>CM077468.1:8272661-8680894 GCA_039654755.1 Calcarius lapponicus
TGTTTTTTTTCCTTGAGAACTCCTCCAGCTGATTCAATTCTCGAGGCTCTCTAACCTTCCTCTCCTTAGCTGTCCAAATAGCAATCAATTAGAAACTCAGCTACCTCTCCCTTGGGAGTGAAGAAAATCACAGTGGTTTTCTCCAGATCCCCATTCAAGCAAACACTCCTTTGAAATAATCTGGAAAATAAAATTTTAAGAAGTTTTTATTGGATTTCAAGTCATAAGGGGAACTGCTGACCCCAGAATTGAGGGGGTCAAATGAAATACCCCCAGTAGCAGAGGATTACACTCCAAAATCAGTGATTTCACATTTTGGGTTTAGAAAATGCAAAGTATAATCCTGACATGTATTCCATGGTCACCTGGATGCATTTACCAGCAGGGGGGAACACACAGCTGCAGCCAATATTCAGCTTTAGTAAGCACCAGTGCACCTGGAGCAGGCAAGGTTTACTCCCAGTTCCAAGTGGGAATGATGCTAAAAGTGTCAAGCAGCGACTCAGAGGCCAAGTTGAGCTCAGAGATGAGTTCTGAGCTTGCCAGGCTCCAGGTCTCCCAGTGGGAAATTTGTTTAAAGATTTTCTTTGCAGAGACAAGAGGCATTATCTTGCTGTCAACAGATTCAGACAAGAATACCAGGCACACCCTGGTTCATGCAACTGAAGAGTGACAGCAGAGAATAAAACACTGCATGAAGGAGGCAGCTGTGCCTCAAACTTGCTTTTACTATGTGAGGTCATATTTAAGAGCTTGTTAGTCAAGAGAGAATTCCTTTTCCAGGAATCTTCTGTTCCACAGGGATCGCAGCCCTGAAGAAGCAGCACCAAAGCAAATTATATGCCACAGATTGTTTTTCCCAAAGCCATGTTTTCATTAAGAGAAAAATGGAAGGTTTTTATTTCCTGGGACACTGGGGAATGGCTTCAAATTGCCAGAGGATGGGTTTGGATTGGATGTTGGGAAGAAATTCTTCCCTGTGAGGGAAGTGAGGCCCTGGCTACATAAAAGGATTGCAGTTGGTGCTGATCAAGGCCTGAAGGCACCATAATACAAGGAACACAAGGATGGGGAACTAGGATCTTGTGCAGCTTCCTGGAAAAGCCAACTGCTTGGATTTGTTGGCATAATATCTGTTATCTTGGCACACTGACAACAAATTTGCAGGACATTAGCTGGGATCTCTCCTCCTCTGCTCTGTAAGTGACTGGGTGTACTCATGGTAAGAAATACCAGCAGATTTTATTGAGCACAGCTGTCTAAATCCACATATTACTCTGGATATCCCCCCTCCTGCCAATATTTATTTCAATCCAGCTTTGTGGGGGAAGAAAAAATGGCAGAATCCCAGCAGTAACAAAACTGGAGAGAGTAGCCCAGAGGTAAATCCCTTCCCAAGGTGTTATTAGGGAGAGATGGAGGTGGCAAGATAACTCACACAGGCAGTAAAACTATCCAGGGATATTCAGATTTTGGACTGGGGAGTGTAGCAAGGATGCAAATCAAGAGTTTATACTGGAAAAAAGGAGATGCTTGTTAAAGATATAACACAGGGCCTTTCATCATCAACTATTTTAAAATATAAACAGTCAAAATGAAGAACTCAGGGTCATGCTGCAAGGACTTAAAAGAATTAAAGGGACAAAGAGGAGTTGAGATTTTTCATTGAAAGGGACACATTTCAGAGAAGTGATCAAACTGTAAATTACAGCCCCAAGAATGCCTTATTTGAGTCAGGGAAAGTTTCCTCAGTACTTTTTCTACCACATCCTTAGACACTACCGGATTTCACCTCATTCCAGAGACCACAGAATTCAGGACTGTTGTGTGGATGGTCACATTGGCAGACTTTTCTCTCACCTCGCTGGCTGTCAGCACGTCTCACCTTCTTACTCAAGGGATTTTTTCATTCAAGAGTTGGTAGGAGCAATAAAAAGGAGAGGTGGGTTAATAAAAGAGGGTTTAAAACTACCTTGAAAGCATCTCTTTCATTCTTACACACCCAAAGCCTGCAACTTCAATCCTAGGGTTAAAAATCTTACATCCCCACCACTTATATTGAGCAAATTTTTGTGTGCTTGCAATATCACACTTTTAGCTCATGTCGCACAGCTGATATTTAAATGATTTTAATGAGCATTTTGCTGGGTAGTCCCCTGCCTGCTTTACTTTGCTCATTGCTGTGCACAGCTGATGGATTTCTGATTCAGCAAACTGTAGCTTCACAATGGAGTGTTGAAACACAGCATCAGAAAATCCCAGAATCCCAGCTGGAGTTTGTGTCCCATCTATTTCCCTGAAAAAAAGCCCAGGTAGAGCATTCCAAAATTTTTGGCTCCTCTCTCCCTGACATAACACAAAGAATGTCTTAGTTTGAAGTTTCATTTTGTTTTGTTTTGGTTTTTATGGCATAGATATTTTAATATGTAATTTTTATGTGGGCTTTGGGTTTGGTAAGGAGTTTTGTATTTGATTTTTTTTTTTTTGTCGTGGTGTGTGTAGATCTAACACCCATGTCAACAAGAAAATAAAGACAAAAATAAAAACCACAAATCCTCTTTCAGCTTCATGATGAGCCAAAGCCTGGTAAATCCACTGTTGCAATAGGTCAAGGGGGTTTAGGCTATTTCATCATTCCAGAGGAACAGAAGAAGGTTAGATGAATATTTGGGACCTCTGGCATGAGGATGCAACTCCAAAGGTCCTAATAAATCAGTGGAAGGGCAATGAGTAATTCCTGTGAGGAGCCACCCTTTAAATCAGAGGTGCCTCTTCCCACATGGGGTAAGTCCCTGTGGATTCAGCCCATGTAGGATAATAAAATAATCACTTATTAATCCCTATTGAAGCTGGGTTTATTTCTTTCTTCAGGCCTCTACTTTTGGGCACTGGGATAATGCTCTAATCTGATGTGGTCTCTCTTTTGCCCTCTCCTGCCTGTTTGTTGTTCTGGATACCCCACAGACCATGAACCAAAGCTGATACTGACCCAACAGGTTGTGAAAGGGTAGAAAAGCCCATGTAAGCAAACCCCAGCCCTTCACTGACTGGGATCCAACTGGTGTGCACAGTTCTGCTCCCAAAAGTGGAATTATGAGTCAGAGTGAAAATGAAGGTCATGCAGATCGCTGTGTGCAGCAATTCTTGCAGGCAATATGGGCTTTATTTGCATAATTAGCTTGTTCTTGCTCAATAATCTCCTCACAGGACTGGATTCTGGATGTTTTTGCTGGATTTTTCAGGTGTTATATGCTATTAAAACCCCCAAAAAGCAAGGGATAGTACTTAAAAAAATGCCTTTGTTTTTATTTCATGAATACATTTAAACTGAATCTCTTCTAAGTCATCACAGATTGGAATAACAGCTCCAGTGGGCACCTTTGTGTCAACACCTTCAATCAATAAACTGGATTAATTGGCACAAAAAGATAGCATGGTGGCTGAGCATGGTTTTTTTTTAGAATGGAAAAAATACCCCCACAAAATCAAAATGTCAAATATAAACATATTTACCCTTCTAAGCCTAACCACCCTGCAGATAAAACACATAGATAGGGTAAATAAGACTTGAGTGGTAAATATTTGTAAGGATGGAACAGTCAGTAGTGAGAGTTCTAGATCATTTCCAGAACCTTAACCATCCCTAAAAGGTGTATTTTCACATCTATTTTTATGTGTTTTCAATTGCTACTTCCAAGAGAGAATGCAGGCCTGTTAGGGAAAAAATATTTTTTTCAGACTAGATTGACTTTAGTGACCAGACAAATCAGTAAAGATTATTTCACTAAATTTTTCCTCATCTGTCACCAAGGATAAGAGGATATAAGGAAGATGCATTTATATTTTTCTGAGAAAATAGAAAAATACCCTTGGGAGGCCAAGAGCTTAAGTGAGGAACATCCTCAGCATTTCCCAGTTAAGAAGACTTGAAGCAGAGTGAAAGAATTAATATTTTGATGCAAACCTGCCACAATCCATGGAGGAGATGAGGAATTTCCTGAGGGACAAGCTGAACTGAAGGGCCATGGCCTGAGATGAAACCTTAGGTACCACATTGCTTTTGTAAGTTTATTTACAAAGGATGCAGGATTGCTTCTCCCAGCTCCATTTTTGAGTGAAAACAGCCATAAATATCCTCTGGACAGCACAGTCCTGCCTTTAAGAGTGTGATCCAAGCATGCCCATGGGATGAGGTCCCTGAGGGGGATGGCAGCCAGGAAAACCAAGCACGCCCCACCCTTGGGTGGGAGATAAGAGGAAAGTTGCTCAGACAGAGGCAGCTCTGTACTTGCAGGGGAGCACAGCTCAGCACTTTGGGCTGAGGAGTAATAGCAGAACACACCTTCTGTGGGCAGCACATGAGGAAAAGGCATTTTAGGTGGCAAGCTGGAATAGTCACCTGGTTTTTTGGAGTTCAGCGTAAATACAACCTCTGTTTCTGGCTTTCTCTTTCTCTATGGACACACAAACTGCAATTTCCTTCAAGCCAGTCTACAAGCTGCCCTCCAAACAATCATTGAAGAGTTTTTAGGCAATAAAACCGAAGGAGTTTTTTTGCAGGGGCGGCTGGTAAGAGGAATCAGTGCCTAAGTGAATAATTTTACGCTCAGGAAAAGAGGTGCTGGACTGAGATGCTGCCACACAGAGCAGGAGTTGTTCTCTCCATTTCTAAATCCTCTTCATCAGATTCCACCCAAAGCATCTTATCCAATTGCATCCCTAAATCTGGGGCCTGAGGGAAGAACAAAAAGATACAAAAGAACTTTTGCTCTACCTGGATAAAGGAAACCACCTCCAGCAGCATCTCAGCACAAACTCCAGCAGCCAGGAGGATTCTGTAAAGCATCTCCCTAATTTTCTTGTCTCTTCCAGGTATTTTAGATGGCAAATATTGTCTTTCAGGAAATATTAAAATTCTCACCTGACCCCTTGGACTTTGTAATGCATGTTAGAATTTAACCAAGGTAAACCAGCTCCACTGTGAATGACCTTTATTAAAAAGATAAAGAAATTATTATCAATACAGAGCAGCCTGTTGAGACAAATAGAGACAGAAATGTTTTAATTAAAACCAGATTTGAAAAAGAATCAATAATAATGACATTCAAATAAGCAGAATTCTAATTAAACAGTACAAATGATCAGTTTAATTTATGAGACTGACACTACAAAGAACCCTTTTGATTCAGCTTTGTATTGATTTCACAGGATCAGCACAGCTTTCAAGTCTCACTGGTAAAAAAAGAGGAACCCTTAATATTTATATTATCTTCAGCAGGACAGCAATTTTAAAATGTCTTTATGTAGTACCATGAAATCCCTGCATTCATCTTAGGACAGTATTATCCCTTAAATAATTATATAATGCTTTTTTCTTTTGCAAATAATTTTGGATATCACCATAATAACCAGCCCTGGATTTGGGAACACTTAATTGCTCTAGGGATCAGTTAGCAGGGATTTCCAAACTACATTTTAAACACTTTTTAACAATTACTTATTTAAACAGGACCCCTTTCAAAGACATCTGTCAACCATTCTTATGATACATCCAGAACAGTGTTATTGGTACCTGCACTTACACATAAAAATATAATTTAAAAGAAGAAATTGAGGTGTTCTGGAAAAAAGCAAAGGCAAAAATAAAAACTCCAAACTCCTTCTGCTTTGTTTGTTGGGCTTGATCTTGTTACCCAGAAGAGGGGTGTTGCTGTCTGCAAATTGCAACACATGAGAGCTGCTTTTAAGTCTCCCACATCTTCCTCCTGTGGGTGATTTATCCACTGAAAGTTTTGGGTGTGAAGGAAAAGGAGAGGAACCATGTGGCCTTTGCATTTATGGGCAAATTATCTCTTTATTTGCCACTAAAGGTTCTTGCCACAAAAACCTTTCATGTTTTGGGTCAGTGAGGAGGGTACAGTACCACATAGGTTCTGCCAGTCCCATAATGGAATACATTTGCTCTAAGTGGCATTAGGAAATGTCATTGAATCATAATTGCTTTTCAAAACCAGCAAGATAAATCAGAGCTCTTTCTAAAACAAGCTTTGACTTCAACCTAAAATTCATTACCAAGAACTCTATTCATAATTCTCTCATAAAACTAATTGTACTAAACCACCAAGAGGTAAACTTTTAGAGAAAATGTAATATATATATAAAAGCAGGAGTACCCTAAATACCCTTGAAATCTGGACCTACTCCTCAGTGCTTTGTCTTCTCAGCCTGACTCAAAACTGGTCTCCACCAGAAATCCAATCTGACAACCCAGTCAGCACTCAGTTAGAACCCAGACATGTATTTATGCCTACAGATACTACATGCCATACAAACTGTGTTCACACTGCCTCTGCAGGTGTCAGCAGCCCCCAGCTGATCTGCCTGCCCCTGCAATCCAGAAACAGAACCCGTTACAACCCTTAATAGTCACAGCAAGCTGACCAGAAGCGATGGGGATGTGCCCCAGAAGCTACCTCGTTCTTTGTATATTTGTTTGATCTGTTCAAGAAAATTAAAATTAAAAAAAATCCCACTGGCCTAATGTCTCCTGACTTCCTGCACTTTTCCTGCATTTTTTTTCACTGATCCACTGAGCCAAGAACAAAAAGGAGACCTTAATACTGAAAGAAGCTTGTGAGAAAGATGGAGTTTACATCAGGACTTGTAAGGACAACAGTTTTGAATTGACAGAGGGTGGGTGTAGATTGGATATTAGGAAGAAATTCTTTATTGTGAGGCAATGGAGCAGGTTTTCCAGGGAAGCTGTGGATGTCCCATTCCTGGAACTGTTCAAGGCCAGGGACAAGGCTTGGAGCAACCTGGTCTGGTGGAAGATGTCCCTGCCCATGGCAGGGGGTGCAGAAAGATGATCTTTAAGGTCCCTTCCAACCCAAACCATTCCAGGATTCTATGACTTGGAGAAGAATTTCCTTTCAAACCTCTTCCATAAGCAAGGAGCTGGCACTTCCAATAAAGTTAAACTGGTCAAGCTGATTCAAGAGCTACTTCTCCCCAAGTTTAAGAGCCCATCTCGGAATTCAGAGAGAATTCAGAGACTGAGAGCAGGAAAAAACAGAGGTAAATGGTGGGGAACAAGGTAAAAATGTATCTTGAAGCCACTTTCCCATTTCATTCTTACTGAAATTAACTTTGCCCAGCTCCTGAGTTCCCATGCCTGAGGAGATGCACAGGGATGTGTCCTGGCTTTTGGCAGCAGTTGTGTGGTGAAGGGATTCCCTTGGAGAGTTGCCAATTTCTATCCATGCAGATATGCTTCCAGCCAGTGCTCCCCAGAATCCTTCAGGGAACTGCAGGAGCAGAAGGGGAAAAATAACTTAGGAGGAGACAGAGTTCAACTTTGTGGAAGGCCAACTGTAGTTATAGAAATAAAAGGAAAAAAATGGATTTTAAATTGCATGGACACCTCATAGCAAAGTCTGACTGCTGTCAATGAGCTGGGAGGATCTAAGGAAGAGAAAAACAAACTCTGAAGCTTTAAAACTTTAGAGAAGTCTAAATAAACTCTAGGGTTGATCTCTCTGTGGACATTGATTTGAAATGGCTGCCTGGGTGTCTTTTACCTGCCACCACAGAGCAAAATCATCTTGTTCATTGATACTTACTGCAAAATATCTACAAAGGCTGTCAGCAAAGTCTTGCTTTTGTACTCAATGCCGTGCTTGTCACAGAGGCTTTTCACCAGGGGAGCCACTTTCCAGTAGTTGTGCCGAGGCATGGTGGGGAACAGGCTGCACAACAGGATGAGGGAGAGTTATTGCAAGGCATGGCTTTCTCCCTGTTCAAAACATCCCCCTGCCCCAGATGATTCCCATTTTTTGCCCCAGGATGATACTCACTGATGCTCGATTTGGAAGTTCAGGTGCCCGGTGAACCAGTCATTGAACATAGACTGGTTCACGTTGCAGGTTGCGTGGAGCTGTGAGGGAAAAAACCGAAAACACCCAGATGATTTAGATTTTATTTTCCTGCAAGTCCAATAATTGAACACCCAGCAATCACTGCCCACCCTTATCTAGCATAAAAATCAAGGGAAAGTCAGGAATTACAGCCATCATTGCCCTGAGGATTTCAACACAGTCCAGACTAGCCAGGCTCAGTTTTTCATCCTTGATAAAAGAGGAAACTGCTGCAAACCCACTATGTGGGATTATACTGCTGGAGGCAGGATAGATGTGAGCAAAGCCCTATTTACATATTATTTTTTTATCGGGCAATTTTGTCAGAATTATCTGTAGTAAACTTGCAGCCTGTAAGGTAAAAACCAAGATATCCCACTTTGCTTCCCTTTACTTGGCCTAAAAAGGAAATTGGCTGTTATACCACCAGTACTTTTCTATAATAGTGAGGGGAAAGGGTTGTGAAAAATATGTCAAAGGCTTTCAATGAAAAAACAGTATTTTTTAAATCTAGATTTCTTGTTTTCCAACTAAAATTTTAAATGGCTTGAATATCACAGAAAGGTTTACTTAATGAATGGAAAGGCAAACCTCATTAATAGTAAATCTAAGAGAATAACAACACTGTCTTTGTTCTGTAATTTAGACCAGCAGACCCAGTATTCCAGAAGAAAGGAGTTTCTCACCTGAGTGGACACCCAGTCTTTGTTCTTGTCATAATCAATGTTCATTGGGATGTGGTTCATCTGGGACACCCAAATAAACCAGCTACTCTCAAGGTACCTGGGCAGATAAACCCAGAAACTCTGGTCATATCTCTAATCCCATCCAAATTTAACACTAAAACACTTGGCTAAGTATCTTCTTAAGTGAAAAAGCACTTTTGGAGTTTAAGAACCACTCAAGTTTTAGACACAGATGTCCCTGAGCAGCCACCACCCCCACTCCCCGAAGTTAAACTGTTTCTTCTGGACTATTTAATTCTGAGAAAGTCATAGTTTTAGTTTTCATTTCTTTCTTCTGAAGCTCAATATTGATTACAAATATTAATTATGGGGCTCTGGGTGTGCTCTGAGTTACCTGGACAGCCAGTAGTATATCATGAAGGTTTTAAATCCCATTAAAGGAACATACATGAGGCAGACTCGGATGTTGAAAGTCACAACCAATATCAGGTCCTGTAAAAAAAACAGAACAAAAAAAAAAAAAAAAAACCCAAACAAATCAGGATGAAAATCAGCCTTTGTCGATGAAATGCCTCCACTCCATCCTCTCCCTTTTTCTTGAACTGCAGCTTAAAAAATGTTCTGATATGCAAATTTCTGATTTATCAGGAGTATGCTCCATTCTGCATAAGGTGGGTGTGTCCCTGAAATATTCCTACTTAACCATCAATAACTGCAGACAACAGCCCTGCCATCACACTCTGAGTCTGGGAATTTCCTGCTAACTTTTATTTATCTGCTAAAAGTCTAAAAATCCTCTTAACTATTTCCTCTTGCTGCACCAAGCCTAGAATCAGCCTTCTCTATCCTTCTTTTCTCTTACCCCCCAACCACCTGACCAACAGGAGGTGAAGGTGGATACAGTGACATTTTTGGAGTTTTCCAGATGGGGAAGCAGTGCTTACCAACCACTTTTTCCTCTTGATTGCAAAGTAGATTGTTGACAGCTGGAAGAAGGGTATGAGGGCAAGTGGGGCCAGCACTGAAGGACAGAACAGAAAAAGAGAGATATTTGTAATTTCACTGCATCATAAAAATGATTCTTCTTTCCAGTAGAAGAAAAATTGCTGTCTTTCACTCATATTAACCTCCATGCACCCACATAATCTCTTCCTCTTTTCCTCTCATCACTTCTCCAATTCTTCCTCATCCCTGTATCTGTTTGACCCTCAATATCCCCATCTACACCTCATAACCCAAACAGAGACTTAAGGGGTAATTCCTCCTCATGGGACCTTCTTTAACATGAAGGAAGCTTCCTGGAGCTCTCACTTCAATGGGAATATCTTTAAACACCCTAATTTTGTGGGGAAGGAGAGGCACTTATGGTTTTAGGAGATACTCACAGATGAAATACTTGTGCTGGTAATTGTAAGGCATGAACTTCTTCTTCTGCTTTCCAAGCTGAAAAATGAAAAGATATTGAAATATTCCCAAAAAGCACAATTAAGTTTATTTCTTCACCTTGTAATTTTTCACCAATTGCACAAAAAGTTTCTTAACACCACCCCAAACTTTTGTGAATATAATTCTTCAAAATACAAAATAATAAGGAGCTAAAGCAAACTACTTCCAGAGCTCCAGTCTGCACTGGATCAACACTGAAGCAACAAATAAACTGGATAAACAAAAGCCCTGAAATCCTCTTTGCCTATCCATAGTGTGCCTAACACTGATCCTGCTAAAAAGCAGGAAGACATGAGAACTGATTTCCTACATTTTCACCCCACCAAACCCACTGGAGAACAGCCAGCCTGCTCTGGATGCTCATGCTCCTATATAAGAGATCTTTCTCAAAATCCCTGACAAAATCCAATGGTTTTCTATCAAGAGGCATTTTGTATCTCCCATTGCAGCAATCTGTCTGGGACAGCAGAGCTGGAATTTTCCATGTGCCTTGGAGAGTTTCATCAGCAGGTAAAAGAGAGAGAGGCATTATTTTAAGAGGCTGGTGTATCTCATAACAAGGCTGTTTCATCACTAAATGATGAGTAAAAGGAATTACAAGGAAAAGGCAAACGAGCCCTTGCCTATCCTGATGCTGTCAGAAACCATCATGGAAGCAGGGAGGATCTATTCATGGTTTCTCTTTTTATGAAAGCCATAAAGTTCAGGATTAGGAAATCCTTTGCTGTGTTTGCATTCGGTGCGTGGCAGCTCCGCCGGCCCTGAAGGATTTGGGTGCCCAGCAGCTCTGGCAACCAGGAGGATCCAGAGGGAACATCTGACTCACTGCCACTCTCTAATGCAAGTGGCTGACTCACCCCTGGAGCTGCCTTCAAGGTGCTTGCCCTTACTTAAGCACTGATTTTAAGCCTTTTTTTCTCAGGAGCAAGTGCCTCAGCATTGCAATAACACAAGATTCTCAGATTTTGGAAAACTTCAGGAATTATCATAAAATCCTAGAATAGTCCGGGATGGAAGGGACCTTAAAAACCACTTTGTTTCAAGGCACAATCTGGGTTGTTATTATTCTATATTAGACACATATCACACTCTAGCTTCCTGTGACTAAATCTGCTTTTGCAGACCTCCATGGAGAGGGTCTTTCCCAAGCTGAAGAGCAGAGGGTGCATGTTGAGGTCGGGGTCCTTGCGGAAGCAGTTGGGCTTGGCGTGGTGCTGGTTGTGCAGGTGGTTCCACCAGCTGGCAGGCAGCCCCTGCGTGGGGAAAAGGGCAACACCAGGGATTCAAACTGGAGCAATATCAAGGATCCCATCTCTGCTTACTACAATTCCCCCATAGGAGACCTTGCTTGGATTTAGGGACACTCCCATCCATTGCTTAGTCCCGATCAGCCCCAGAGAACATTCCCAGCACTACCTTCAGCATGTTTATCACCACGATCTGCAGGAGACGATTCCACCTGGGCTTCCTGAAGACAGAGCAGTGCCCCAGATCGTGCTGGAACCAGCCCATCTGGATCTGGGAGACAAGAGGATCACTGAGGAAAGAGAACTGCTTCATTGCAATAATTTCCCTTGTGAGTCTCTATCTTCATAGTGTGAGTTTCATCCTCCTTCTGATGTGTCAGGAGACACTCACAGGGCTGGGAGCTTCCATCCAGGCCACTGTCCACTAGAGCTGCTCAATTCCAGATATTAGTTTCATCAGGAATATTACAGGGAAGGCAGCAAAGCATCACTGCAATTAACTTCACTGTCACAGCATGGAATTCTGTTGTTACCATCAAGAATAATTATTTTCCAAGTAACCAGCCGCAGCAAGTCTGTGGCTTCACTGCACTCCATATTTCCATGGAAATACAAGACAGCTCTTTGAGGGATATCTGCCTTAGCAGATATTAAGCAATTAAAACAGATTAATTAAATAAATAAGCTCATTTGCACCCGCTCCAAGGGGATCTGAGCAAACTTAAGCATTCAGTGCTAATAAGAAAATCTCATGTTCCTCCCTCCACCACACCCTTCAGTTTCTCCCATCTAAGTGCCACAAATCCCTATTCCCTCCTTCCCTACACCCACACTGAAATGGACCCTTTGCTTATATGGCTGAATTTACTAATCCAGCAGAAAACTATTCAGGGCTAGAGGGGACTAATAAAGAACCAAAAAATACCAGAGCCATCTGACAGAAGAAACAGAGAGCCAAAAGTGCAGGTGAGAATGAAATATTCCTTCTTTTTGCTGGGGTAAGTGATTAAATCAGCTCATCCCATCTTGTGAAAGAGCCAGTTCCACAAGAACCCCACCATCCCGAGGGAGCAGCCTGTCAGCAAAATGAGATCTGCTGCAGGCAACAAAAATTGTGACGTAGAACGTGCCTGTCATCTTCAGGCAGATAATGGGATCTAAGGAGAGGCAATGTCTGGGATGGGAGCATTCCATTAATCTTCTCCACCTGGAGGAGCCAAAGGCGTCTGCAGCATTGAGCACCCGTCAGCAGTTTACCTGGGCAGTGGTGAAGAACACCATGCCAGCCAGGAAAGGCACCAGGGATACGCCAAAGTACCAGAGCACGAGCCAGGATGCAGCATCCAGCACCAGGAGGTGAAGGAAAATCAGGAAGAAGAAGAAGTAATTGGGCCTCAGAAGTCCCGTCTTCTCAACGGTGCAGCGCAGCTCACGAAAATCCTCCAAGAGGGATTTCTGTGGGTAAAGTGAATATTAATGCACTATTTACTTTGAAAATGTCATAGAGCAGAGCCAGGAACCCCAAAGCAGCCACAGAAGTTGGAGGAGATGTTCTGTCAGTAGGGGCTCTGTGCCAAAACAAGCATGAAGTCAACAGACTTTGCTTTGATTCTGAGACATCCCAGCGAGGAGAAGAGAGCAGGATCTGGGGCTCTGGAGCTCATTCCTTGCTCCCAGGGGTGGATTTAGTGATGCTGGGACAGTCATATTTCCATGCCTGCCCTTCACCACCCACAGCATCAGGCAAGCTCCTTCAGAGGCCATTCCTGCTAACTCTCCTGTTTTCCTTCTCCTTCCATGCTGAAGGCCGAGCCATTCCCACCACTGGAATCTAGGGCACTCACCTTTTTATTAGACTCAAAGCTGGGTTGATCAGGTGCCAGCTCCCCAATCAGCAGAGATTTCAGGAACTTTTTCACCAGGGACTTGTCGTTGTGGAATGCCACGAAGGCATCCTGAGGAACACACAGGGAGGGAGTGAGTGAGGGCACGTGACCAAACATCAGAGCTGAGCCTCTCATTCCCCAAGTCTGGATTATAACACAAAATCCTGCTCCCCTTGTCCATTTTTGTCTCTCCTGTCACTCTTTCCTACTGACTGGAGCTTGGCCCAAGGAAGCTGGAGGAGTTTCAAGCACCCAGATTTCATAAAAGCCCCTGGGCGAGGCTGGTAATAAACATGAAAGGGTTTGATGAAAAACCCTTTGCAGAGGGAAACCTGTTCCTTCATCTGCTTGTTTCAGCACAGTCTGTCCCTAGAAGGCTCCAGCCAGCAGCCCTGCCCTATGGACGGGACCCAGGAGCAGGGAATGAGGTGTGTCTCTGCCATGCTTGGGATGAGGCTTTGAAATCCTGTCTGTGCAACACTAAGGCCATACAAAATAGATGCTGAACCCTCATATTCAGCAGCACAAACTGGGTGTCTCTTACAGACCCCTCCCTATTTCCAGAACAGGTTGATATTTTGGGGATGTGGGAACACTAATGACACAAAAGTGCCTGTCCAAGACCCATTTCAAATCACAGTTTCAAATCAAATATAAAAAATGGAAAAAGGATGAGATTCCAGTTAAATCAAAACTCTTCTTTAGCTCGTGTCCTCAGTGGATTTTCCAGAAGAAAGGTAAAGAGGCTGGCCATACCCTTTTTTCTTCCAGAAAGAGCAGATAGAACAAAATCCTCATTTTGAACAGTCTGGTTTTGCTGATTTTGGCTCTGAAAATCAGCAGGGATCAGCACAACCCAAATATTCTGCACAGGTCTGGTCAGGATCAAATCTCTGGAAGAGGACAGAGAACTTTCTTGGAGCCTCTTGGCTGGAGGCAGTCTCTCTCTGAGTACTGTAGTCTAGAAAAAGTCAGAACAGGGTGACTTTTTGGACATTTGAGCTTTTCTGGAGATATCTAGTGACCCTTTGTCACAGTGACAAATGAACAACTCTGTCCAGACCAAGAGGACTGGGGAAATATTTCCATCATAATTTTGTGCCCCTCATCCTCCAGGTCCTTATACATTTTTATATCCCTACATCTTGCCGGGAATTCTGATTTAATCCATAAGTATCTATACTGCAGTTTGGAAACAGGAACCAGAATCCTTTCAAGCAGAAACTCCTATCCATGAGATCAGTATCACAGATTCTTATCACTGAAAGCCTTTAAGTCCTGCCTGTTTTTTCTCCTCCCTGGTCTTAGGTCCTGATTAGCATCTTACTAACTTTAAGATTAATTTGAGAGATTAACTTCGAGAACTATCACCTACAATGCACATAACTCACAACATTTGACATCAATTAAATGCTCTGCAATGGTCTTGCCTTGTATTTTCAAAATAACCCCCACAGAGGAAGAAAATTCTCACTATGTATAGACTATTATGAGCTCTAGAGCAGTCAAGAGTTGGTGGAAAAAAAATCCTGGATTCTGGTTTTAGGTAAAGTCCTGCACCAGTAATTTTTTGAGACACCTTCCAGTCCTGCTTTCCTATGTGGATTTCTTAGAATATATGGAGAAGCAGCACTTTAAAAGCAAAAAGGATTAGCAAGGGCAAGACAGAAAGCATTCTTAGGATGCAAAACAAATCCACATTGAACCCACAATTTTGGCAACTTGTTGTGGTCCTGTCTTCAAAAGGATACAGTACACCTAGAGGTTTAAAAATACCTTTAAGATCAAGTAAAATCAGATTGTGATTATTGCTACAATAAAAGCAAGTAAGATCAAAGGTAATTTTTTAAACCCATTCACTGCAGTTAAAGCCCCTGGGTGTCTATAAATACAATGATGTAAAGTGCAGGTCCTTGCAGAAGCTGGGAGGACATAGCTTGGGGACACATCATTCCATGCATTCTGCATTCCTTGACTCCTTTTGTGAAAGTCCAGTGGCAGAAAGTGCAGGAGATAGCACCAGGATCTCAGGGCTGGCCTATGCTCTGAAAGTCAGTGAACTTGGGAGAAACCAACCAAGACTCAAACCTCTCCTTTTGCTTCCTCTGAGATCACCAGGTATTTTTCTGTCCCAGTTTCAAGCACGGTGCAAGGGATGAAATGTGAAAAGTAACTGATCTGGTCCATTTTGGGTTGGGAGTTAGAAGTGCTATCCCATTCCACACGCTGAAACATGAGGAATTAAGACAGGCTAAGCAACTTTCTTCAAGTCAGAAAGTCTTGTCGTGACAAGAATTAAATCTCCTACATCACAAGTTTATGCCCATGTTTCCAATGCTCAGATTTCTGCCTATTCAGAAATTCAGCATCTCCTTTCAGCATTGTCTGGGAGATCTGCTTAGAATTTATTATTCCTGCCAAAAAGCACCAAATGATTTTAGATAAATCCTCTAGATCAAAGATTTTTTTCAGGAATCCCTGGAAGATCTGTGTTCAAATATATTTGTAGGACTTTTCCTCATGTCCTGCAGCCCAAGGTCATCATGCTGCTTTCTCAGTCCTCTCTCTGACCAAGCACAGTGATGACCACCACCAGACAGGATTCCCCACCACGTCCTCCTTCCCTGCCACTGGAACCACCTTCCTCCGCTGCTTTCCCAGCTCTTACCGTGGCATCCTGCCCGGCATAGTGGCTGATAACCCGGCTGCCCCCGGGATGCCTCTTGGAAAACTGGCTGACATCATAAACCTTCCTGTCAACCACCAGCCACTGCTCCCGGCCCTGCCCGCGGCCGTTGTGGATCCTGATCTCTTCCCAAGTGAAAAGCTGTGGGAAGGCTGGAACAGGTCCCGTCCCCTTCTCGCTGGGGCCAGTCTGTGGAGCCATCCGTGCCGGCGCTCTCCAGTGCCAGCTCCCTGTCCAGGCTGAGGGTGGCCCATCCTGGCCTGCCCGTTATACAGCCCCACTCCAAGCCACTCCCTGCGCTTCCAAGGGCTGGTTGGCTCTCCTTGCCCAAACACACCCATCCCAAGTTCCCTCCTCTTCCAGACGCTTGGACACGCCTGTGAGGAAAAGCCCTGCTCCTTCTTGTCCTTTCTGAGCTGCCTTTGCAAGGTCTGACTGCTCCACTGAACACAAACAGGAATAAAGACAGAAATTTGGAAAGACCACCTGTTACCTCTAAATGGCCTCATCACCACCCAAACCCTTCAGGTTGTTCTTGGTCTTTGAAATTTTCTTGACTCTGGCATACTAAATTAATGTGTGCCTTTCTTAACTAAATAATTGATTAAAATACCACCAGATCAGAGTAAAGAAAGAACACATTAAGAAAGCATTCTTTGTTTCCAGTTAATTTGGCTTCTATTTGGATAATATTTTGCAAACAGTTGGTTTCAGAGTTTCTTGTATGTTCCTGAGGCCATGCAACCACCTAATTGTTCAAATAATTCATTAATGAGTCTATAACATTAAAATATTTTGTAGTAATAGCAGTAGTAATAATAGTGATGATGATGATGATGATGATGATGATAATAATAATAATAATAATAATAATAATAATAATAATAATAATAATAATAATAGCAGTAACTGTTAACACCAACTTTGGCTATAAATTCAGAAGCCTATGCTTAAAGGCAATATTGACATAACTAACTTTACTTAAACACTACTCCTACAGAAACCAAGCCTAAGCATCTTTGATATTGTGAAGGTCTGCTGGGCAATAAAGAGGTAAAGAATTCTCAGCTGTAATAAAATGCAGAGACAAGACAATGCCAAGTTTCCTAGGAACTCACATCAATTTTGCAGAAAAATTTAAGCAATAGCAATTAAATATTGTCCTACTTCAGATCTAGCAGTGTCTTAATCCTGGTTAGGTTTTTTTAAATCCAAAATTCCAAGCCTTGGGTGCTTTTGAGGAAGGCACAAGCAGCAGGCAGACATGGTACAGTCTGGAGTGGTACAGATGGGGTATTTCCATCATACCCCTCTGTAACGTAATACTGTGTTAAATCCTGACTTTTCCCCCTTGCCCCAAATGTTCTATTTATGTTTCTGAATTTCTTTGGTCTATAACCCCAGATGTGGCCTGCAGTGATGCCCAGTCCCTGCCTGAAGCCGGGCAGCTGAAGGTCTCAGATATCTCTTGTGGCAATGAATTTCCCAGACAATTAACACCCTGGGATTCCAAGAAACCTGCTTGTTGTGTGAGCTCCCAGTTCTGAGAAGGACTGAAAACATTCAGGTGAAGCTGCAGACTTCAGGCAGGACAGAGAGATAAAGAAAGATACAGGTAGATAAAAACGTCAAACTACTTTCTTGACCAAGGCACCTCAGCAGAGTGAGGCGTTTTCCCAGTCTCCCAAGCACAGAGTGGGCAGTTTTCTGGCTGACACAGAACTCCAAATTATGCAATTCTAATTCTTCAAATCATGTAGCATCTTGCAAATTAATCAGTCAAGCCCCAAACTGCCATTTAAAAGTGCCTGACATGTGGCAATTGGTGAACCACCCTAAGTAAAAGAGAAATGTGACTGCTGCTATTCATCAGAGGACAGTGATAAAAGAATGGGAGGAATAATTTCTATCCTGCTGTCACATTGTATTTTGTAACTCTTTATCTTGCTCTAAATAAAAGCTGAGAGTGTCCACGCTAATGATGTGTTCATGATCTATGTACATGTGCAGAGTCTTACCTAAATCAATGTTCAGTACTTGAGGTGGTGGCAATAAAATATGCAACAGTTTGCGCAATTTCCCGCAGATGTGGGGTTTTGTGCACATGTGAAAATATCAAGTTACTCCATAGCTGGCTGAAAGTACAAAAAAACCTTCCCATGGCCCTATATTCAGACTTGTACATGTAGCAGCTACTAGAAAAGGAGGAGATAAAAATGTGGGGTTTGGTTTCGGTCCTCGAGGAGATGCAGGATAAAGAGCCAGGAATGTATTGGAGTGAACAAATATGGGATGTCTCTGTCTATACCCACAGCCAGCAGCTGTGACTTTCACTGTTAACACTGTGGGTGCCAGCATGCAGCCAAACTGGTGGAATTAAGTTTGGGAACTTTAAGATGATTGTCCTCAGTATTAACAGTGTGTATAAATATTTATAGTCCGAATTTATTTAGCATCAGATCCCAACCAGAGGGGCCTGTAATGCCCACTGATATTCTGTTAAATTAAAATCCCTTCCCAATGTGAAAGCAGAACTGCCTCTGTCTATTATTATCCCGGTTACCAAACTGATTCCAAAAGCTCAGACAGCGAAAGGCATGGTCCTGCTCACCCAGAGCAACGATTGAGAAACCTGTTAAAGTGAATTTACACCACACTCGGTGTTCTGCAACCACTGCCCACACACCTGCCCAAAAGCGTGTCCTACGTTCCCGGGAGCTGGTACACGTGCACAGGGCTGCTCCCATGACTCAGAGCCTCCTTGCACAGGCTCCTGACAGTTTCCCAGATTTCCAGAAGGACACTACGTGACTGTTCAGCTGGCAGTTGCTGCCTCAGCCCTTTTATTGTCTGGCACGTAAATGTTTGCAGCTTACACTAAATCCACTGGAAATAAATAAATAAATAAATCCAAAAATAAATCTGGTACTGAGATACCCCAGAACATTTGGAAGTGGTTGATGATCTTACAGGTTTTTCCAGCATTAATGATTCTTGTTTCTAAGAAAATCTTATTTTCCGGAGAAGATCTTTAGGTTCTGAGTAATATTGTCTTACTTTTTTATAGGGTTTTCATGGAGCCTTGCAATTGGGAACACCTCCCAAGTGGGGCTCCTGGGCAAAATTGGGTGCAGAATCTCTACTTTATGAAGTGTAGAGCCTCACTAGAGTTGTTAGATAGAAGATAAACAGTTTGGGGTTGAACAGGTCTCCAGAATTAGGTGTCAACAGTGGAGAAAGGTGGAAAAGTGTGACCTTGGATGAACATCTGTAAGTACACCTGCACTTCCCTCTGGAAGCAGAGCTGAGCCTTTCTGCCCTGTCCTGGATGCTCTGGAGCCATGGAACAGCATCTTTGGTCAAAGCAGAGATGATCTGAAATGTCTCTGCATCAGAAGGCAGGTAATTTATATAACATAATTTATGTAACATTTATACCTAAAATAATACCACCTAATTTATATAACATAAATATACTTTCAAGAGTTTGTCCTCAAGGGACTCTGGAATGGAGCTCACAGAATCCTTTGAGGAGGGCTCAGGAATGCTCTGCCCTACAGTGGCTCCAAGGAAATCACCTGCATCCATCCACAGCTGCCACACACATTCCTGTGCAGAGTCTGTTCTTCTTCCTGGATTTCATGGACTCTCCTTCAAGGCTCCCTCTTCTGTGACTACGATGTGCCTCATCCCAAACACAGCCAGGAATTAAGAATTAGAAATAATTAAAATTATTTTATCTCCAGAACAAAACTTAATGGGGAATCCATAATTCAGGAAAATGCTACATTCAGAAAGATCTTTGCAATCTTTTCAAGTGATAGAAAACTTGCACAGTTGGCAAAATTTTGTTTGGAAAGGAAAAAGACTCTAGTAATTTACTGCTTTTGGATAAAAACATTATAAGGCACCATGTCAGTCAGGAGGAAAAAAGGACCAGGTTTTCCCTTTTTTAGTATATTCTGGGTTGATGAAAAACCACCTTGCATCTCGGATGGAGCTACTTACCAGGAACACCATGTCCCATGAAATGGAAAGAGAAACCTAAAGCAAAACCAAAGGGTTTTTTTATAGACAGAGTCAAGTTTGTAATGGAGACCTTGCCTAAAGGGATTTCATTTGCTCAGATATTTAAAATTTTTATTAATTTTGTTTCATTCCTTAGTCCAGATATCAATAGTAAATTAACACAGGGTTTTTTCCTCTGTGAAAACCATCTTCACACCCTTTGCAAAAGAGGAAAAAAAACACCTGAGAAAGCCACACCTTCCCTCCCAGCTTTTGGTTGCATTTTATGAGTGAACAATAAAACCCTGAGATGCTAATTAGAATGAGGACTAAAATTAGGCTCTGTAATAAGTCCTGTGAACCTTCTCATCTAAATCTCCCCACAGAACATTGAATTGCATTAAAACACGTTATATAAATTTTTTTTTGCAATTCCTATGAAATAAACCCTTTGCATCCTTCAGCTTCATGAAAGAATCAGAAGAATGAAGAATCAGAATCCCAGGGTCTCTTTTGTGGGTTTAAGATCTAAATTAAGCTGATCTAAAGTTATAAATTCTGTAACTCTCCTCTCCCAAGCACTCTATATTGTTACAAAGAATAAGACAACATGATCCAAAACAAAATCATTAAAATGCCTGTAACAAACCCATTTTGTTTTCTCACTCTTGCATATTTGGGGTTGGATTTTTTTCAGACCAGGCAGCGTTTTTGCTGCATTTTCTGCGCCCAATGTAGGGCACCCACTGCTTCCAAACTTCTGAATGCTCTGGCTGCCTGAAGCTGGGCATCCACAGAAGAGAAACACCACCAAAGGTGCCCATGCTCGAAAGTTTGTTTTAATAATTGGTTTGTGCAACCTTAATTAGGAACAAGGTGGCCTAAGCCAGGATCAAAACACCCACAGTGGCTCCATGGCCTACACTCAGAGCACCTTCCTCTGTCTGACCTTCCTGTGGGCCTTGGGCTGCCTCCCAGCCTCTGCAATAAACATGGCACAGCCAATATTCGGCCATAATTCCTTCCCTGGCCTTCACCATCTGCCTCTGTCCTTCCTCAGCCACGTATTTTGGGGTATATTCTTAGGGCAATGTAAATATTTTGCCTCAGAGATGTCCCTCATCCTTAAACTTCTACATCCCACCATGCCTGCAAGGGCACCACTCACAGTTTCCATATTTTGCTACTTCTTTTGCAAAATTTAATTTTCCTTTGACACTTTAGCAATTACTAAATTGCTGAAGTTACTTACAAGCAGCAACTCCTACTTGTAGCTCCATGACCTTTTCACTGTTCTTTCTATTCCCAATCAGCCTCACAGGTTGTCCCTCATCCCTCAAAAATGCTCTCCTGAGTTTGTTTCTCCCCTCTTTGCTAGGGATCTAAGTCCATAATTTTATACTTACTCCTTTATTTTGGCAACTTTGGAATATTTGCTGAAGACAGAAATACCTGTGGCTTTCTAGTCTCACATGTTTTTGATCTTCCTCTATGGATGAGGGGGAGAAGAGGGAACAAAACAAAGAAAATGTCAAAACCTGAGCTCATTGCAGATCTCCACTCACCTTTTATTTTACTTGGGCAACACCCAGCATTTCTTACCTCACCTTGTTTCTTTTTCCTAACCGACTGGGAGACGATCCTGGAAAGGAATTCAGGCTCACTTGTTAGAACATTGGCACCCCTTCTTGCCAGAAGAAGTTATCATTCTATCTTGGTCTGCAGCTAAATGATGGGTTAGTGCTCATCTGAAAAAGTCTATTATGCAGGAGGTGACCTAATTAGGATAATACTGCCCACAGGCCTGCCCTGATCTCTTCCTGAGTCAAAGCAAACATTATACAAGGAATTATCACTCATAAAATTGAGTTATTCTTGAATTTTTATATTAGCCTTGGAGGACAATCTAGCACTGCTCCTGCTAATTGGACTAATTAACCTTGGTAATAAAAATTTGCACTTACACTGTATCTTGAACTGGTATTGATCCACACTTCAGATCGTGCTGCTGAATATTTCTTTCTTACTGACAGATTGAAGTATTCTCTGCTCTAAAACTTTTCATTTTATAATCAGGTCACTGCCTCTTCTTTTATTTGGCTCAGGGAACACCAACAGTTTTATTCTCTCACCAAAAAAAAAAAAAAAAAAAAAAAAAAAAAAAAATCACCAGACTGGCAAGAGCCTAAATGATGAGCTGCAAAAATCAAAAAGCCAGGCTAGTTCTTGGGAGCAAAGCCAAGGGAGATTACTATGGATCAATCAGACCTTTGGAAATTTTGCCTAAGGGGCACCATCATAACCAGCATTTCATATAATCTGTCATGGGTGTATAATTACCTGTTGCTGTTTCAAAACTATTCTTGGTGGAAATTCCTCCCCATTTTCTGAACATTTAATACCAGTCCCTGCAGGAGATGCAAATCCCAGCGAAATCTCTTCCAGTGTAATCCCCTTCCTTTCCCACCTATGAGCAGTGTTGCATTATTGTACTTGTCCTCTACACCTGACCTGTTAGGAAATCTCTTAATATTCCTTGTAAAGGAACCTTGGGATGCAGCAAATCCTCTTGTTTATGAGAGAGACAGCTGTGTTCATCATCCATCCTGCAGGATCTACAATCAGCTTGATTTCCCCCTACTTTTCTAAAGGTGGGGAAAATTCCATAAAGAAAACCATTCCCCTCTTCAGGAATTTGGGATAATGGATGCAAACACATCCCCAAGTTGGGCGAGGACTGCAAATCTACACCATTAACAAGTCCAAATGGGTGGGTGGTGGCAAGGGGAAAACTACAGCAACTTTCAGTTGCCCCATCACCCTTAACTGTATGAGCATCACCCTGACATTTTTGTAATTCCAGTTGCTTCATTGCTGAAGATGTTCCTCCCTGATTTGGAAAAAGCGATTTATTCCAGGTTGGAGCCACCTCTTTGTCCAGTGATATTCCACTTAACTGGATAATCTTCAAAGCCTTATGAACCTCTGACATCTTCAGGAACAATATCCTCTTCTCCTTGCCATGAGCAGGGACACTTTCCACTATCTGAGGTTGCTCCAAGCACAGTCCAACCCAGCCTTGGACACATCGAGGGATAGCCACAGCTTGCCTTGGCAACCTGTGCCAGGGCCTCACCACCCTCACAGGGAAGAATTCCTTCCCACTACCCCACCTAAACTTCTCTTCTTTCAGTTTGAAGCCATTCCCCCTTGTCCTGTCACTCTATGCCCTTGCCAAGTCTCTTTCATGATCTGATCCTTCCCTTCTGATCCTGAGATGTCCTCCTCCCCTTCTGATGTCTGACTGCCACCCTGTGGCTATTCCACAATGCTCAGGTTCCATTTTTAAGGCCAAAAGGTTTCCACTAGATGGCAAAATTTGGGCTGGTGTTCTTCCAAGGTCGTGTAATTCAGTGTATTTCTTGAGCCTGGAAAACTCTCTGGAGAACTCTTCTTGAACCTGGAAAATTTCCAGAAAACTCAGCACATTCATACCTGGTTATGTTGAGTCAGATCCTCTTTTACTCTTACTCTTCAGGATTGTGAATCTGCTTAGCTGTGTTATTTTTCCTGGTTATCCAGGTATTTGGTTTATTCTATGGTGGATGTTCCCTCTTTATTGTGGCAGGGAATACACAGGAGAAGCACATTCTGGAGAAAGAGGTTTATGACAGTTCTCTCTCTGTAGCTGTGGACAGCCATTTGTTCCACCTTATACAGAGTGAAGACTCTTGCACAAATGTATTTTACTCTGATGACAGCACAAATTGGTAAGATAAGGAATTTTATTAATAGACTTTCCTCCATCCACAGTTGTAATACGAGGGAAAGAAATGGAGCAGGAAAAAACCAAGGTAAAACAATAACTAAGGCCCACTTTCTTTATGGTCTTAATCAACAGGTATTTGATTGTTTGATGTATTGTTATTATATAACAATATATTATAACAATAACAGTATTATATATATTATATAGGTATCATAGTATTATTATTCCTATTACAATTCTATCCTGTGCTTAACAACACTCTTGGCCTGAGAAGATCTATTTCTTCCATTCTGTTAACACCTCATCCTCATTTTGGATGTTGCTTGGGAAAAAATTCCTCAAAATCAACCCATCCCTTCTGGATTCTAATCCACCAGTCCCTGGGGGACCAGGGTGATGGAGCATCTTCCTCAGTGATGTGGCAGGTGCTACATCCTGGTTTGGCATCTGTAACATTGGGGCAGTAAATTAAAAGGCCCCAGGAAAGGCAGTAAGATATTCAGTAAATCCCACAGGATTGGGGTGTGTTTGAAGGCACATCATCCAAGAGAGGGAGACCAGCAATGTTTTGACTGAGGCGTGCCTGTGGGTATGCAGCTGAATGAAAAGTTAAACACTTTTAAACAGCAGTCTGACCCCCACCACCTTTCTAACTTCCTTAGATTTGTCTGCTGCTCAGGCAGGAATGCCTCACTCTTCATGGGCCAGGAGGCAGGAATTCTTTCCTTTTAACAAATCACCCAGAGGTCCAAAAAAGCCCAAAGCTTCAGGCACTAATCAAGAGTGATTATGATCACCCTTCACACAGAATCATTGTAGAATGGTTTGGGTTGGAAGGGACCTCAAAGCTCAGCTCATTCCATCCCTTGCCATGGTTTATTGTGTTCCACTAAACCAGGCTGCTCCAAGTCTTGTCCAGCCTGGTCTGGAATGCTTTCACTTCCTGTGTCACTCTGGTAGGGATCCTGGGTATGGATGGGACAGATTTCTCTCTCTTCTGACTCCGTAATGGCTTCACAACACTCCAAAGTCTGGCACGGAGGAAACCCCTTGCAGATCCTCCTCCCAATGTCACCAGTGGCCAAATAACCCAGAGGCTTCCAGAGATGTGGAGGGCAGCATTCCCACAGAATATGGCCCATGGAAAAACTTCCACTTTCCTGTTTCCCTACCTCAATTAGGGCTCTAACTAGATCCTATTCCTAGAGAACTGCTGCCTGCACCTCCCCACCCACACATGTACAGATTGGTCTGGGAGCTCCCTATTACAAACAGGGATTTGAAAGTACTGAACTTACCCCATTCCCTAGAGCTACCACATTTCCCTAATTCCCACATTCCTTGATTTCACACTGTCCCAACTTTCTTACTACACTCACAATGAGAGCCACCCCAAAAGCCTATGTTAGATAAGAAGCTTCCCTCCTATATACTCAGCAAATGAAGGATCAGCAGATGGAATGGAATCTGTTCCCAGTCCCAAAGCTGCACCCAGCTCGGTGGGACACAATCTCCTCCATCCAGCTTCTCCCCAGAACTCAGCACCAGAGAAGAGGAATGAAAGAAGCACAAGAAAAGATTAAGAGCACATATTACAAAAAAAAAAAAAAAACAAAAAACACAAACAAAACCCAAAAAACAACAAAAAAAAGAAAACCAACCAAAAAAAGGAAAAATCATATTAATTACATTCATCCATGGAATTAAGCAGCACCACCTCCCCAGAGCTGGCTTAGCCAGCTCTCCTCAGTGCAGGATCTTCAGGGTGACCACCACAGGAGGCAGCAAGGCTGGGGAACTCCTCTGCAGGGATCCACGGCTGCTTACTTATGTAGATAAGCATCGAGCCAGAGCTCTCCTGAATCTTTCAAAGAGCTGCCAAGAGAGAAACAAGGGAATGAACCCCACGTTCCATCCAAAGCCTCGTGAGGAGAATTCTACAGAGAAGCAAAGGAGATCATAAAGTGATTTGGGTGAGAAGGGAGCTGTAGAGGCTGCCCCTCCCTGTCTGTTCCCTCCCCTTTTAACTCCACAGCACGGACAGCCCCTGCCTTGGGAACACGGCGGGTCAATACTCACTGCACGATGTCTGCAAAGGCCGTGAGCAGAGGCTTGCACTGGTACTCAATGCCGTGCTTGGCACACAGGGACTTCACCAGAGGGGCCACCTTCCAGTAGTTGTGCCGTGGCATTGTAGGGAAAAGGCTGTGGGAAAAGGAGGTGCTGATTCAATGGCATCCTTCACCACCACATGGAATCCTGACCTCGCTGCCGGGCCTAATTCTGGAAGTGCCCCCAGCTCCCCGTGTGCCAAAGCCATGGGTGCTCTGCAATGTCCCTCTTGCATCCCATCAGTGCCTGTGCTGGGAATCCTCCCCGCTGTGCCATGCAGCTTACATCTGAAGTGGTGCTGGTGCTCACTGGTGCTCCAGAAATTTTCTTTTTGGAGCTCCTGTTCCGCCCCCACACAAAGAGCACAGAATGAACCCACATTGTCTTTTGTTCCTATCTCAGTTGATAGAGGGACCTTGGAGGCTCTTCAGCCCTGGTGTATCTAGCACTCCTTGGAACTATTCCCAACCCCTGTTTCCACTCACTGGTGCTCGATCTGGAAGTTCAGGTGGCCACTGAACCAGTCATTGAACAAGGACTGATGAACGTTGCAGGTTGCCTGGAGCTGAAAGAAAAAAAGAAAAAAGAAATCCTGTTTTAAGTATTATTTTAGCAATGCCCCATCTCAAACACAGGTTTCTTATCCCCACAGGAATTCTGGCCAGACACAACAGCTCCAGGAGTTATTTCCAGCCAACAAGAGGTGGCTAGGCTGAGATAGATGGATTTTACACACCCAGAACTGTCATAGATCTCCATAAATAAGGTCTCACCTGGGTAGAGAACCAGTCCACATTCTTATCATAATCAATGTGCATGGGGATGTGATTCATTTGTGTGACCCAGACAAACCAGTTGCTTTCTATAAACCTGTGCAAAAACAAAAAACCATCAAAGATCACACACCCATGATGTGACAAGTCAGTACAAAACACTTGTGCACACACCAGCTGGTTGTTGCCTGAAAAAATAAACACCAGAAACACAAACAGATCAGACCTACACACACCTTCCACCTCCTGCAGCCTGACAGGAAACCACCCCGTCCCACTGAAAGGATCAGGAGAGAGAAGAACAGGGAATGATGAGAAAAATAACGAGAGGACTGGAGAAAAGCTGACCTGAAGGATTGATACAAACTGGGCAGAGAAAATGTTGGAATTGTAAGTTGGGTGATACCTGACTAACAGGTGGAGCCCCAGGGTACCCTTCACACCCAGGAAGGGCAAGTAGGTGAGGAAGAATCGGATGTAGAAGGACAGCATCCAGGCCAGGTCCTGTAGTACAGGGGACAGGGAAAACTTCATTAGAAGGAAGAATTTCTGACTTCTGAATTTACCACCATTCCCTTTAAAATCTCCCATAACATCTTCTACTGATCAATTTTTCCTCCCCAGCCTCATCACAAAGTAACCTGACACAGCCATTCCCTGTGCTCAGGAATTATCCTGGTTCCATGAGCCCAGCAGAGGGCCAACACCCAACAGGACATGCTCTAAAGTGCCACATTTTCCCCTGGATCTAAAGAGGAACCAAGCAGTGAGAAACCCAAAACCCAGAACAGCAGAGAACATTTTTTGTTCCCCAGAGGATCTTTCACAAAGAAAAGAGGTGGAAGATCCCCTCTTGGCAAACACCATTCCCAAATCTATACCCACATCCTTTGCTGCACACACACACAACTCCCAATAATCTGGCACTGGAATTCATCCCTAAACCCAGGAGAAGCCCCCTGGCCCCCGTGGAGCTGACTCACCACCCACTGCTTGCGCTGCACGGCGAAGTAGAAGATGTACCACTGGAAATAAAGGGGCACCAGCGCTGGGGGACCGACTGCAGGGACAAACAGAGCCATGAGTTATCCCAGCAGGATGGGATGGAATGGGAAAACAAGGGGCAGAGTGACTGCTGGCCATGGAACTGCACAGGGGGAGGTTACTCACTGATGAAGAAGTACTTGTGCTGGTGGTTGTAAGGCATGAATTTCTTCTTTTGCACACCAAGCTGTTAAAATACACAAATTACTCAGGCCATGAGGACACCTGTGCACACACTCTTAAACTTCCAGGAGATGTTCTATCCAACCAAGCCAGCATCCACCATCCCCTGGGACCTCAGCCTGGATGAGTTTTCACCCTGCAGAAGGGGCTGGGCAGTGCCTTGCACACACACAGTGACCTGCACAGGAAGTTCTGCCCCTATAGAGGGCACAAGCTGCCTAAAAATGCTGAAATGGAAACCCACACAAACAGTTTGCTGACAAAGCAGAGCTTCAGAACTAAAAAAGCCCAAGCTATGGTACTGTTACGATACTGTTAATGAAGATGGCAGTGTGTGGAACTCCTATGTCCTTGCAATTAGCCTGGAAAACAGAGAAGTAAGCATCCAAGTCTGAAACTGTGTCCACAAGAATGAGGGTGAACAGATTATCTTCCCTCTGAGGCTGCTCATTTTTCAATGTTTGCTGTACAAACATAAAAGATTGAGCCACTGGCTTCCTTAAGGAATTCCATGATATCCCTGTACATGCTCAAATTAATTCCCAATAGCCCATCCCTTAATTTTAATACAAATCAGAGCATTTAAAGTGACACTATGAATTTACATAGCTTTTTTTTTAAAGGACAGCAAATACAAAAGCCACTCATTTAACTGCAGAGCTGTACCAGAAATAGAGCTGGACTCCAGATGGGAACCACTGTGACACCCACTGCCAGGCTGAGACCACTGAAATAGCTTCTTTGATCAGGAATTGTAAAAGCTCCAGACAGCGCTGGCTCGTCATCTGCTGCTTTCCATCTGATCCCCAGATCACTACAATTAGTCACACTGATCTTGGCAAAAGAGAAAACTTGTAGTTCTGATCTTAATAAAACTGAAATGCTCTCATCAAGGGAAATAGGAACTTGTAATCATGGCAAGTATTTCATTCTTATCTTCCAACACTGCAAAAATAACTTTGAGTGAAGCTTTAAGAATATAAAGGTCTCAGAATTGCTGGAGTATTACTGAGGAATATTAGGGACTAGTGGAAGGCAAAGTAGCACCACATTAAATCATACTAATTAGTGCCCAATCTCTCTGCAGCTTCCCAAATTTAAATTGCTGTCACTTCCCAGCTTCCCTCAGGACTCACCTC
Source organism: Calcarius lapponicus (assembly GCA_039654755.1). Lineage (NCBI taxonomy): Eukaryota > Metazoa > Chordata > Aves > Passeriformes > Fringillidae > Calcarius > Calcarius lapponicus. The sequence goes on from CM077468.1 coordinate 8,301,557, forward strand.
CACAGAGAGTGTTTTCCCCAAAGCAAAAAACAAGGGGTGCATGTTGACATCGGGATCCTTCCGGAAGCAGTTGGGTTTGGCGTGGTGCTGGAAGTGGAGGTGATTCCACCAGCTGGCCGGGGCTCCCTGTGGGGATGGATGAGGAGAAGTGCCCTAAAGAAGGTGGATCTTCTGCCCTCAGCTCTCTCCTTACCCTGGGATTGGCTCTGGCTGCACAGCCGGGCTCTGGCAGGCCCTCCCCACACCCAGCGCTCACCTTGAGGTGGCCGATGACGAACTTGTGCACCCAGTGGTTCCACCTGGACTTGCTGAAGACTGACAGGTGTCCAAAATCATGCTGGAGCCAGCCAGCCTGGGCCTGGAATGAAGAACACAACATTGCTGCTGGGGAAAAAGAGCTGTCAGGAGGGTCTGTGTCTGAAAAGGGCTTTCTTCTCCCACTCCCACGCTCCTCACAGCATATCCCTGGATAGCAAAAGCACTTCCACTGCCAGGGCCCAATCCCAACTCTCCTTTTTCACTACACACCAGTGCACTCCAGACTCTGCCTCATGACTTTTAGTCCTGGACAGTTGTTTCCATGAGGAAGGGAAAAAAAGTAATGGGAAAAAAACCAGCCACAGAGCTGAGAACCAGCATTTATTCCCTCACAAAACTGCTCTGAAATTCGGCAACAAAGTCTCCTTTAAGGAGCAGCTTGCTGCTGCCTCCTCCAAGTACTTGTAATTCCAAGGGGATCACTAGCCACGGGAGGAATAGCTGGGGCTTTGAGAGCTGCTCTGCCCTCTCCTCTAACTCCCTGCAAGTTCCCATGGGAACACAGTGGCTTGGCCCCTGCACACTGCCTCGGAGTTCTGGCACCGTGGAGCTCAGGAGCGGGGCACGGCTCTCATCATGTGGGGAAGGCTGGAATAAGGAAGGCTTTGATGGAATATGGGGAGGAAAAAGCAAGGCAAAGCCTACTCTGCCACAGCAGCATGTGTACTTTTGCCTTTTGGTGGAATCCAGAGAGAAGCAGGATTTGAGGAAGTCCATGATGATAAGATGTGTCCCCTGCTTATGGCAACAAGCACCTAAGTCTCAAATTTGGCTTTTTGGGGCTTATTTTGCATAGTTGTTCACCTGGACAGTGCCCAGAAGCACAGCAGAGAAGAGGAAAGGCACCAAGGATGCTCCAAAATACCAGATGATGAGCCAGGCTGCAACATCCAGCACCAAGATGTGGCAGAGATAGAGGATGAAAAAGATGTGGTTGGGCTGGAGAAGCCCCATCCTCTCCACGGTGGCACGGAGCTCACGGAAATCCTCCACCAGCTTTTTCTGTGGGGAGACCCAAAAGCATCCACTGGTCAGAAAACACCTCAGGAACATCAACAGGAGCATCGTTTACCTTCTCAGGGATGAAAAGGGGGAAAGCTGAGGGTCACCTGGAGACAAATCTTTGCTAAAACTACAAATAATGATGTGAAATGAAGCTTCAGCCAACAGTGATTCCAGGAGATCCTGTGATATTATGTACAGGGAGTTCTGCCTGCCAGGGAGAAAAGTTAAAGAGCACAATTTCAACCCCAAAACCAAGTTTTTATGACACTCACGTTCTTGCTGGGCTCAAAGCTGGGCTGATCTGGTGCCAGTTCCCCAATCAGGAGAGGGTTCATGTACTTCCTTACCAGTGCCTTGTCAAGATGGAAAGCAATGAAAGGATCCTGAAACACAGACAGAAGAACAGGATGAAGAAAAACCATCATTCAGGTGGCAGCAAAAGAAATCTATTCCATAATATGCTGGACCATTCAAAAGATTCCTGTTGGGGAAACCAGTTACTTTTATTATTGAAATGTGGTGTCAATCTCCATGGCAACCAGGTGAAAAAACCCATTAGTGGCTGCTATCATTACAGATTCTGCCCCTATATTTAAATTACAAATCCTGTAGGCACACATGGCACTTTGGCATCTAATTCCTGATCTCCCATTTACCTCCTTTTTGACATTTCCCTCCTGATGCCCAAATTAGCATATTTTTACAATCTCCCTCAACCTAAGGATGTGGGTTTTTTTTTAATTTTCTGGGACAGTATTTGCTTGCTGGGCATCACTTTGTAAGATTCCTGCACCATGCATTATCACTATAACTACTAAGCCATCATTGTGTGCTTTTAAAATGAAATGTGCTTTTAAGAGATCTCTGGTCAGGAAAGGGGTTAAAAATCTGGCTGGTGTTGCCAGCTCTAGGTCAGCTCAGGGTCATCCTCTCTGCTCAGGGTCACTGAATAAAGGAGGGAAAAAGAGAGGGGAACCAACATTTGCATTTTCTCATTGAGAAAATGGAATGGGGAGGAGTATGTGGGCAGAGCAGGGGAGGATGGTACCACACATTTAGACCAATCCTTTCCATGGAGGCTGTAAAACCTGGAGTGCAATCTCAGCTGGGGGTTAGGGGACGGCTGACTGCACCTTCTAGAAATCAGAGAACTTCTTCCTTTACTTCCCATTTTTTCCTGGTTTTGTGGAGTCTCGTTCTTTTGATCCCCAGGGACAAAACCACGGGGAAATAAAACTTGGCAGGGGTTTCTGAGCGGTCAGCAGTTCAGCTGCAGCCGGCGGTGGCACTGATATCATCACCATCACCTAAAGAATGCAGCTGGCTGCAGTCCCACCGTGCAGCCCTGCTCACTCCATGGGCTGACCCTTTTCTGCTCACAGAAACTCAGCATGCTCGGGTGAGAAAGGCCCTTCAGAGCTCATCTCAATCCCCCCTGCCACGGACACCTTGCAGGTGGCTCCAAGCTCCACCCAGCGTGGCCTGGAACACTTCCAGGGATGGGGCTCCACCACTTGTCTGGCCAACCTGTGCCAGTGGCAGGGCTTTGAAAGTGCACATGTGCACCCTGCCCTCGCGAAATGTCGCAAATTCAATTGTTATTTTTGGCTCTGAATGATATTCCTACCATGGGATCTTCACGTGGAGATTTCAAGTTCCAGCCTGGCTGTACACAGTCCATCGACACCATCCTAGAGGTGCATTCCCACCCCATGGCCACCCTTGGGTCCAAACGCGCGCATTTGGAGAGATTCATGGAAAAGGCACAAGCAGACAAAGGAAGGAAACACCGCTGGCAAAGCCAGCCTACTCCAGCAGCATTTACTCCACTGTGCAACAGCCGCTGGCACTCAGACACGAGTGATTCACTCCTTTTTCGTGACTGAAATAGGACTTTCAGCGATATTCTGCTCTAGTGCCATCTCTCGGGTTCGGGAAGTTGGAGGAGGGCGAAGGCGAACAACAACTCTGTCACCGCGTGCGCCGCACGGGGGGCAGCGCCCGACACTCCTCTGCGTGCAAAAATTACTGAGGCCATCGGGTTATTTTTCATTCCCGGCTGCGGTTTTTCACTCATTCCTCCAGCAGCGCTTCCTCGTAACAGCAATCCCAAACAATTCCCGGCGGAGCGTGCGCTCTGCGTGTCCCCTTGCACACCGATCCCCGCGTACCGTGCGCGGCACAGCCGAGGGTCCGGGCGTGCCACACGGGCTCCGTGCCTGCTCCCAGCCCCAGGGATCCGGCTCCCAGCCCCGGGAATCCTGCTCCCAGCCCCGGGGATCCTGCTCCCAGCCCCGGGGATCCTGCTCCCAGCTCCCAGCCCCCGGGAATCCTGCTCCCAGCCCCGGGGATCCTGCTCCCAGCTCCCAGCCCCCGGGATCCCGCTCCGCGCTCATCCCTCCTGCAGCCCTCCCTGCCGGGCTGCCGGGGCCGCAGCCGGCCGCTCACCGTGGCGTCCTGCCCGGCGTAGTGGCTGATGACCCGGGAGCCTCCCGGGTGTCTCCGGCAGAAGTGGCTGATGTCGTACACCTTCCTGTCGATCACCAGCCAGCGCTCCTGCGGAGCCGGCCCCCGCCCGTTCCGCTGCGCGATCTCCTCCCAGGTGAAGCGCCGCATCTCCCGCCGGACGGGCTCAGGACCCTCCATGGCCGGGATCGGCTCGCCCGGGCTCGGCTCGGCTCGGCTCGGCTCGGCTCGGCTCGGCCCGGCTCCGCCTCCCCGGGGCCCCCCCGCCCAGCCGGGTCCCCCCCGCCCACTGGGCTGCGCCCGCCGTGCGCCCGCCCCCGGGCCGAGAGGGGCGGCCGGGCTGCTGGGGCTCGGGGCTCGCACAGGGACGGGAGGGAGCCCGGGCTGTCCAGGCTGGAATGGCTCCCGGGGTCACTTCGGTGAGAGCAGCGAGTCCCCCGCACTGCCCAGCCCATCAGCCACAGAACCACGGGAGCGTTCGGGTTGGAAGGGAGCTCTGGGGATCATTCAGTTCAACCTGACCCTGCCAAGGATGGCAGGGCACTGGGACAGGCTGCTCAGGGACCTCAGGAAGGATGTGGAGTCCCCCTCTCTGGAGTCTCCACACCCACCTGGATCCTGTGCCACCTGCTCCAGAGGACCCTGCCATCCTCAATGTAAAGAAGCTCTTCCTCACGTTGAGGTGAAACTTCTGGAGTTTCAGTTTATAGCCTTTGCTCCTCGTCCTGAAACGCATTTCCAAATGACACATACATGCAGATTTTAAATCCCCCCAGCTGATTCCACTACTGCCCTGACAGTCTGTTCCAGGGCTTGACAACCCATGACAACAATTCTCCCTCATAGCCAACTCAAACCTCCCCAGCACACCTTGGGGCTGTTTCCTCTTGTCCTGTCACTTGTTACCTGGGGAGAGACCAACCCCCACCTGTTCCACGGTCCTTCCAGGTGATGCCTAGAGAGGCTACCTGGAACAGACAGAGTTAAAGGAATAAAGTAGGTATTTATTAAAAGGCCTTCAAAGGATACACCTTGGGCACAGCAAGAGCCTGGCTATGTCTCTACCCAAGATGGACCTAAGATGAAGGGATCAGGAGTTTTCACACTTTTATAAGTTTTGGGCCATTTACCTATTGAGGTTAATTGTCCAATTACAGCTTCAGGTTATGAAGTCTCATCCTCCCAGTTTGCTCTCCTCAATTCACTGTTTACACTGGGCTCAAAGCTGCAATGGTGTCCTTGGTTCTGGGGCTGGAAAAGGATTGTTTTGTCTAACTAAACTGTGAAGACAACTTGCTAACACTTTGTGTGAAGTTCAGAGTTATATACTAATGCAGTGCAGAATCTGGAACATATGAAAGCTAAAACTTAAGGCATCACAGGGAGTTTCCCTTCCTCACACTCAAGTTCCTTCTTTTGAACCACTTTTACAACCTGTTTCTCCTTATTTCTATGCTGACTGTGACATATCTTCCCTACCCTTGATTTTGCTTCCCCTTTCCAGAAGATCCTTCCCTCTCTTCCATCTGTTCTCCCTTCCAGCTGCCTCAGCCTTTCCTGTTCCTGAGGCTCCTTTTGGCTGCTCATGCCTGGGTAGGCAGCCAGAGGGAGGGAAGGTTTTGCCACAGGTGAATCACATCAAAACCCCGCAAATGATTCTTCAGACAGCAGAATCATGCTGGAAGAGTGAATGATGCTAAAACAGACAAATCCCTCTGTGTGGGGCCTCATCCATATGAGTTACAAATTTAAATTCCTCTCCCCACACTCATTTCCCTTTCCATAGCAGCACCAGCCTTCTCCCTGAACTCTGTTATTGATCCCAGATTTCTTTGTTTCCATTCACACCTTCCAATCTGACCTAGTTACAGCAATTCCAGTTGAAGGTAACCATAGAAACAAAGAGCCACCAGGCTGCATCACCTGATGGCTACATCACATCTTGGAATTCTGTGCCTGCAAAACACTGGATGGAATGGTTTTATTTCCGTCCCTTCAGCAATTCATATTAATAAACATTAATGGATGTTTAGTATATTTTAAAACATAATTATATTCAGAACAATGCAGTAATTATTTAAAATTCTCTTTTTTTCCCATCATCAATTGCACAACAGGATATTTATCCTAAATTTAGTTGATATTTATAATCTTTTATCATGAATACAGGCGACATGCAGAGATCAGTTTTCTTTTTCCTATTTTTGTTAAAAGCAAATGAATTCCATCTTCCTACAGGTGTTAAACCTTTGGATACTTCCTTTGAGGGATCTTAACTGGCAAAAAGCACCACTAAACTTGATAAAGTCCACTCTTGTTCCCTCCATGTTCTTCCTCTAGTTTCAGCAGCTATAAGGGCTGTTAATGTCTAATTAACACAAATTATACAACAACCCTTGGAATTTTCTTCCAAGCTCCTTCTGACATGAAATCCCTGGCTGTGATTGTTTTCCCCTCAGCAGACGATTCAAGACAAGCCATGGAAGCTCCTGGAATCACCAGCCCTAAGCAGGGAAGGTTTCTGTGTCCTGCCAGTTGCCAGCAGTGCTTGTTTGCCCTGCCCTTGCCCCACTCAGTTTCTCAATGGGTGTCTCAGAGACAAGAACGGGACCTTTGTCAGGAAAACTGCCAGGGAAAAGCCAGCTGCTGTTATAGACTCACCAGGATCCTGCATCCAGCTGGGATTCCTAGCATCAATCCCTGCTGGAACACAATTAACCAGACAAAATGAGTCCTCCAGTGCCCTGACTCCTTGTTTTACCTTCACTGCTTCCACCTCTGTATCTGCTGTCACCATCATGCTGTGACCCACCTCCCCAGACTACAAAAACCACCACCATGAACCAACCCACTACCATGAACCACTAAAAATCCAAGGGGAGGGAAGAGATGCTCTTTGGTTCACTCCTCTGAGCAGCCTGCAAATCTGGTGACTGGGGATCACCAGGATTTGGAGAAAATATATTAAAATTCCTTATTGCACTACCATGATTTGGCTGGAACACGCTTTAAAATACCCAAGTGACCTGGCTGGTGAGGGATCACTAAATATTCACTAAATATTTGGGCATCTGGTGACCAAACCAGTAATCAGGGAAAGAGGGAGATGGGTTGAAAGGATTGCAGTCTTTCTTTTCTCCTTTTAGAGAAAATGAGTTACAGTGATGGATGGTGAGGTCTGAAACCACAGGGAAAAAAAATAAAAGGAAAACAACAAATGCTGAAAAACAGTTTAAAAGGGCAGAGCCTAAAAGAAGACTCAGTTCTTGGCTTTGATTCAGGCTAAGAAAAGCTGAAGATTCCAGGCACAGGGGAATTGTGGCGGCATGATTTACAAGATTCTGTCATCAGTGCAATTAAAACAGCCACGTTGATGAAGCAAATGCAGCCGGAAACCACTAATTTAGTCACTGTGTTACTACCAGGGAAGAGCTTGACAGCTCCCTGTAACACCATTCCTACACCAGGCTTAGGATCCACTGCAAGCATCTGTGTAACACCAGCAGAAGAGGGAGAACTGGAAATACTGCCTTTATTCTTGTTGTGTTATTGGGAATGAGCTGGAATACTGGAATAAGTTGGGCTAAATGAGTTAGTGGTCTATCCAGAACTCTTTGTTGGGGTTGCTAACACTTCGTACCCACAATAAAGTCTTGATTTTCCATACAAACAGTGTAACTTCATGGAATATTTGCTCAGCGCTCTGCTCTAATAACTCAACTGGCTGATAAATGCAAAAGTGACTGTTTAGATGCAAAAAAGACTGAGATTGTGAGGAGTTTGCATCTTGGCAGGAAAAGCACCCAGGAATTACTCTGTGTAAGGGAGGAGATAAAAATAAGCTTATTTTTTGTCCTTCAGAAGTCATAAATTCAGATTAGCAACTGAGGGAGTGAGGTGGTGATTGTTTAGAGTCCTACACTTCTGAAAGCAAAACCTGAGTAAGGTTGGAAAGGATCCGATGATAACATGGGAATACCAGCAGGACTTTCACTAGAAATCATTACAAAGCAGCATCAGAACAGAGCATTTCTCTGCTTATTCCTGCCCTGCTGCAGTGTCTGCTGCTGTCTGAGTGTGGTTCCCTCCCCTGCTCCCCTGGCAGTTTGTGCCCTGACCCTGATAAACCCACGGGCAGCCCGAGATCCACTGCAGAATGTGGAATCCCTGCCAGCCATGGCCACACAATGGGGATTTCTGTTCCTTTGTTGGTTGTTTCCCTTTCAAAGTTCCTCAGCTCTCAGCCACTCTCCCAGGACTAGAGAAAAAGTGGAATATGTCAGAGTAAAAAAAAATATCAAGGAAATCTTTGGTCTTTAAAACAAACTCCAGTTTGTTTTAAATGCATGAACTGCGACAGCATTCCCACCTAATCACTGGGTTCCCTTACCTCAGGCTCCAGCCCCCTATTCCCAGCCCAGCTATGGGCTACGTTTGAATTTATTATTCAATTTATTATTTATTTTTATGTTCAGAGCTCCTCAGCCTTTCCCTCTTGTGAAACACAGGGAAAACCTGGGGTCCTTTCTCTCTTCACATGTATTTTTCTTTGGCAGAAAGGAAGAAGGTATCAAAAAACTATTAAAAGTGTCAAAAAGTTTAAATGTGCAGCTAAATCTGATTTTCACTCTGTTTTCCTCCCCAAAGCCTCAGTTCCTGCCTTCTTCCCCTTCAGAAAGCTGCTCTGTGTCTTTCCCTTGTTCACTGCTCTTTCCTGCTGCCTCCTTTCCCCACCATGCCAAGATGCCTTGGAGCCATCTGGCCTTACCAAGTAGTGGATCTCATACTATAAACTGGGGGAAAAGGAGGGTTTTTCCTGCATCCATGAGGATTGCAGCACAGCTACAAGGCATTTCCATGTGCTGGTGCCAGTCTGCGTGCTGCTGTCAAAGTCTAGTCCTTTCTAAAAACCAAATTAAAAGAAACTTATCAGACCTTGGCAAAAAAACTTATCAGAGCTTGCCTCCTACATAAAACTCCACAATGGGATGAGACAACAAACATAGAAAATGTTGTGGTTTTGCTACATTTTTAAAGCACAGGGAAAAGGAACTTTTTTACATTAAACCAATGCATGAGACAGTGTAAAGATACCTGAGCTACCAATTTTCCCTGTTTTTTCACCATTCCAGTCTGCTCCAGTACGAAATCCCTCACTGACTCATTAGCTGAAGAGCAGACATGCCACCTCTGCAAAAACTCTTCCACTTTTACATCCCCCCTTCCCATACTTTGCTCCCTTTCACAATCCTCACCTTTTCTGCCCACATCTCGTGACTCTTTGGTTAAACTCAGGGCCTTTATGTCCCTCACACAAGCTCTTTGTGCTGCTAAAGCTACACCGGGCAGCGACCGCAGCCTTTCACCCACTTGGCCATAGAGCAGAGCCTGTTCTCCTCTCTTTGCTGGGGCTGGTTTGAGTCCCAGGAGCCAAAGAAAACTCGGAACAAGCCCTGCCTGAAGCCTGACAGCCTGGCTGGCTGTGCTGCAGGAGGCTGAGAGCAGCAGGGATTATTTTAGAAGCATCTTTCAATGGCTTGTCATTAAGTTATGGTGCAATTCTCCATGGGAAATATCAAGGTGGGGAGTTCTGGGAGCTGATTTTGATTCTTTGTCCATCTACAGGTAAATTCCAAAATGGACCAACCTCCTTTTCAGCTTATTTCATAGAATCAACACAGAATCCAAGAATGGTTTGGGTTGGGAGGGACCTTAAGGCTCATCCCATTCCAAGCCCCTGCCAGGTTGGATGGGGCTTGAAGCACCTTCCACTGACCCAGGTTGCTCCAAACCCCTCCAGCCTGGCCTTGGACACTTCCAGGGATAGGGCAGCCACAGCTTCCCTGGGAAACCTGTGCCAGAGCCTCAGCACTCTCAGAGGGAAGGATTTCTTCCTGAGTTGTACATATCCAGGCCCATCTACAGGACTAAAATCCCCAAATTCAAAGAACTCAGTGAACTTTTCCCTCACCACAAGCAACAAGTTTCAGGTCCACCTTAATGTGGTGTCTGGCTGTAATTTAGTCTGATCCTTGTCACAGGGCTATTTTGAAACAAACTAAATAAAACTGGCATGTCTTAGCAAAACATTCCTGTCATTTCTGACTTTCCTCACCCCACACCACAGGCAAAGATTGTCTAACAGTCTGAAGCCATCCTGCAGCATTAACACCGGGCAGAAACAGAGGAAAGCTCTGGCATGGCTTGGCACAAAGCTGAAGAGGAGAGACTTGGATTGAAAGAAATCCTTCCCTGTGGTGGTGGTGAGGCCCTGGCACAGATTTCCCAGAGAAGCTGTGGCTGCCCCATCCCTGGAAGTGTTCCAGACCAGGTTAGATGGGGCTCGAAGCAACCTGGGATAGTGAAAGATTTCCTTGTCCATAGCAAGAGATTGGAACTGGATGAGCTTTAAGGTCCTTTCCCATCCAAATCCTTCTGTGATTCTATGGTTAACCCTGCGGGTTCCTTCCCCTGCTTAGCCCCTGTTCTGCTACTACAGAAAGGATTAATAATCCTCCTGCTTATCTATGCAAAATAATCACAGGAAAAGATTGCTATTACTAGGAAAGCTGGGGATCACACCTGCCTGGCCCTGGAAATTGGCCACAGGTCCTGTCAGAGGTAAGCAAAGCCTCAGGGAAAGAGGTCTGTGTTGTTTTTTTCCTTGCCACACCACACCTTGCATAACCTAACGCAGGAATTGTGTGCAGTAGAGTGCCCCACGGCAAGGAAAAGATGGCAAAGATGCCATTATCCCACCTGTTAATAAAAGCATGGCCTGGGGCGGCAGAGCTCAACCAGCTCTGCCTGTGCCACAGCAAAGCTGTGAAATCTGGCAGCCTCCAGCAGCACCCTGGCAAAAACAGAGCAAAACAATGCAGATTTCGAGCAGAACAGCAATAGCTCCTTTCTGAGCTCAGCAGTGAATACTGGGGTGAGAAGTCTGGGGGGGGGGGGGGGGGGGGGGAAGGCAGAAAAAGGAGGAAAAAGCAGGGGAAAAAAGGGATGAAAAAGAGGGGGGGAAAAGGAAAAAGGTTAAGAGTAAAAATAGTAAAGAAGGTTTTTAAAAGAGTAAAAATGGTAAAAAATAGTAAAAGGAGAGGGGAAGGAGGAGAAAAGGGTGGAAAGAGGGGATGCAGGAAGAGGGGTGAAGGGAAAAAAGAGGGAAAAGGAATGGAAAGGGAAAAGGCAGGAAGGGGAGAAGGGGAGAAGGAGAAAAGAGGAGAAGGGAGGAAAAGGGGGGCAAGAGGGAAGAAAAGGGGAAAGAGATGACAAAAAGGGGAAAAGAGGGAAGAAAGGGAAACGGGGGAAAGGGGGAAAGGTAGGAAAAGTGGGAAAGAGGAGAATGAGGAAAAGGGGGATAAAGGGAGGAAAAAGAGGGGAAAGGAGAGAAGTGGGAAAGGTGGGGAAGGGGAGGGGGGAAAAAGGGAGGAAGGAGAAGAGGGCAGAAAAGGAAATGAAGAAAAAAAGAAAGAAAACAAGGAAAAGGAAGGGGGGGGAAAGAAGAGGAAGGGCAAGAAAAATAACGCGGGAAAAGAAAAAACACAAAAACCGGCGGGGGCAGCTCTTTACATCAGGAGCCAAAAAATCTCGAGGACACGAAGCTGGGAGCGGGAGGCGCGGGAGGAGGAGGCGAGGGGCTCCCGTCCCCCGGCGGTCCCGGCCCGCAGCCGCTTCGAAAGATCGGGCCGGGCCAATGGGCGGGAGCGGGAGGGCGGCGGGACCGCCGGGATTGGCGCTGGGGCTCGGCTGATCCCGCCGGGAGAGCCCCGGCACCGGGGGAGCGGGCGGGGGGGCGGCGGGCCGGGCAGGGGAGGAGCGGGATGCTGAGTTTGGGGAGGGGGGCGATGCCGGGAGGGAGGAGAATGTCTGGGAGAAAGGATGATGCCGGGAGAGGGAGGGGAGGCCGAGGGAGGAGAATGCCCGGGGAGGGATGCCCGAGAGGGGGGTGCGAGGGGGCGTGTGGGTGGAAGGGGCCGAGCTTCCCTCAAAACACAGGGCTATGTGCGAGGATAAAGTGCATCAGTGCGGGGACAGCCAGCCTAGGGGGCACTTCCGAGCAGGCGGAGAGAAGCGAGAAACAAAGAGAAGGGAGGACATGAGCGAAGGCGAAGGGAGGGAGCAGGGGATCAGCTGAGTTCAATCCCGCCAGGAAAGCTCTTCCCCTCCGGCACAGCCCCGAGAGGCGCAGGGACAGCTTCTCCCCCCTCCTCTCTCCCTCTGGTCAAGAAGACAAAAAGAATCGAGCGGCCCCATGGGGAAAGGGGGCGAGCAAGGGGGGGACTCGGGGGAGCCGGCGGCGCAGATCCGCTTCTACACCTGGGAGGAGATCCAGAAGCACAACCTGAGGACGGACAAGTGGCTGGTGATAGAGCGAAAGGTTTATAATGTCACCAAGTGGGCAAAGAGGCACCCGGGGGGCCAGCGAGTCATCAGCCACTGCGCCGGCGAAGATGCCACGGTAAGGACCGACCCCCGCGGCTCTCCCGGCTCCAGCAGCATCCTCTGACAGCTCCTTCCCTCCCCGAGGGGAGCCAGCTGCCTGCTGTCCCCTGTCCCCATCTCCCCAGCACCTGCTGGACACCCGGCTCAGCCCTTTCGCTGCTCCCAGCTCGGCTCAAGCGGATGCAGGTCCCCCCACGATGAGTTGTTAGGGATTGCTCCGCTTAAATCCTGTTGGTTTGCCTTTGTCTCCGGCTTGTGCCGTGCCTCGAGCCCTGAATTCAGGAGCAAAGTGTCCCAAATGTCCCCTTTTCCAGGGGGCTGCTTGTGACATGCAGAGTCACGCAGCCAAGCACAGGGAGGGTTAAACAGAGGCCAGGCTGTGTCTCAAAGTTGCTTCTGTGAGGAGGCTTTAAAACAAGGAGCTTTTTAGCATTTTTTCCCCAGGAGAAAATTCTCTGGAGAATTTGGTTACAGGTTGCTACAGAAAAGAGGAGGAAAAAAAAAAAACAAACCAGCAAACCATTTGCTGCTGCTCCAGCTGCTCCTTCGCTGGGTTCAGCCACCTCTCAGGTTTCAGTCAAAGATAAGAAACCAAACAACAACAAAAAAACCCCGAACCTTGAAACAGGAACAAATTAGAAATAAATTGTTTGTTGTCTGGGGTTCCCCTCAAAACCACCTTCCTCAGAAGTGCATCCAGAGAGCATGTTCTCCCTTCAGGGTGTGTTAATGAAATCCAAGCAGCCTCAGAGCTCTTCCCAAAATGTGCAGAGACCAAGCAGGAACAGGAACTGCTGGTCTCCCACGGCTCCTGACACCTTGGCAAGGAGGAGGCTCCATGTGAGACAAAATTTTTTGGCAGAACCTTCCCTTTCCATCAGCCCCCATTTCCCTTGTCCAGTGGGTATTTTCCATTCTTTTCCTTGAAGCACTGAGATGCATTTTGGCCCTTCTATCCCTTTGCAGTAAATCCTCTGAATGAATAGATTTCTCCCTCAGAAAGATGGGCCAGGTTTCAACTGCTTAAACCCAGAGCTGCTGAAACTGGAGGAGTTTGACTCCTATCCCCAAGAATTTAACTCCAGTATCTCCAGTAGCAACCAGAAAGCATCTGTTACTGCAGAATCCTTGAAAGGGAGGCTGAAACACAGGTTGGTGGTTCCAGGATTGCTGGTTCTCCTCCCACCTCCCCAGGCTACACTGCATCCCACACTCCATGAAGGCATGGCCTTAAAAATGCTCTGAAATTGTTAAATCACCGCTCCAAGCACCAAACCAGGATTGGCATCAGTTTTGCAGCTTCCCTGTGGTGAACAACCATTTACAGCCAGAAAACCCTCTCTCATTCAGGGGGAGAACCCTCTGTGGATTTAGACTGGATTTTACGAGGAAATCCTTCCCTGTGAGGGTGCTGAGGCCCTGGCACGGGTTGTCCAAAGAAGCTGTGACTGCCTGCAAGTGTCCAAGGCCAGGCTGCATGGGGTTTGGAGCAACCTGGTCTATGGAAGGTGTCCTTGCCCATGGCAGGGGAGTGGAAAGGGATGAGTTTTAAAATCCCTTTCAACCCAAACCATTCCATGGGTCTCTGATTTTTTTAAACACAACATCTGAGTCTGGGCCAGCCTGTTCTGGTGTCACCTCATGCACAGAACACAAAGTTAGGGACACTTTGCAGTGTCTCTGTCCCAGAACTGTTCAGGGATGTAAAGGAAAATCCTTGTGCTGACTGCTGTAAGCACTCCCAATGCTCAAGTACAGCTCATATCTCAATTACACAGAGCTTTTTTTCTCACCAAAAGCAGCTGGAATAACTCCCATATCCCATAAAACACTTCGGCTTATTTGGTCAGTAGATCACAAAGTTGGGAGGTCAAGTGCCAATATCTCACAGCATTTCCCAGGGATTATCTTTTCCCTTAAGCTTTTTATCTCCTGCAGTACAGAATTGAGAACAATTCCAAAATTCAGGAACTCTCTTATATTTGGGACCTATTAGTACAGGAGCTTAATCAGATAAACATAACAAAAATCCAATCCTTCCATCATTTGCAGGATCTCCAGGCAGTAAGCACCCAATCAGACCTCCAAAGACTTTTTTATTCCCAGCAGTTAAGAAGCATTAAAAATGTTGATTCAATATTATTTTGTGTGTTACCCTCTCTCTTCCCCTTTTTTTTGTTTTCACCCAAAACTGCAGAGCCTTGCAGTAGGCACAGTCTACTTCCCCCCTCATTGTGCTTTTCCTTCCTCTTTCACATCTTCTGCAAATTGTTCCAGAGAGGGAAACAAGGAGCCAGAGTCAACATTTCAGTGACCCATTTCTGGGTCCAAGTTTTGATTGATTTTGGAGGACTTTGGGCCCGAGGTTGTTGCCTGGCATTTTTGAACTCCAGATGGAGGGCAGCTCCCAGAAGGGTCAGCTGGACACAGGGAGCACTTTTCAGTCTGCCCTTTGTCTTTAGAGCCAGGAGGGAAATATTGGTCACTACAATTGTTAGGCAATGGGACAAAGGTGGAAAGGCTGGAGCACATTTCCCCTCACTCCTGTTTTTAACTATTTTTTTTTCCCATACTCTCTTAGCACTTCATGGAACCAATCTTTCCTGTTCTCCCAGGTGAATTCCAAGAGCTGACTCCAGTTCTGTGCAGTGAGGAAAGGGCAAGGACAGAGTGAGGGTTTCTGATCTGGGTCAGCTTTCTGTCCCTGCTGCTGTCCTTGGGGTTAAAATTCCAGCTGTGCCATGTGAAAGGATCTGGCCAAGATCTCACTATTGAGCATCAGGCACCTGTGGGATACAGGTGGACAGAAATATGTGGAAAGGGGATGGATTAGAGAAAAAGAAGAGCCAGATAAACTCATGAATACCAGGATCAAAAGGACTCCATAAACAAGGCATTATTCTTCTGAAAAATCACCACTTTTTCCTCAGCTGTTCTACAGCTGAGATCTCCAGGCCTGGTCAAAACACCCAGGAATACTTTTTGTGTTTGCAGTCACATCCAGCTTCAGTCACCAGTGAGCCCCTCTCCTGACTTGCCTCCAGCAGCAGACTTTCCAAGGGTATTTATATCCTAGGAGGGATTTGCACAAATTCCCCTCTGCCTACCTTCTAAGGGAATTAACAGGATTTAAGTATTTAGTTGCTTAGAAAGAATTTCTCGAGGTGCCTTTCACCATATGGCTGGATGCCATCCCAGGTCTCACCGTTCCCAGCACAGCAAATTCATCAGTGGAATTAATGTCCCAAAAAGTGATCCCAGAGCTGGAGATCACCTGGCCCCCTTTTCCACAAGTTCCACAATTGCTGGAGGTGGGTGGGAATGACACACTGAATAGGAAGCACATCTCACTCCTGGATCTCACACAGTTCCTCCTGTTTCCACTCCAGGATGCATTCCAGGCCTTCCACATCAATCCCACCTTGGTGCAGAAGTTTCTCAAGCCCCTGCTTATTGGAGAACTCGCTCCAGGGGAGCCCAGCCAGGACCGAGACAAAAATGTGAGTATTTATTCTTCAGCTGGGGTTCAGGCTGCCTATTCCCACCATTCTTTCCCTCTTGGGATGCTCTCCAGAGAGGGAGAGGAGTTCTCAGTGACTGAACATTTCCATGTAGAGGATTTACATCCTATCCTGGATTCAAATATGTGTGGAAAGGGGGTGACACTTTTGGCTGTACAAATATTTTCTTTCCCACCAACAGCCAATTTCTGGCAGCCCATTCCAGGCACCCAGGCTGGACTGAGCCCATCCCGAAGGGAAATGGGAACTGAGACATGTGGAATGGAAAATGTGCACCAGCCCTGGTGACTGGTGCAGATTTCCCTTCTCGCTGCTCCTTTGCTGGTGACCAAGCTCCAAAACACAAGTCCCCAGATGTCCCATTTTGGTGGCCTTGCTGAGGAGCAGCAGCCACTGCCCATCCTCAGGGCAGCTCTGCATCCCTGCTCATCCATTATTCAGGCCCAGAGCGTGGCACAACTGGCTCTGCCCAGGAAACTCAATCCTGCCCCGTTGTTTGTGGCTGGCCATGATTGTGCTATATCTGTGTCACTCACAATAGAGGGGACAACGCTGGCCCCCCGTGACCCAGGAATGCCCCTCATGGATGGCTGCACAGGAGCTGGCCCACGGATTGAATGGATGCCGGGTGATAGTGGGTGCTCATTATCAGAGCTCTGGAATTAGGCACAATAGCACTGAATTCCCTCTTGCTCCAGCTTCTCCTTAGTGCTTAGGAAGCTCATTCAGACAAGAGCCATCAGGTGATGTGACACTCAACAGAGCTTGGATTACTCACTCTCCTGGCTCCAAGTCCAAAAGGTCAGGATGTGGGCTCAGACCAGCCAGGATGTTTATTCATAGGAATACAGGGCAAAAAGCTGGAATATAGAGCCAGGATCCTTGGCATGGAGCTCATCCTTCCTCCATCTATCCCACAACTTAGTCAGGCTCACTCCCAAGCCTCACCCTGCTCTTGCCTGTCCTGTTGCAGTCCCAGCTGGTGGAGGATTTCCGGACCCTGCGGAAGACAGCGGAGGACATGAACCTGTTCCAAGCCAGCCCCTTGTTCTTCTCCTGTTACCTGGGCCACATCATTGTCATGGAAGTTTTGGCTTGGCTCATGATTTCCTACTTTGGCACCGGCTGGATCACAACCCTCATCCTTGCCTGCATCCTTACAACTTCCCAGGTGACAAAGAGAGATCTTCCTCACACTGCCCTCCATCTCCATTTCTCTCCTGCTTAGCTCTGATTCCCAATAGCTTCTTAACTATTTGATTTCTCCCTGTCCCAGGCCCAGGCAGGGTGGCTGCAGCATGATTTTGGACACCTCTCTGTCTTCAAGAAGTCTTCCTGGAACCACATCGTCCACAAGTTTGTCATTGGGCACCTGAAGGTAAAGGGAATTATGGAGCCAGGGAATTCTGGGAATGCATCACTTTGGCTGTGGCAGAGCAGGAAAGGGAGGCTCTCAACCTTCCCAGAGTGAGCAGAGGCACAAAAAATGTTGGTGACCATTGCCCATGGAGCAACCTGGGCTAGAGGAAGGTGTCCCTGCTCATGGCAGGGGGTTGGGACTGGATGAGCTTTAAAGTCCCTTCCAACTGAAACCATTTCAGGATTTTCTGGGAAGACACAGTGACCTGTAACTCGCTCAGAGGGTGTTTATTCTGTGTTCTTTCAATATGGATGATCCTTAGGGATCCCTCTGCAAGCAGCAGCCTCATAGCAACCAACAACTCCACCACTCCCTGCTTGCTGCTCTTTCCAAAGCAAATCCCACAATTT
This sequence comes from Calcarius lapponicus, assembly GCA_039654755.1. Classification (NCBI taxonomy): domain Eukaryota; kingdom Metazoa; phylum Chordata; class Aves; order Passeriformes; family Fringillidae; genus Calcarius; species Calcarius lapponicus. Next base: position 8,319,082 of record CM077468.1, read on the forward strand.
GACTCTCACCACTTTAGTTCCTATAAATGACTGGGTAACCCCACCTTGGGAGCAGCTCTCTATGGATGAAAACTCCTCGTTCTCCTTGCCCAGGGTGCCTCTGCAAACTGGTGGAACCACCGCCACTTCCAGCACCACGCCAAGCCCAACATCTTCCAGAAGGACCCAGATGTGAACATGCTGCACGTTTTTGTCCTGGGAGACACACAGCCCGTCGAGGTAAGGAAAAATGGGGAAAACATGGAAAACTACTGTCCGAGCGGGCCCTAAGAGTGGTTGCGCAAATCCAGGAGTTGGCTCCCACTGTTAGACATGACTTACACAGGCAGGACTTCCAGGAATGCTAGAAAGGAAGTGCTTAATCCAGGGATTTCATCTGGCTACGTGGTCTGACAGCAGTTTGGAGCCAACCCTTGGGCTGAGGAGCAGCATTGACTACTAATTCCCAATCCATTTCCTGTGCTGACCACAGGAGAAAGTGTCTTGGGTTACCTCGGGAAAAATAATGCAGATGGGGCTGGAGAGAAGGCAAAAGGCCACTAAAGGCCGCTTCATGCTGCTGGCTCGAAGTACCAACATGAGGGGGGAATACAGTGTTCCTCCGTGTTCCAGCAGGAGCATTTCAAAACTGACCTTCCATTTCCATAGCAAATATCTTCCAGCATCAAGTGATTTTAATTTTAGTTCTATCTACCCCTCCAGAGCCAAAATATTTACTGCTTGTTTATAAAAACCTACCCAAAGCACTTAAATCATGGTGTTTTTCACAGTGGAACAAGGATTTCTAGTTTTAAAAACAAAGCCCCAGGAAAAGGGACAAGCAGCAAAGACAACACAGGGAAATACAACATTAAAAATTGTTTCTCAGTCAGATTTTGTATTATTGAGAAAGCAGACCATGGTTCTGTTACTTAAAGGAAAACCTAAACATTTGTGATAACAAGGAAAAAAATTATTTCTGCCTCAAAATATCTGATATTATCAGATACTATTATAATGTCAGTCTATCCCAATATTCTCACATAAGTATAAAAATCCTTTTCCAAATGATGCCAAGCACCCAGCCTTGCAGAGCTCAGGCCAGAGGGAATAATGTGCCTGATTTATTGGTGTTACAAGCCTCCCCTTCCAAAAAATCAGACTTTATGCCTATCACATTTATATTAAAGAAAGATAAAAATGGCACCTCTAGTAAAGATGGAGGTGCTGGCAGCTCTTCTCAGAGACAAAGGGATGGCAGAAGGTGAAGTGCATCAGAATTCCATCAAGTAAATAGAAGCTATCCTTAAAAATTGAACTTTCACCTAACACAATGACAAAGTTAGGATATTTAATCACTCCGAATCTCTTCTTACCCGCTCGTGGGAATTCAGTCAAAACTCCCTGGTCAATAAATTAAGAATTATTGCAGGGAATCTGCTTTTACCTGGGAATGTCCCAATCCCAGGCTGAGCTGTCTCTTTGTGTCCTGCAGTATGGCAAAAAGAAGCTGAAGTACCTGCCTTACAACCACCAGCATGAGTACTTCTTCCTCAGTGAGTATCCACCCTCCTCTCTTCCCTTTTCCTGGAATGCCACTTGTCCTTTCCAGCCCTCACTGTGTGAGCAGAGCAACTCCTCAAATCCCAACTCATCTCACCCTTCCTCAGGACCCTGTGCAGGTCCCAAAATCAGCTCAGGGATGTCCGAGCACCTGGAACATTGCCCCATACAGCAAGGGAATGTAAAACAGCTGAGGCTGGGAATAACCTCCATGTGAGAGGCTCCATGGAAAAACTGCATGTTCCCAGTTCCATGGAAGCAGTCCCTCATGTCACACACCTTCCCACCCCTCTGATGGCCAAACCATTTCCCTTTGCCTTGCAGTCTTCCCACCTCTGCTCATCCCTGTGTATTTCCAAATCCAAATCATCTCGACCATGATCAAGCGCAGGTTCTGGGCGGTGAGTGAAACATTCCCTCCATCCTTATGGGGTCTGGCTGGAAACTGGAGCAGAGAGGGAGGCCAGGGGGCAGGCAGGAATTACCCAGTGTTCCAAACATCACCAGCAAGGACACATTATCCAAGATGGGCAAAGTGATGCCTGGTGTTTTCTCTGTCCCCCAGGACCTGGCCTGGGCCATCAGCTACTACCTGCGCTACTTCATCACCTACATCCCGTTCTACGGCGTCCTGGGATCCCTGTGTCTCCTCACGTTTGTCAGGTAGGGCATCCAGAGCATCCCTGCTGCTCTCCCACCCCTCCAGTGCTGTTTGAGCCTGGCCTCAGCTCTGCTGTGTCCCACTGCTTCACTTCTCTGTCAGCATCTCCGAGTTCCAGCTCCTGTGGCACTCTCCCTGCACGCTCCCCTGTCCCGTGATGGTCCTGCCAGTATTCCCTGCCTTTCCTGATTCCCAGTTCTCACACACTGCTGACCCCTCTTTGGTCATGGCTGGACCCTCCCAGAGTGCCTCATCCCACCCACCTCCCAGCAGACTGTGGAGGTAATTCTGTGCATGCTCCAAATCTGTAATCAAGCTGGAAAACTTATCACAACCAGCCCATTATTCCCAAAATATTTGAGGAAACTCAAAGTGCAAGGGGGAAAAAAAGCGAAATTGCAAAATTGGATCATCTGCTTTTGCAGAAAACAAGCCTGGAACAAAGATGATTCCAGGCAATTCCTTGTCAACATCCACCCAAGTGTCTGCTGCCCCCTGCAAACCCCACTTTAATTACCTGATGTCCCCATGTCTGGTAGAAATTCTCATGATTTTTCCTGGTTTTGCAGGTTTCTGGAGAGTCACTGGTTCGTGTGGGTTACCCAGATGAATCACATTCCAATGGAAATTGATTCTGAGAAGCACAGAGACTGGCTGAGCTCCCAGGTAACTGGGAGGGGGGAAAACCACCTCTAACTCACCCCAAAATGGGATTTACTCAAAGACTATGAGAGTTACCACCACCTCCAGTGTTACCACCACCCCTTACTAGGATAGAGTGTCTTGTCCATCACTTCTCCCATAAAGATGTTCTTCCCAGAGCCAGCAGCGCTGGGGAAAGACACGGAATTCCAAAGTTCTGCAATTACTTTGACAATCAAAAAGTTACCTGCTCCTGTGGTGAATGAAGCTGGATGTGACTGCAAATCCAAAAACATTCCTGCATGTTTTGGCCAGGCCTGTAGATCTCAGCAATAAAACAGCTGAGGAAAAAATGTTGACTCTTCATTTTGGAGCCTGCCTTTGTGCCTTTGTTCTGGAAGATGAATGATTGAGTTCTCCCCTTCCTCTTCTTTATTCTAGAACCATATTCTTGATATTTTGGCAGTTCTGTCTCCCTGCAAATCCAAGTAAAATGTGTGAGGGAGGAACAAAAATTTGGTTGAATTTTAAGAATATTAAGAAAAAATATCTAATTTTATGGTCATTAATGGCAAGAATGCCTAAGAAATATTCTCAGAATATCACAAGGCAAAATGAGCAATAACTACATGGGGTAGGAAAGCTTTGTGTCCATGTTTTGGTACTACTGTCAACCCTCTGATCTGCAATGGGAGAGGAGATGAGATTTAGGAGTCTGGGCTTGGGCTGCTACACACTTCACCATCAGTGAGAGGCCCTGAGGAAGGATTAAAACTCCCCTTGCTGCACCCGGCCATGGCAGGCTCTGCACTCCCAGAGCTCAGGGAAGAGGAATTTCACCCTGATTTTGGGATGAGCCATCCCTAACCCTCACAGCTCTCTCTCTTCCTGGCAGATGGCAGCAACCTGCAACATTGAGCAGTCCTTTTTCAATGACTGGTTCACCGGGCACCTGAACTTCCAGATCGAGCACCAGTGAGTCCAGAGCTGGGATGGCACTGCCAGCTTGTCCCAGCCCAGGGGAGGGAATTATGGGCTGGGCAAGGATTGTATGCCCAGGAAATAGAGTCCCAGACTACACCGGCATGGAACTTGTGGCTGCCCCATCCATGGAAACTTGATCCCCCGTCCCTCATCAAGCTCAGGCTGGATGAGGCTTGGAGCAACCTGCATTAGTGGAAGGTGACCCTGCCATGGTGGGGTAGGAACTGAATGAGCTTTAAGATCCCTTCCCATCCAAACCATTCCATGATGGTGTGCTTCTCTTACAGCCATGACATTTTTCTCTCTTGCTTCAAAGCTTTCACTCTCACAGCCTTAATGTAGGGTTTAATTAGGAGTTGTTGTTATGCATCTACCAGTTGCAAAGGCTGTGGGCTCAAATCCCAAGCATCCACCTCAGAAAACTCTCCTCTCCTAAAGCATTCCAGTGTTTTATAGAGTGTGGGACTGTGTAGGATGCTGGGTATCAGATTCCAGAAAAAAATAGGGAAAATAGGGCCATATGGACAGTCTGTTGCCAATGGCAACAGCAAATGTAAAAGAAATTACTTTTAGGGTGAGGCTGGCTGGTTCGGGAGCCAGCTTAGGAAATCTCCATGAAAGAGCATAGGGCAAGGTGCCCCCAGAATCCTTCCTTACCTGCTTCCACAGGTAGAAAAGCAGGTCACTGGGAATTCAGTTCAGCAAGAAACAATTATTCCCAGAGGAATGCTCAGCCATCTCTGAGGCTGTTCCCTTACTCCCACTGCCCTCTCATTGCACTTGTGTCCCTTCTTGCACAAACTGGCTTTCAATGTGTCCTGAGCAGGGCTTTGCTTTGAGGCAGGACAGGAAAATCAGTTTTCACCACCACCTTGAGACAGAGGAGTGTAAAGCAGGGGTGTCTCTGTGCCTCCCTTCCTTTGTTTGTGCAGTTTGAGGAGGAGGCACCAACCATGAGCCCCTGAGGATGCAAATCCTAATGCCCAGCCCTTGTCGCTTGTCTCCAGAGTTTTCTCAGCTTTGTTTTCTCTCTCTCCTCTCCAGCCTGTTTCCAACAATGCCACGGCACAACTTCTGGAAGGTGAAGCCTTTGGTGAAGTCATTATGTGCCAAGTACGGAGTCCACTACGAGGAGAAGCCTCTCGGGAAAGCGTTCGTAGACATCGTTGGGTAAGGCCCTCCTGAGCCCACCTGCAGCTCATTTTTCAGGGAACCTGATATTTTCTAGCACAGAGGATCTAGGACATGGCAGACCCTTCAAAAATTTGTGCCGTTGCTGTCAAAGTACCAAACACTTGACCTTTAGACAGGTACAAACCTGATTGTGGCATTTGGGTGGCTCAGCAATGCTGGGGTCGATCTTAGAGGGCTTTTCCAACCCTAATGATTCTGGTTTTTATAGCACCCTGCTCTGACAGCTGGTGGCTCCTGCTGTTGGGAGTTGCCAGCAGATCTCCTGCTGCAAAGTGAGATGAATCAAAGGGAAACTGGTCAGGTTACAGCCCCTGCTGTGTCCCCTGAGAGCTCTGCCAGCAGCAACAGGCAATTCCCTACAGGCCGAGCTGAAGAGGATCTAACAGTCCTTGTCAGCAGCCTCGGTGTTGATGTTGCTGTCTCAGTTCCTCTGAGGGGAATAATTCATGGCAGGGAACATGAGAAAGCTCTGCAGTCCAGGCACCTCCTGCACAAAGCACTCTGAGCATGGGCAGACTGAAGTGGGGTGGCCACAGTGGGCAGGAGAGCTGGTTCCAGACCTGCTTTTGTCCCCAAGTCCGGTTAGGACAGGGCCACACAGCACCAGGGCACAGTGGAGTGAAGCCAGGAGGCTCCCAGGAGAACTTACAGCCCCTTCCAGTGCCTAAAAGGGCTCCAAAGGAGTTGGAGAGGGACTTTGGACACAAGTCTGAGGTGACAGGAGCAGGGGGAATGGCTTCACACTGACAGAGGGTGGGTTCTGTGAATGTGATCCTGTGATTGATGTTAAATTCAGTAACAGCCTTCATTGCAGGAAAAACATGACAGAAGCAAGATTCCCAAACTTCTCCTTTTCTTCCCACAGGTCCCTCAAGAAATCTGGAGATCTCTGGCTGGATGCTTATCTCCATAAGTGATCATGAATCTTTCTGGGGAGGTGTGAGTGACCGGGAGGGATGGGGGGGACAAGGGGGGGGATTCACACTTGTGTCTTTTACTCTCAGATCTCAGTCTAAATCCAGGGTTGGAGGGGAGTTTCCTGTCTTGCCAGCTGATTCTGGTGCAGGCCCTGTTTAATCCAGACAGATTTAAAATGTGCTCCAGAGGATGGAAAGCAAGGCCAGCAGTGCAAATGTTTAAAAAAGGGGCATTAACATCTGACCTTGACCTTCTTTTCACAAGATTTGTTCTCATTCTGCCTAAAGCACACAAACCCTGATTCACACCTAAGGGGTTTTAGGCCTCAGTGAGTGTTTGCAATCCAAGGACACCCCAGTCAGCTCATGCCTCTTTCCCATGTTTGTGTGGAAGAGGAATCACATGCCACGGGCCTGGCAGCTGCTTCCAGCCCTGTGCAGAGCCCAGCTCCCTCCTTTCCCTGCCTCCTCCCCTTCTCTAACCGTAGCACCCCTTTAGTGCAAGCTGTGACCTGGCCCTGCACAGCTAACCCCTAACCACAGCAGGGTTAACATAGCCGTGTTTTTAGGATCAGCCCCTCTTCCCAGGGGTCTGTAGAAGATTTCTGGGCTTAAACAGCAAAATGTCTCCTTTAGGAGAGGGTCTGTTTCCTCTTTAATGAGCAGCAGGTCTGGCACAGCAAATCGTCAGTAAATCACAGGAAAGACCAAAACAACCAAACAAGCAAAACGTGCTAATTGCTCCTCAGTGCTCCAGGGGAACCACAAACGGCCTTTTCACCATCCTGCCCTGCAGAAACCCAGAGTTCTGCCTGTCTGCACATGCCTGGCATGGCACCGAGCCTCTTCCTGCCTGCCCGAGGCCAGGAGCCATGGCACTGTTCACCCTTCCCTTGGAGAAAAGGAGTTCTCCCTGCAAAAGGAGGAGCTGCTCAAATCCCAGCTGGAATCAGCCCTGCCCAGGCTGTGCTGCTAATAAGAGACCTCTGGAGAACCCTCTTACAAGCTGTCTAAAACTCCATTTTCTGCCCACTACCTAATTACCTAAATTCACTAATGGCTTATCAGGAGATATGGTTGGACAGCTTCCAGGTGCTTCTGGAACAGGTGACCTGACCCCAAATAAATCCAGGAGTTCAGGTTCAGCTGCAATGCAACAGAAGAGATATTTGGTTTAGGACAAAGGGCCATGGTTCCAAAAGCAGCCTCCAGCTCCAGCATCTGCCTCAGTGCTCCCTGGAAACACCAGGAGGGAGACTCTGGTTACTTTGCACGCCTCATTACTTCCCTCAGCTCTGAAACTGGATCCTCTCTGTCAAATCCCTGAATCCTAGCAGCATCCCACAGAATCAGCAAGGTGCTTCATCATGAATAGAGAAGACTCTGGGACTGCGGCCAGCATTGCAAAAAAAAAAAAAAAAAACCCAATAAATGTATTCCCTCCACACCCTCTTTGAAGAATAAAATGAGATTTTATCTTTGCTTACAGTGGGGAATTCAGCATCTTGCAACTTCAGCAAGTAATGTTTAAGTTTGTAAAGGGCTTGTTCTGGGGGGTCTTGCTCACCCAAGTGCCACCAGGAATGTTTCGGCTGAAAAGCTACATAAGTAACATCCTTCTGGATGCTGTGATTTCCCAGGCAGGTAGTAAGGAGCTCTCCTGGAATTTGGCTAGCCTCATCAGGACTGCCTTAATTTGTGCATCTCTTCCTTGAATGTACCTCACTGTGCTTCAGCAAGGATGACCACCAGCACAATGGCATCAGCAGTGCAAGATTTTAAATATCCAGCTTCTTCTTCTGACAGCCCTTGGGTTTGTTTTTTTTTTTTGTTTTTTTGTTTTTGTTTTTTTTTTTTTTTTTTTTTGTTTTTTGTTTTTTGTTTTTTTTTGTTTGTTTGTTTTTCTTATTTCCAGAGCAAATATTTTCCTCCTTAGCCCTGCCCCCTTCTTCTCTTCTCACTTTTCTTCTTGGGAAGCTGTTTGGGTTGATCTTGGGGAAATATCAGCTGTTAGGCAAATGGGCATTTTTTCCCCCCAAAAAACTTATTATTTTTTCAGGCAAAGCCTCTCTGGCTCATATAGCTTTTTCCTCTCCTTCCAAAAAATTCCAGCTTTCTCTCTTGGAATTTGAGCTGTTTTCTATGTGCCTTGATTCCTTGTTGACACCCCATCCCTGCAAGTGTTACAGGCCAGGTTGGATGAGGTTTGGAGCAACCTGGTGTAGGGAAGGTGTATGGCAGGAGGGTGGAACTGGATGATCTTTATTGCCCCTTCTAACCCAAACCATTCCAGGATTCTACAAGCTCTCTCCTCTTTAACTGGAGCAGGTCAAAGAGCCCTGGAAGTCTGGATAAATCTCCTTTGTTATCATTGTTCTCCAAGTAAAATAGGTTTATCTGGAGATATTCCAGAAGTTTCAGTAAGACTGGAAATGTAGATGGATATAAACTTCCCACAGGCTTTGTGTCCAGCAAGGCAGCAATGAGTGAGACGTGAGCAGATTAAAATCTGCCATCAAAATGACTGAAACACAGAATTTTCAGCACAGCTTTGCTCAGCTTTCTGAGGACTAACCAGTTAACTAACCAGTTTCTCTGAAAATAATGAGGTGAAATCTTGTCCCCTGTCTCTCTTGATAAAGGTCATTCATTTGCACTGTAATGAGACACAAACATGAAAAAAACAACAACCCCTAAGCCAGTAGGAGATGCTGGGAGCCTGCCAGGGTTTATTGAACCCAGCTACACACATGGCAATGGGGAGCTGGAAACACAGAGCTGGTTTCAGGGCAGAGAATCAAACAACAGCCAGGGAAGGACTGGATTTGTTCTCCCCACTCTCTGTGGGGGACTGGAGTAGGAGCTGGAGGCCCAGGATGATTGAGGATGCCAGAGAAAAGCACAAACTGCAGCAAAGAGAAGCTTTTGGGTGTGTTTTGGGAAGAGAATGAGAGATAGGAGAAGTTTGGGAAGGTCAGGGGCTGGGGAGGGATGCATGAGAGTTGGAGGAAAAATACTGAGAGATGAAGGAGGAGAAATTTGGGATCAGGTGTCCCATGATCTCCCAGCATGGCTGGAATCTGCCTGGAGGGCTGTGCTGGAGACACAGGGCAGGAGAGGGCAGAGCTGGGGCTCAGAGGGGGTGGCAGGGACTGGTGACATCCACAGGCACCTCAGAGTGAGCTGGATCTCACACTGAGCCCCCCCTCCCACAGCTCTGGGAGCAGGGACTCACTGCCCCCAGCTGCCAGGCAGAGGCACAGTGGGAATTAGGGGACTTTCCTTGGAGTTTTCCCTCCAAGCATGGATTTGAGGAGTCTAGCTCCCAGCTGCTCACTGAAATAGGGCTTGGGAGGCTTGTCAGGACCCATGTCCAGGCACCATCATTCCCTGCTGCAGGGGCTGAGCTCTCTGGCTGGATTTGAGGTCTTCATTAGGGCAAAGACATCCTTTTCCTCAGTAGATGCTTTCCCAAGAAAGCCTTCCTAACAAAGGCCTAACATTTCCAATGTTAAAACAACAAACCCACATTCCTTATAGGACAGCTCCTGGTTATTCTTAATTCTTTAAAAAAAAATTCAGTAATTCAAAAAGAACAATTTTTTTTCCTTGTGTATTCTACCACTCAATAAAATCGTAACTATTTGTTGACCATACAGATGCTTTATGTGGTTTTTTCCAGAGCCACTGGTGCTCAAGGAATTTGTTCCCTCTTGGAGTGTCTTCTGCCACGCAAACCCACAAGCAGGTGGCAGGGAGATGCCAACTAAGCAAGTCAGGACACTTCTAGGGTGGGAATGTCACCATCCAGGTTTTGTTCTGAGATCAAAAACATGTTCAAATCCAGAATTGTAAAGAGTTGAGTACGATTTGACATAAAGAGTGATGACATAAAGTGTGATTCAAGCTCCAGTTTCAGATTTAGCCTTGTAACTGTTTTTTTTAGCAGTTCAAATTCAGATTCCAAGCCAAGAACACTGTGGAGGCAAACTAAAAAAGGACCTGGGATCAGACTTGCTTATTATGGCTTCCCTTGGTTTTCCTGGGGCTTTTTATGGAGGAGCTGTTAGCCAGTGAGTGTGAAAAGTCCTTTATCCACTTCACAGGGTGAAATTAGAGTAATTACTTTGATACCATACAGATGGATTTCTTTATTAGCCTCCACAATCTCAGGATCAATGCTGCTGCTTCCTCTCATCCTGGGAGCAAACACCAAAGGAAAGGAGATTTTCCTCTCAAAGATTTGCCTGGCCACTCAAACTCGGCCTCCAGACTGTCTGAGGAAGCATCTGAGAAGAAAATTGTTGTGAAAACTTCATAGAAGCATATTACAATTTTCTTGAAGTCCATTTTGTGCCCATTCATGGCTCATCTTGAGGTGAGCCACCTTGCAGCAGCTTTTCCAACCCACTGCTCCATCCGATGCTGGTGGGTTTTGGACCGACACCAGCAGTCAAAACTGTCTTGAGGTCAGCCCAGAGGCTTTGACAGAGCTGGTTCAGCCAGATGAACCCATTAAAACCTGTTCCGTCAGGTGAAGGGGCAGACAAAGGGAACTCACAGGCTCTCCAGGGTCAGGAGACAAAGTGATGGCCAGATTATCCTTATCTGCCCCCTAAAACCAACACTGGAGCTTGCCAGAGTCCAAAGGAATTGCTCCATAGGCAAACTCATCCAGCCCAAAAGCAGGTGCCACGAGGTGTCAAAGAACTCCAAGCAGAAAATGACCCCGTTTTTAGGGCTTTCATTTCATCCCAGAACAAACAGGTTCCCCTAATGCAAACACAGGTGGCTGTTACACAAAAATTAACTGTTACAAATCAATAGCTTCATCCATGAACAATATTGCTTTTAAAAAAAATCATGTTTTACTTACTCTGCAGGGGCCCAGTTCTAAAGGTTTCAGGAAACTTCTTCACAACATAATTTGTGTGTGGCATCAGCATGGGGAGAAACAGCTTCATAGTGTTCAGATGTAGTTTTTATCCCCTCCAAGCTGGCCTTGAATACTTCCAGGGTTGGGGCAGCCACATTTATGAGCTTCCTTCTTGCAACAGGTTTTTAAAACTCTGTTAAAACAAACAAACAAACAAAACCCCCCCACACACACCAAAAAAAAAAACCAACAAAACAAAACAAAAAACCACAAAAAAAAAACCAAAAAAAAAACCCAAAAAAACAAAATCCAAAAAACCCAAAAAAAACAACGGCAAGCTCAGCCTCTGAAAAAGCCCTCAATTTTTTTTCAGTGTTTGTACTGTGTTATATCATGCTATAATATATATTCTATTGAAAAATTAGCCTAAATTTCTCAAATATCACATAGAAACACTTCCATACTGAGTCCTCCCTACACCATCCCCTGTACTAGGGTTTCTACAGAACAGGGCATTGTTGGAGCTGCTGTATGGTGAATATTCTGTTCACATTTCCAGCTACACACTTATCCATTTAGAAACCACAATGTAAAGAGTATGAAGGGAATAATCCAGAATTCCAGAGGGAGCCAGGAGGTGAATAATTCCCTCACAGCAGAACATAAAAAATAATAATTATAAATTATATAGATAATTATATAAAATAAAGATGTTATCTACCCTCCACAGAGGTTGGAGAGTACAAATATAAGTTTCACTGGGCTGAATGATGATGTGTTCTAAAATACCCTGTGTCAGAGCTTTTCTACCTTCTGCCAACCTCTGAGGTTTGAAGGTCAAGCCCAGGCTGCTCAGGTCAAGGGAGGCTCAGCAGAAATTCGAGAAAGGAGTGGGAAAAGGCCAAGCAGAAGGATCCTCACCTGGAAGCACCACCTTCGCCTGCAGCATCCTCCCGAGCACAGTTAGGTAACTCCCCAACTTCTTGGCCAGGTGCTGGCCTGGCTGTGGGGATGACAATGAGAGGATTAATCACAGTAATTGCCTGTGATGGCACCCATCCTCCTCAGAATGGGTGTGGCTGGTTCACTTGGCTGATTAATTTAATTGGCCTCAATTAGCCTGGCCTTCGTTTAGCAGCAGTTGGTTTTTCTATAAAATATAGAAGCCATACTGCACTTTCTCTGTGTGTTTTGTTCCCTTATTGCTGATAGATGCCTAATAAAACCTGAAGTTTGGGTTCTGAGCTGAAGATGCTGCTGGCTTCTCCACTGGGGCCAGTTCCTGGTCCAGCATCTCCAGGTAAATCACTCATAAGAGCTGAAATTATCACCTTTTGCAAGTCCACAAACCTTTAGGGCACGCTCACAACCCTGAATGGAGCAAAGCAGCACAGCCTGTGCTTCACCATCACCCTGGGGAGGGGGAAATAAAGTGTGACCAGAAATCAAAGCACTGCTGCCAATTCCAATTCCATGCCTTGCTCATTCTTGTCTCCCCATCTTGCTGGAGCTCACTGAGTCTAAACCTGAACACCTGATTTGGTGAAGGTATGTGAGTGAAACGGAATCCAACAGCACTAGAGGGCAAGGAATGGTGAAGGCACAGTGTTCCAGCAGCATTCCAGCACCATGACTCCTCCACATCCCTGCAAAAATCAACAGCTCCACAGTAACAGGATGTCTGGGCTTGAATGGTGCAGCAGGAGCTTGTGGGCAAGTCAGGAGCTGGATGATCTTTAGAGATCCCTTCAAGCCCAAACCATTTGCCAGGAATGGTTTTGTCTGCATAAAACAAATAATTAAAAGCAAAAAGACATTGAGCCTGCTCTGCCCTATGATGCACAAATGAATCAAACAAAACAGCATCCAGAGATTAAGAAGCAATTTCCTTTCTGCAATGTCTCTCTAAAGAGAAAGGAACAGTTTTAAAGGTCTCTAATGAAATATTTAGTAAATGGTTTCAGAAAAGCTCTCCTGGATGTGGTGGTGTTGGCACAGGGATGAGTCCCACATGCTGCAGTAGGAGAGAGGGTTTAACTCATTTGTGTATTTTGAATGTATAAAGCCAGGCTTTTAAAAACAGCACAATGAGGAGAAAGTAGCCATGCCCAACTGCTGAGAACTGAAAATTTTTTTTTGGGTTTTCCCAGCTCAGTTGGTTCAGACACTACTCAAACACAGTCCATGAGGTCTTCTCCACGTGCACGATTCCAGTATGAAATTAATCAGATTTGGAACCCAATTTCCCTCTCCTATTAAGGACTAATGTCTGCCAGAGTTGCCAAGATTTTGGGGTGGTTGCAAAACTTCCCTTGTCTGAAAGCACCATGGGACCACCAGACACTGCTCCAGCTCTCCTGAGATGTTATTTATCACTGCCCTCGGTTTGATGGAAGGTTGGATTGGTGCTTCCCTCCTTCCTCCTGGTTTTGCCAGATGGCACAGGTGGCCTGACAAAGGGGAAGGTCACCAAAGGCAAGGGACAAGTCACCTCTGTGCAGGTGCTGATGCAGAAAGAGCAAAGGTGTCACTGAACTGTGACCCACATAAGTGTCCTTTGGCATGAAGCACCTTAAATTGACTCTAAGGTGATTAACAGAGCAGAATTAGCACAGTGAGCCAGGGGAATTAAGGACAGGGAGCTGTCCTTGAGCCAATCCCATGGCTACATCTGCCAGAGGGAAGCCTGCAGACCCAGAAGCAGAGAAGGAGCAGAAACCAGAGGCATTAGCAGAGTTAAAAGCTCAGGATGTTCTGTGTGCCCACACGGATATCCCCGGAAGCTCTGTGAGCAGCACAGGACTGAGAGCTGGGATTTCCACTGCAGAACTTCCTGGGGAACACCTGCACCTTCACCTTCCTTCTCCCAGCTCCCCTCTCAGCCCCAAGGGGAGCTGTTTTGGGATTCTACTCCTGCACAAGTGGCTTTTCCATCACTGGAGTCACTTGTAAATAACCAGATTTGTATCAGTGACTCAGCTTTTCCTGTGCAGCTGTTTTCTCCTGCAAGGGGAATAATTTCAAGATTAAGCCAAACAAAAGTCAAGGAGTGCCTCTTCTTTCCTAAGACTTCCCTGCTGCCCCTCTGCTCCATCACTCCAGTGCTATCTATCTCCTGAGCCAGGACACCACTGGCAGCTCAGAATTATACAGAATCCCAGAATGGTTTGGGTTGGAAGGGATCGCAAAGCCCATCTCATTCCAAACTCCTGCCATGAGCAGGGACACCTTCCACTGTCCCAGACTGCTCCAAGCCCCATCCAGCCTGGCCTTAGACACTTCCAGGGATCCAGGGGCAGCCACAGCTTCTCTGGGCACCCTGTGCCAGGGCCTCCTCACCCTCACAGGGATTTCTTCCTATATTTCATTTAAATCTACCCTCCATCATTTTAAGGCCATTCCAAAGCCATTTTCCCTTCTTCCCCTCACATCCAGCCCACAACTAGGTAGAGTCTCATTTTCTCTATATTCCCTTTCCATCCTAATCTACTCCCAAAGGAGGTGAAACATTCTCTGGAAGTTATATAAACCAGCACAAAGTCCAGCTGCCTTGTCAGCCTGGCTAAAGTCAACTTTCCAGCTCAGCCCAGTGAGCCTTGCACAAACATGGGAATATTGACATGACAAACAGCAAATCTGACCCCTTGGCTCCCAACACTGGTGGCATCAGAGGGATTTGCTCCTATTAGGAACAGGTTTCCTTGGCAGAGCTGGCCAGCCCCAGCCACGGGTGCCACGTGCACACTGAGAGTTGCGCCAGGACATCTGACTTTTTCCTAGCAAGGCCACACTCCCTGAATGTCCAAAATGACTGGAATTTCCCTGTGGCTGGCCCAGTGTTGCCTGTTCTGCAGGGAATCCTCTCAGGAAAACATGGAAAGTCCTGACTTTTCCAAGGCCAGCTGTTTATCTTCTCTCTTGTCTTTGATTGCACCTGGAGCAAATAATAATAAAAAAATTAAAACCCTTCATTTGTTGGTTCCTGGGAACAGGAACCATCCATCTCTGTGTGTGGGCGTGTGGGGACAGCCTGACCAGCTGCACAAAGACAGCCTGATTTACAGCCCTGAGCAAAGCTGGAGTAATTCCACAGGCAGGGAAAGGAAACAGCCAGCAGACACAGGGAACTGCCAGGAGCGACCAAATCTCTCTGGTCTAAATCCCAGTTTCTCAAATAGTAATATCCAAATGCTTAGGAGCACCTCATTGTGCACAACACTAACCTCCACCATCATCCAAATATCCCTTTTGTCTCCCAAACTTGAGGGAAACAGGGATGAAAACAAAAAATCAAGCGAGTCAAACACATCTATAAAAGCAGATTTTTGAACTCCCATCCCTTTGAAGCTCTTTATTTCAGCCCAGGACAGTCTGGCAGATCCTTTGTCAGGAAAAACAGGTGCCAGGAAGATTGCAGAAGGTACCAGAGGACCCAGAGACTCTGCTCAAATGCTAGCTTATTTATGAGGGCAAAAAGAGCTGAAAAGTTTTGCTGGGAATAGGGGACATGACGTCTTCTCATACCTTAGAAGCTTAGGAGCCAATGTCACAGGGAAGTTTCTGACAGCAATCCCTGCTGACATTCCACCGAAAGACCCAGACACAGGAAAGCATTCCCAGTGTCTCTTACAGAAATCCAAATCCCTCCTTTCCTTTCCACTCTCCAGCTGCCCAATTCCCTTTCCCAGCAGCACAGAGAAGCTGCAGGAATGTTTTCCTGTCAAG
Organism: Calcarius lapponicus; assembly: GCA_039654755.1. Classification (NCBI taxonomy): domain Eukaryota; kingdom Metazoa; phylum Chordata; class Aves; order Passeriformes; family Fringillidae; genus Calcarius; species Calcarius lapponicus. The sequence goes on from CM077468.1 coordinate 8,334,623, forward strand.
AGGCTGCAGGAGGGTCAGGACGGGTGGGACCTGGAGATGCTCCATTCTCTCAGGGAGGGAATGAGGGAGGGAGGGAGGGAGGGAGGGAGGGAGGGAGGGAGGGAGGGAGGGAGGGAGGGAGGGAGGGAGGGAGGGAGGGAGGGAGGGAGGGAGGGAGGACAGTCCCTGCCTGGGCTGCCTGTGCCCTCTCGTGGCTGCCTGACTGTGCTGCACAACCAGATCCTTGCATGGCTTTTTAATTGAAGATGAAATTAAATCCCTTTCTGCACACAGCTCTCACACTGTCACCTCCCAGAGGGGATGAGATCTTCCATGTTAATGTGCAGAGCCAAACAGGGAGGAGAGCAAAAGGTTTTAGTGAAACCAGAGCAACCCAAAACCTCTGCCTGCTGAGAGAAGGGGGAGACTGATCAGGAAAGAGGGAGGAAGATCCTCCAATTACCCAGCACCCGTGCAGAGCTTCAAGCCAGCAAATTAAAGGACAGACAACCGAGCAGGAGAAGCCTCAGCTTCCCTCAGGAAGAACAGGGACCTGCTCTGATGAATAAAAGCACCCCAAAACCCATCCTGTAGGATTTTCTCTTGCACCCCAAGCACCCCAACCCTCCAACTCCAACCAGGCTTGTAAAGGTTAATAGCAAATGTTTATTTTCCTTTATGAAAGGGCAGGGTGCAACCATCCCGCTGCTAATGGAGTGACTTCATTTTCCTTCACAAATTGTTCTCTGCTTTGTTTGAAATGCAAGACAACCTCAGACAAGGCATTGCTCCAGTTCCTTCAGTCTCAAAGTGCTTTTCAACGTGACACCAAGGGGAAAAAAATATCCCACAAACCAAAACATCTCCTAGGCAGAGAGATCATCTCATTCCCAGTGCTGCAATGTTTGTGCAGTGCAGCAGCTCACGGCACAGGAAGACTTGAAGAGATAAAAAGGATGGGGGAAGAGATGCAGGGAGAAATTCCAGGGGTGGAATTCACCTGAGCTGAAATCCACAGCTGGGAAAACCAGAGCTGCGTTATTTCTCTCTCCCCTGGACGAAATCCAGCAGGCTCAGTGGAAGAAAATCGAGTTCCTACTGTAATGTCCTTCAGGAGAGGATGGAATTATGGAGCTGAGGATGGGCACCAGCTTGCTGAGGGTGGCAGAGGGACAGGGTGACAGCCCTGTCAGAAGTGGAAACCCCAGAGTGGGTGATGGCTGAGCTGATTCCAGAGTCACTGAAAAAAAGGCTAAATTAGCTACAAAATACTGTCATGGCTTTAATAAACCTGGGTGTAGGCTCAGGATGTGTCAGGCCTGTGCATTCCTACAGCTCCAGTGTCATCCCTCCCTCCCAGCACATTTTGGGGCAGGCAGGAACCTCAGCCACACTCCTCATGGGCACACAAAGAGGTCTCAGATTCCCTCACCAGGGAATGGCAGCCCCGAAAAAGTCATGATTCCCAGTGGACAGCCATCTCCAGCTCTGATGTAACACTGGGAAGGAATCTCTGGGCTTTGGGACTGCCCAGCCTGGGCACACCCCTCCTGGAGACACAAAGAACCCAACCTGGGGCAAGGGTTCCACCTGAAGAGTGGGAACAGGACTGCCCAAAGCTCCCTCAAGACCAGGAACAGCTCCAAGACTTGTTTGTGGGTGAAGTTCATGTTTAGAAGCATCATGGGGGACTTCACAGCAGGGACTGTCACAGGGTCCTGCATCTGCCTCTGACAACTCCAACAGATTCCCCTAGTCCAGGGGAAAAAAATCCTGTAGCCTGCTGGGAGTTGGGGAATTTCCCTGCTCCCTTTCTTCTGCTGGAGGCCCCAGGTGCACAGCTCCAGCCATTCCCCAGCCTGCATAACCCAGTGCCAAACATTCAGCTAAAAACAGGAACAAATCCCTCTTTGTGACTCCGCTGGCAACAAGCTTCTCTTGCAGGCTCCTTGAAAAGGAACAAGGAAGTACTTGGAAACAAACTGTTCAAGATTATTGTGCTCTGCTGGCATTTTCAAGGCTGCTGTGGTCAGCAGGACCTCAGGGACAGCACCCCCTCCATCCCAAAAAAACGAGTGGAAGACAGCCAGCATCTGTCCTGACAGAGTGGCTCACAGGAAGGTCCAGAATTCCCACCCTGCACAGGCCTGGCCTCGGGTTATGCCAAAGCAGGCTGCATATAAAAACAAAGGGTTTAAAAAAATGGATATACACTGCATATAGGAGACTCCAGAGTCCATGGATGGCCATCCTGGAGCAGCCAGGGCCAGCCCAGCTCCAGGGGCAGCGTGGCAGCTGCATTCCAGTCACACTTGGAGGAGTGGGACAGCTGAAGGTGGAACTTGTGCCTCTGGCTCCTTGCTCCAGGCAGAGGGAAGGTGGGAGGGAGCAGGACAGGCACTGCACTCCAAGCCCTTCCTCCAGGAGCAGTTTCCTCCAGGCTCAGGGCTCTGCTCACATCTCGCTGGGATAAAATCCGAGTTTGGCCAGAGACATCTCCCTGCGGAGCCGCATGACCTCCCAGTACATCAGCTCCACTGCAAAGCACAACAGGGGCAGAGAAAGGGGAAAAAACACCAAAAAATCGGTAAGGAGGGCACAGCTGCCACCAGCTCCTGCTCTGCTGTGCTCCCAGCATTCCCAGAGGTGAGGGAAGCAGGATAGGCCCATCAGGTCACCCCTTACCAGCTCCACCCCAAGGAGAGCTCACAGGAAGCTGATAAGGAAGGATGAGATGCTGCTCTCATGTCTCTCTTTTGTGATTTATCTGCTTCTCAAAGACACCTCCAGCCAACCCCACTCTTGTCACTCCAAACAGCTCCTCCCAATTCCTCCCAGTTGCCTCCACAGAAAGCATGCCCCTGGAGCCAGCTCTTACCATCCTGCCTCACCAGGCCTTGCTGGATATAGCGGATGTAGGTGAAGAAGTTGCACACTGCTGTGATCTGGGTGACAGAGGGAAAGAGGGGGGTAAAAAAAAGGAACAAAGATTTGAGACATTACTTTGGTGTAAGTGATGAAAATGACTCAAACCCATGCACAAAAAACAACTTTTTGTGGGATCAGCTCTTCAAAAATGCAGCTCAGGAAAGAATTAACTTCTAAAATCCTCCACTGAACAAGAGCCCCAACAGCAACATTAACAAATGATCCACCTTCTCCCTCCCCTCCACAGAAAGGACAGTTTGTTCCCACAGCCAGGCACAATCTGACTGCAACAGCCTCCAAAGAGCAGAAAATCATTGTGTTTTACAAAGGGGAATTAAATAATAACAATAGAGTCAAACAATCAAAGCTCTGTACTGAGTGAAATCATGGCAAGTGAACACACTGAAGGTTATCTGAAAGCAGAAGGAAGAGCTGGATCTGCCCCCTAATCACCAACTAAGAGCCACCTCAACCTCAGGAATGACCTCAAATGCCACAGTTTTTCCTCAATTCCAGGGCTGACCCTCAGAAACTCGCCCACCTCAGGGCATGGAATGATGCTGGAAGATCAAGGCATCCTGAGGAGGTGAAGGACTCACCCTGGCCCTGCAGGAAGGGGAAATGTAGTAGTAATTCCCAGAATCCCCCAGCATGATCCGGTGCTTGCAGGTCCTGGGGAGGCCGCTCAGAGCACATTTCCTGCAGGAAAAGGGAAAAGCACTTCAGCAATCCAGTGGCACAGCACAGATCCAGCAATTCAGCCTCCTGGAGAGATGGTAGTGAGAGCTCAGAAGCCACCCCTGGGTCAGGCAGCGTGAAGAAGGAAAAAAACCCCTTGGCTGATATTATTTTGCTCCTGGAAATATTCCATACATGGCAAGTTTAGGAGACTTTAAATGAAAGCACCTTTTTCCTGACACACAGCCCCAGAGGAAACCATGGGAAATATTAAAGAAGTGAGGCTGGAGCAGAGCCTCAATGTCCCCTGGTCTCTGCACATGTCCCCCACATTCCAGGGCAGGCTCAGGTATATCAGCTTTCCTGGTGAGATGTAAATATGCTGGCTGAGCACCAAAGCTGCCCTTCAAACAGGTAAATCCAGCATTTGAGCAGGATTTACACATACCAAGAACTCAAAACAAGCCAACCCCTCCTTGAGCAGACAGGAAAGGAGCTTGGCTTCCCAATTTTGAGATTTCAGAGGGTGAAAACAGCCTTTTCCATACAATCACCAGCAAGGGGTGCAGCATTCCTTTATTTTCTTCCCTTTTCTCCTGCTATTTGCAAGGCAGATGATTCCCACCACCACTTAAAGCAATAAAGCAGAATTTACTAGTGCACAGTTATCACCATGTTCCTCAGGGACTCAGTAGGAAGAGGAACATCACTCCCAAACTGCAAAAAGCCTTCTCTGGGGAGCCACAAGAGGTGACAGCAGAGGGGAGCAGATGTTTCAGAGACCTTCTGAGTTTGTCCCTGGGCTTGTTTTCTTTCCACTGCTCTCAAGGCAAACATTAGCCAAGAGTGGAAGCACAGGTTCCAAGTGTTCAGATGCAAGGAGAAGTAATCATTTACCAAATATTAACACAGCCTAAGGAGACTGAATTCCCAAGAGGTGCAGGATGACCAAAAACTTTGCAAACAAGATACCTGTAAGGAGCCACATATTTGAGCATTGCAACATTCTGGAAAAGAGTGACTCTTGCTTGATTGGTACCACTTGGTGTAAAACCACAGCTATCACAATCAAACAAACCAAAATAGCCATAAAAATCAGTGTTTTGCATCTGGGGAAAAAGGGAACAAATTCCTTTTGGGTCTTTTATTGCCGATGGGCTCCTTCCCTTCCTGCCTGGGTGGAATTTAGACAGAGTTAAAGAGTTAGGTCAGCTCAGCAAAAACCTCCAAGCTGCTACATGGCGCTGAGTTAGTGACTTGTTAATGCTCCAGAGACCTTTGATCACTGGCTGAACAATAAATATTTCACTTACGTTATGATTTGTGACCGGAAGCCACTGTGAAGACAAAAAATAAATTTAAAAAATCAAAAGGAAACTGATAAACACAGGATGGGTTGTTTGGGGAATAATTTGCAGGAAAGTGGTAGGAAACCTGCATGTCCCTTCTGTCACAGAGGACACCTCAGAAGGTAAGAAAGGACTTAAATTTAATATCTCAATAAAATTCCTCCTCTTTGTTTGGAATATCACATCACTCCCGCTAGTGGGAGGTGGCCCCAAGCTGCCTGTGACATCACTCCATGACAGGGGACAAACCTGCAACAAGGAGGGGGCAAGGCAGGGAGACATGGTCCTTACTTGGGGCCACCACACTCTTCTGCTGCCACCTTCCCCACAGGGACAGCCTGGGAAGCCACTGGCTCGATGGTGAGGGTGTTCTGCTCCACTGCCACTCGCACCAGCTCCGACAGCTGCAGCGGAACAAGGGAGAACAGGAATGAATTCCAGGAAGGTAACACTCCAGAGCTGCCAGCTGCTCCTGCTTCTCCAGCACTCACCTCCTGCTTGGTGAAGTCCAGACATGGTCCTACATCTTCTCGGTAAATTCTGTCCAGGAAGGAGCAGGATTTGTCCAAAGTTGGAGATTCCTTCCAGGCCTGGAACTCGGCAAATAAAATGGAGTCGACCTGCAGTGAGTGTCCAAGTGGAGCAGGAAGAGGGAGGAATACCTTGTCAGAAAGTAGCTGATACTATGCAGGAAACCCATGAAACATCTGCTCTGCAGCTGGAGAGGCTCAGACATCATGGAAGTATCTGAGGAAAGCTGCCTGGCTCCAAGGATCTCTTGTGTCCCACCTAGCAGCAGTTCTGTGCCAGAGTGACACAGCCACCCTGGGCTGTGTGTGCCAGATGCCTGCAGGCACCTCTCTGTCCCATTTTCCTCCAGGTGGCTTTTCCTCCCTCCTGTGGCTGCAGGAAAGCCACTACACAACCACCAAACAGACAAAGTGCACGCTCAACCTGTGGCAGGAATGATGAAGGGCAAGAGGAGACTCTGTGGGATCTGGCATTTAAATCCCAGATCGATCACTGGGCAAAGCACCAACCTGACTGACAGAGCAGCTCCTACAAGCCCAACAAAAGCTTCTGAAAGGAAAAAATAAAACTAAGCTGAGCAACACAAAGAACATGAGTGAACACAGCTGGAAAAGTCCAGATTCCAGCACACCCCCTCTGTGCCATGGAGACTGCTCACCTGGGACCAGCAACAGCTTCAGAGCCACAAGATGGAAAAAAAAAATGGAGAAAGAACAAAATGAAAGGAAAAAAAATGGAGACTAGCATAAAAGGAAGCTGGAACTGAGAGGCTGGAAGCGTGAGAGGCAGGTGGGTCCCACCCATTCCCAAAGGTTGGTTACCTGCCGTGAGGAAGAGGAGAAGGAGGAAGCATCTGCTCCCAAGGCCTGCCAGCCTGGCTCATAGGTGATGTGGATAGCCTTCCCAGGGAGGATGCAAAGGAGCAGGGAGAGGAGAGCAGGGAAACCAGACTTGGAGGGCAGAGGGAGAGACAGACAGTGAAGGAAGAGGTTTAGAGAGACAGGCAAAGAGGGAGGTAAAAAAACAAGAGATACAGAGAAAGGCTCAAGTCCTCCCCTGCAGGAACTGAGTATGGTCCTCAAGGCACCACAGGGCCACAAGTTACATCTTTAGACTTCAGCTTGAGGTGCAGAACGGGAACAGAAATTACCATTTTTAGGCCCAATTTAAGATCTTTCCCATAGAACACCAACTCTCTGAATGCCAGGTTCCCTTTTATCACCTCTCATATAAGAATTCTGAGGGACAAAAAACCATCCCATCCTTGATACATAACATTGGGCACCCTGGAGGCTGAGCCCTGAGATTTGAAACCACAGGAGATCTGCACCCTATGGAAGTGGCTTCCATGAAGAGATGACAGATCCAAATCTTTACCAAGCCTTTGTGTTCCCTCAACAATTCTTCATGACACAGGCTGCAGCTCCCAAAAAATCACTAATGAGACATATTCCTGTAGCACATTCTTCTTCAGTTTCATTTTTCCTGACCAAGTGCCTCCTATTTGCTTCCCAGGACAGCTGTGTCCACATCTGGCTAGTGGGACTGGCTTCTGCTCAGCAGCTCTCCACATCCGCTCACAGCACTGCCACCCCCTGCATCTTCCCCTCAGATCCCTCGACTGCTTCCTGTCCCGACAAAGAGGAAACCCCCACAAAAGGAAGCCCTCCAGTGCCTGCCTCAGCACAAATTTAGGGAACAGGGCACAAACAGCTGCTCAGTGAGACCACAGAGCTCTGTGGGAAGCCCAGAGTTCCCAGAGTGGCAGCTTCGAGGCTAACGCAGGCGATATCCCTGACCTAGCTTTCTGCACTCCTGGCTGGATGTCCCTGACCCACCTTTCTGCATTCCCAGGATGCAGAAAGGCTCTGGAGCCACGTTCTGGCTGGCAGCTGGCACCATGGCACTGCTGGTGCTCTTGTTTCACCCATGGCCCTTCCTGAAGCCAGCTTTGCATGCTCAGGACATCCCTCACCCGCCTCTCTGCACTCCCGGCTGGATGTCCCCGACCCACCTCTCTGCACTCGCGGCTGACAGGCTCTGGAGCCACGTTCTGGCTGGCAGCTGACACCATGGCACTGCTGGTGCTCTTGTTCCGCCCGTGGCCCTTCCTGAAGCCACCTTTGGAAGGGCTCTGCAGCTGAGGGTGCAGCTCCCGGTTCGGGGAGGACGGCGTGGATGTGATCACCAGCGTCTTCAGGGCTGTCACCTCTGCCTGCAGCATGTCAATCTGGGGACACAAGCAAGAGTCACCCCTGGCACCTGCTGGGCTCCAGTCTGCTGCACCCCATCAAATATTGAAACCACAGGGAAGCAACTACAAGCCCAGCCACAAAGCCTCTTCCCATCCTCCCAGTGCCACCATCATCCAGAATTTTAAACAGCAGCTGTTTGGGAATCTATCCCTTCTGTCCCAGGCTCTTTTCCGAACTAATCACTCCAAAGAAGTTTCTCTCTCCTCAAGATGGAGCACCATTTGAACACCCTGTGGTGCAGCCATGTCAGGAAATTCCAACTCCCCAGGTTCCTGCTCTATCCTTCCATCCCAGAGCTGTAACAATTGAACTCATTATTTCTCTGTGGATCCATTTCCCTAGAGAGAGCTGGATCAGCAGGAGACTGCAGTGCAAGGATGTCTGTGAGGCCTTGTCCCTCTCACTCAAGTGTCTGCTAGAAAGGGACCACAGCATCTCAGAGATATGAAGCTGCACTTCACTCTGCTCAGCCAACAAACAGCCCTGTAGCCAGGCTAGGCAGAGATGCCACCATACCAACCCCAAAAATGAAGTCACAGAGTCACTCACCTTGCCCCGGGCCTCCCTGAGCTGTTTCTCTGCTGCAGCCTGTTTGGTGTTGGCTTCTCTCACCATCTTGTGGGCTTCCTGCACCAGAGAGAGTTTTAATCCACCTGCTGCACCTCAGCTCACACAGCCAACAAGGCAGGTCCCAGGTTTGCATATCACAGGGGGTTCCAGGCAAGGGGACAGACATCCCTGCCACATCCAGGGGGTTGGTTCCTTCAGCTGTGCAGAGCCTTCCCTAAGAATTTCCCAGAGAAGGCTCAGTGCCAGAGCCTGGAGTGCATCCCCTTTCCAGGAGTGTAGCTGGCTAAGTTAAGGAGTTTAGCTGGCCAAGGTCATCTCTCACTGATAGGGGCTGCTGAGAAGAATGCCAGAAGCAAGGACCTGCCTTTCCTTGCCCTTGGGAATTGCTTTGACATTAGAACCCACCTGTTCCACACCACAGCTGCGCCTGCCTTGTTATTCCAAGATCTGTGACTCCAGCCTCACCTCAGCCTGGTTCCTGCAGTCACTGCAGCCCTGCTGGGTGATCCCTGCACTGGCTCCTGACCCTGACTGCTGTCTGTGGCTCTGATCCTGATCCACACTCACTGCTCCAGTCTTGGTGAGGGCACTGCTCCTGCCTGCCTTGTTACTGCACTTTGCTCCTGCTCCCCTTTTGGAGCAGCTGGTCCCACTGCCCCAGGCATGGCTGTGACACAGCAGGAGCTGTGGGGGCCAAATGGTGGAAACTGGCTTAGAAGCTTCTCCCACAGGAAGAGGGGAGTGGGATGCAGCCCAGCTGGGGCCTCCCTGCAGTCTGGAAACAGCATCTGGCCAAGGCCACCAAAGGAAGGGGACAGCCCTTGGCTACATGGTCTCCAAGATCACCCTGTGCTCAGGCAGCCAAAATTTTGGGAGGGAATGCTTCTTTGGCTCTCACAGCCCTGCGTTTCAAAGGTACAGATGGGCTCTGGCTTTCCTCATTATCCAGACAGATCCAGACATTAGAGCTGCTGGTGAACAGGATTTTGCCAGGATACAGCTTGGCAAGATTCCCATTACAACAAAAAAAACACCAAAACAAAACCAACAACCAAAAGCCTTCTGGACATGCACTGGAACAGAGTAGATAAGGACATCCAGCATGTTCCCACCCCCAGCAAGGGCTGGGATGAGCCAGGGAATCATCTCCATTACAGAGCAGCTGCCCAGACTAGAGAGCAGGCATGGAGAGTGACAGGGAGCTATGCTTGGCTCCAGCACCAGGCATTCCCACATTTTGGAAATATAACTACTGTGCTCTCTATGCCACCCCACAGCTCCTAGAATGGGAAGGAAATCCAGGTAAAAGCTCCCCCTGCACCACTGGCCAACTCTGCTTCTCCAAGTGCGAAAGAACAACAAGGGAGAGGAGGAAATTTTGAGAGGAGAGCTGGAAGTCCAGGGAAAGCCGGCCTTTAAGGAGCTGGATGTAAGCTCAGCTTAAGAAATTATGGGAGAGGAAGAGGGTGGTACCTCAAACAGGCTGGCTGTTAACTCCTCCAGTTCCTGCTCCAGCTGTTCCCTGACTTTTGACAATCTCTCACATTCTTTGTCCTTGAGCTTCAGCTCCTGTTGAGGAAATGGAGTGGGATAGGAATGCTGATGCCCTGCCCCAGCCTGTCAATCACAGCCCTTTCTCCCCACCCCAGCACCTGATCCATGACCCAAGATTCCTGTCACCACCTCCAGGGAAGTCCCCTCTGCTCCAACCTGTGCCACCCTCCTCAGGAGTTCCCCAAAACCCTGGGGCTCACCTTCTGTGCTTTGTGCAGCTCATCTCTCAGGAACTCCGAGCCCTTTTCCCGGATCTCCACCGAGGAGCTGCGCAGCCGGGACACGTTGAGCTGCTCCGTGGACTGGGCTTCATGCACACCTCCAGCATCCTGGCACTCACCCTCTGGCTCCTCCTTGTCACCTTTGGATGGCATCAGGGGCTTCCAGTGTCCCACAGCAGGTGGATTCTGGCTCTCTTCCTCCAAACTGACCTGGCTGGGGGTAACAGCACAGGGAAAATGAGTGTGAGGGTGATCCAGAGCCTTCCTCCAACACTCACAACACATCCAGGCACAGGCACAGGCACTGGGAATGAGGCAGGCAGGGTGATGGGGAAGAATTTGGGCAGCAACAGTGCACCTGTTCCTCTGCCCTGCAACCCTATGGAAATGCTTTACCCCTTTTGGCAAGGTGTCCTTATTAACTCAGGATAACCAGGAGAACTAAGGACAGCTCCTCCAGGGATCCCATTTTCACCTGCTGTCCAAGAGAAACACCCTGCAGATAGATTTTTAGGATTCCAGGATACACCCAGAAGACCTAAGGTCAGACTTCCCTACTGAAGTAGCAAAAAAAAGGAATACAGCTTTCCCATTCTTAAAATAAAGAGCTCAAACCCCTCTGCTGCCAACCCAGCCTTCCTCTACCCCCTGCATCTGCTTCAGAAGGAAAAGATCTATTTTTAACCAATTTTTAACCTATTTTCCCACCTATTACCCACCAAAATCCCCCACAGAGCTGTCTAAACCAGTGTATTGTCCCCAAGTTGAGTCAAAGCCCTATTTTTTAGTTTCAGTGGCCAGCAAGCAGAGACATCCTAGAAAGAAGAAACCAGAAGAGTGACCCAGGACACTGCACCCCAGTGCTCAGTAGGGCTTGGTCAACTCCCAAATTAACACAGAGGCTGGAGAAGTTTTAGGAATGGAAAACATAATTTGAGCGCCTGCATGCAGGGCACTGCTGTCACTGCGGTGTTTGCATTTCTCCTCTTCCTCACTGAACTCTCCCCATGGAATCTCCCCTCCATTTGAAGGCAGGGGCAGTGTGTCCAAGCCCTCCCCAAGTGGAAGTTTTCTGCCCTGCCCAGACACAGACACTGCCCTTCAGATTAGCCTGCTGCTGCTTATCTCTGGCTCACAAGCTCTGGCTGAGCTCTGGTGCCCTTCTCTTTGTGCACCTCCTCCTACACTCCTGGACACTGCTCCTCACCCACCACCTCCTCCTGCAGCGCAGACATCACCTCTTTTTGCTCAGGCTCACATTTTCCTCTTCCCTTTGCCCCATCTCTGTGTTCTCCTCTCCTGCATTCCAGCCAGGCCATGCTCTTTCCCCTTGCTCTGACTCCATACAGGCTAGGCTTATCTCCTCAGTCCCAGAGTGTTCTATCACCTTTTCCACTCTAATTTCTCCCTTTCTGTGCCTCCCAAGCCACCTTCCAGAGAGGGAACAAAGCTGCAGCTCCCAGCTAAATCAGCTCAGGTATCATAGGAAAGCATGTGGAAAAGCACACATAGAGAATTCTCTGAACACTGGGAAGAATTCACACCAGAAAGGAGCAAGGAAACCAGAGCACGGAGGATAAAAATAATAAGTAAAAGAAGCAGCAAGGAAAAGGGACATTTCACCAGTCTACTGATATAAATACACTTAATCTAACCCACAGGAAGGAAAAATAATGCTATTCCTTTATAACTCTCTAATTCTCAGCTGAAAGTTGCCTCAGGAGACAGATATTTCAGCATATTTCCACACGCTACGGAAGAAAACGGGAGGATATGGAGGAATTAAACAGTCCCACCCACACTCTGTAATGCCAAAAACATATCCTGGAAAATCATCTATGACAGAATAGCTCATTCTTTCTCCACATCATGCAAACAGAATCCCTATGGAAGCCTTGGCTATGCTGGATTCTGCTCAGTGTCCAGGTGGAGCTCTGAAATCCTATCCCAGAGACCAAAGGACCACCAGAGACACTCCCTCTCTTGCTGACTGGTAGCTGACTTTCCAGGAAAAATGGATCATATCCTAAGAGTCATGCACTGACACAAGAAATGCAAGCCTACAAAAAAAAAAAAATCTCCAACACCCCACTACCTTCTAAAGTTGGTTTCTGTAGAAAAAGCAAAAAAATGTGCAGGATCTGCACTTTTTCCAGCGGGCCCCACATGTTTCCTGCAGCGCTGATCCGACGGGGTTGTTTCCTGTGCAAGCAGCCTCCAGCTCTCTCCAGGTTAAACTCTTACCCCAGGTTTGGGAGCAGGGCCTGCCTTTTCCATCCCCACTGGGATGGACGCCTGACCTGCACCACCATGGACCAGCATCAGTCCAGAGTGGCTCATCATCCCATGTGTGCTCAGCATCATCCCTCAAATGTCTGGCAGAGCATCTGGCAGTGGTTTATTCTATTTTTATGTTATTATATTATAGCAGAACACACATCGGTGCTTCTTGTCTTTGCCTCAGCAATGAAACATCAAGTCCTGTATCTGGGATGCTGCTGCCTCCATATTCTATCTCCTTACTTGGCTTCCACACAACTTCTTCCCTGTGAAGGTGATGGAATGGATTTCCCAGAGAAGCCGCGGCTGCCCCATCCCTGGAAGTGTCCACACCAGGTTGGACAAGGCTTGGAGCACCGGGTCTAGCGGAAGGTGTCCCTGCCCGCGGCAGGAGATGATGAACTTCAAGACCCCCTTCCAACACACAGCATTCCAGGACTCTGTGGACACCCAGAGCCCTGGCACACGGACGCCACTCCTTCCCCGTGCAGACCCGCACCTACCCCCGCAACATCGCTGGGTCCCGCTGCTGCCGATGCTGCTCACGGCGGAGGCGCGCCCGCCAGAGCCCCCATGGCCGGGGCAGCCGCACCGGGAGCGGGAGCCCGGGGGAGAAGCCGGAGCTGTGTCCGGAGGAGAAGCGGGAGCGAGAAGCGGAGACGCGCCCGGAGAAGCCGCAGCCGGAGCGGGAGCCGCGCCCGGAGAAGCCGGAGCAGGAGTCGCGCCCGGAGGCACCCGAACCGGAGCCGCCGCCGGACCCGTGCCCGGAGGAGCCGAGCCAGGAGGGATCAGACCCGGAGGCTCCGGCGGACCCGTGCCCGGAGGAGCCAGAACGGGACCGGTTCCCGGAGCTCCGGAGCCGATCCCGAGCAGCCGCGGCCCCGCCGCCCACGTGATGCCGGCGCGGCTGCGCCCTGAGCGCCGCCGGCCCGGGGGGTCCCTGCGGGCACGGGCGGGACGGGCCGAGCTGGGAGCCAGCGGCGTTTGTCACCCCGCGACTCACCGCGGGGCACGGAGGAGACGGGCAAGGAAATGTTCGACAAATGTTTAGCTCCGCTCTTCGTCCCCGGCTCGGAATCGCTGCTGGCTTCCTCCGCCTCCTCCCCGACAGCGGGATGGGGAATGAGGGCTGCTGTCTCTGCTGCTCCTTCTTCCTCAAGAGGAGGATGCCTCACACTCCGCCCCTGCTCCAGCGTGGGGTTCCTCCCACGGGAGAAGCCCTCCTTCTCCAAGGAGCTCTTCATGCACTGCCCCAGTGTGGGTTCCTTCCACAGGGTCAGGAATAGGCAGCTCCAGCGCGGACTCCTCTCTCTCCACATGTCCTGCCAGGACCCTGCTCCAGCACAGACATCCTTCGGGCATGCCTCTGCTCCAGCGTGGGCTCCTCCATGGGCTGCCGGTGGACCTCTGCTTCCTTACAGCCCCCCGCTATCAAAACGGTGCCACACAAAGCCAATACAGAGGGGAAACTGGGATGTAAACGCAGGAAGGTGGAAGGATGGGGGACATCTGGCTGAGGGGGAATCGGCTGCTGGTTGTCCAGGGTTTTTATCCTTCAAGGGGAACACTGGGCACAGAACCAAACAGGCAAACCACTCCTGCTGTCACCCCTGTCCCACAGCAGATCCCATTGCCACCTGTGGATTGACAGCACTGGAATTTTGAACCAAAACCTGCTGCTGCCCTCAGAGGACATTTCCCATCACATCCTACCTTGCCATTGCCCTGGGCTTCCCTCCAGGCAGCCGTACTCCTTTGGAGCCTTCAGACACAGCAACAGCTTCCTCCCTGCTCTCAGCTTGTCCATCCTCTGCCTCTGGGACAGACCCAGCACTGGAGGCAGGAGAATCAGACATGGTAATCCTGGTGTCCACTGCAGGATTTGGCTGTGGATACTACACAGGGAGCAATTCTCTGTCCCAGCATCTCCTGGGTGTCAGTGTCACCTCCAGCCCTGCCCTGCCTCATGGCCCGGATCCATGGGGACAGCACGGGCCAAGCCCATGCACTGAAGTCTGGGAACGGAGTGTCCGGGATGTTTGTGTCTCTGGCTGCAACCTTTGCTATCTTCAGAATACTTTTGGGAGGAGGGGAAAGATCTTCAGCTCTGCAAAGCACACCAGATGTAATTAATCTTTGTAATTATTAACTCCCAAGGCCTGGCCAGCAGCAACAGAGGGTCCTCGGATTAGAAAGGTAGAAGTGCTTCCAGGAACCAACAAAGGCAGGAAGGATGAGAACTGATAGTGCTGACAGGAAGCTTTGAGAGGGATGTGCTGAATTCCAGCCACTTGAAAAAGTAACTTGTCATAAGGGGGAGAGTAGCATGTGCTCCTTTCTTCCCAGAAGAGAAGCAGGAAAGGAAAAAGGAGAAAGCGGAAATAAAAGGAAGGGAAATGACAGGGAAGGAAAGGGGAAGAAAAAGAAAAAGCCAGACAGAGGCTGGGAAGGGAAGGAAGAACAGGCATTATCTTTGAGTTTGGAAAGCAGAAGCTGACTTGCTGACACCCCTTACCCAGCAAATTTAAACCAGATGGTATTGCATGGAAAGGAGAACAAATGGCCTGAAACTCCAGGCTCCATCCAGCCCCTCTTGGCTGGCTCCTTGGCTGTGCCACATATTTGCTCAGCTGGCTGCAAGGGCTGCAGCAAGGCTCCTCTGGGGTCTCTGATTTACAGCACCAGTACGTTTGAGCGTCCCTTTGGTACCTAATCCCCACCACAATTCCTAAGGCAGGAGATGAGGGACCTCACTAAGGACCCTTTCCTCATTTTCATGCTGTATGCACTGAACTGTGCACATCAGAGGCAAAGTGAGAGATTTGTCCCCATGCAAGCCCCTAAAAGCAAAATGCAAAGGGTCAGATGGAGCTTGGCACAGGGACAGGCACCCCCAGCTCCTAGGGCAGCAAGAATTAGCAAGGAATTCTGCAGCATAAGGGGAACAAGCCTGAGGGTCCTCACAAAAGCACTGCAGGGTCACTGCATCCTCTTCAAACATTTCTGGCCAGCTCAAACCTCTGAGTAAATCCAGTCCATGAAAAACAGCATCTCCCCAGACATTTCCCAGTTCAATTTTTTAAAAAATTACATCAGATTTCAAGGAAGAATGTAGTTTGCAGAGACACCCACCTCTGATGCCAGCTGCCTCTGTGTCTATCCCAGCACTGAAACTGGAGAAGGGAAAGGGATTTCACCAAGCTTTGGGACCTGCTGTCCCTAAATGCACTTACTGTTCTCTGGGAGAGAGCAAGGAGGGCACTGTGCCTTTCCCAGGCAGCTGCTGCTAACTCAGCATTGAGAGCGGCCCTTTGGCATTCCCAAAGCAGGGATTCAACTCCCAGCACAGCAATTCAATCTCTCCATCTTTAGCACGGAGAAAATTAGGATGATTCCAGGGCTCTGAGGCTGAGGATGGATGTCAGCACCTCTTTGCCTCCTGCTCTGCTGAGCGAGGCAGGTTTCAGACCATGCACCTCCTCAGGGTCTGTGGCCACAGGAGATGTGGAAAGAGATCCAAGCAGCTCTGCCACGCTGGTAGCCCCTCAGTTATTTACTTAATATTAAATTCCACACATATTTCCTACTGTCCCAAGGGCAGCTGTGGAGCACACGAGCTGCCAGCAGAACTGCTCTCAGAGGAGGGCAGCAGAGGCCCCCAGATGCCAGCACATCTCTCCACAAACAGGACACTCAGGGGGTTGTTATTCCGTCCCCAGGAGCAGCTAAACTGCTCCCAACAGCTGCAGCAAATGTCTCACCTGAAGCATTTTGGTCTCCCTGCTGTGTGTGGGGATGAGGGTTCAGGCACTAAAACCCTCAAGATCTATCTCAGCCCGCTTGTTCAGCAATTCCAGCCCTGGAAGTGGATGGACCACATTCCCTTCAGAGAGGGTCCCCCTGCTCTCATGTCTCTTCGCAGAGCACTGATCCCACGTTTTAAACCATGCTCTCCCTGCCACTGGCAGCAATTCCCAGACTGCACTAGAAATCCCACATCAGGCAGATGCCAGGGAGCACCTGCTCCAGAGGAGCAGTGAAACAACCCACTCCCCTTGTCAAGGACCAGTCACAGAAGGGAGAAAACTACAGCTGGGACAAACTGATTCCAACTACTGATGTTAAGTAAGTGTCAAAGACAAAGCACAGGAAAAAGTTGGTTATTACAGGAGCCTGGGTCTCCAGCTGCTCTTACCTGCAAGGATCAGAGCTGTGCTCCCTCTCTACAGTGTCCCACAGCTGCCTAAATGATGGAAGATGAGTTAATTAAGAAAAGATTTTGATTCAGAGCCCCATGGCAGGCAAATATCCTTAAGGCCTGAGGAGGTGGTAGAAGGGAAGGACAGTCACAATTGGGAAGGAGCAGAAAAGGGACTGAGAACCCTGGGAAGACAGAGGGAAGGAGTTCCCTGGCTTGGTGGAAGTTTGAGGGCAAGGCAAGGACCAGTGTTTCCCAGGATGTCATGCAGGGAAGCACAGTGACAGCTCTCAAGTGCTGCTGGAAAAGCAAGAGCAAAAGAAAGCAAACACATGGAAAGAGTCTCAGAGAACCAGTGGCAGAGTGGAAATCCCCAGCATCCAAACCACAGCCAGAAGAGGTGGTAAACTCTTCCAGGGACAGTGAGGGATGATGGGGAAACATCCTGTGAGAGACAGGCAGAGCACGGACCAGGTGTTTCACTGACCTAGGGAAGAGAGGGCAGCCCCCAAGCGCACCATGTTTTACAGCCTTGGTGGAAAATTCCAGCCCTGCATAATCTCCTGGGGTTCCTGTAAGATTGTGACACGGAGAGAGGGACCAAACAGGAAAGAATTAGAGGAAAAATGCCTCTCTTCTGGCAGCCACCATGGCTGTGCCAGGAGTTAGCAGCAGCAGAGCAGCCAGCCCTGCCTCCCCCTTCTCCGGCCGCCTCTATAAACACGCAGGGCTTACTCAGAAGATTAGGAGGGAACAGGGCAAAAGACAACAGAGTCTCTTTTGTAATGAGGAGGGATTACGGCATCAAGTGACCGGCTGCAGCTCCCAAGTGGGTCTCAGGCTCCTTAGCACACCGTGTGGGGCAGGTCCAATCCCCCTATGAGCCAAGGGGGCACGAGGATGCGGGCGGTGGCCCGGGCCACAAAGGACCCAGCGGGGACACGTGCAGGACCAAACCTCCCCAGCCTCCAGCACTGCTCAGGAGCCCATGACTGTGAGTATCTGGTCCTTCTAACAGCAGCAGGAGGATCACTCTTTCCTGCAGAGATACATCTTCCTGCCTATCTGTGACCTCCTCTAGCTCCATCCCTCTGTTCTGTCTGCTCGTTGTCCGTCTTTGCAGTACCTGCTAGGATCTGTTTGTGGTGGGTGATGCACCTGATGTCCCAGAATCTTGCTTGCTGTGGGCTCCCACAACTGAATTCCAGGTCAGTCGACTTCCAGGTGTGTTGGTTAGTCCAGAGGGATGAGCAGGGGCTGCAGGCAGTGGCAGGCAGCAGCTCCCTGGGTGGGCTCTTCCAGCCCATCCCGACTCCGGTGTGCCAGTGAGCCACCTCCCACCACAGACCTCAGCCACTGATGGAACATGCCAGCTGCCCAGTGACATCCCAGGGCAGCCCAGCACAGGCTGGCAGGTGGGCAGGGAGGTGCCTTACCCATTCAGGGCTGGAGGGAAAAGCACTGGGAAAAGCCCCATAAACCACACAGGAGCAGAACGGAGTAGAGGTGGGCAACATCCATTATTTACATGGCCAAGAGCTGGAGTTTTCCTTCTTTGGTAAAAAAGGGAATCTGAATTTGAATTACGCAACAAAGAATCTCCCTGAGTGCTTTCGAGCCCTAAAGCCCAGAGAAAAGATGCAGCTTTGTGTAAGGGGTCCCAAAAATGTATGGGGTTTTGGGCAGTCTTTTCTCTTCTGGGCAGCCTGTGGGTTCAACCTGTGGGGCAGTTAAAACCTACTCTTCCAAGTCCTGTACACAGAAATCCATATGGAATGGACATGAGGATTTACTGAAAGGGGCATTTGTGCAGCAGGGGACAGGGACAGCTCTGCTCCTCTGTATCACCCTTAAGAGGGTACTCAGGGACCTAAGTTACAACAGGGAAACCCAATGGAGTAGCATCAAAAAGCCAAACCCAGGACAAAGATGCTGCTTGGTTGAAATAGCCAAAAATCCAGACTTTGCTGGTTTTCTTCACAGCAGCAGATCACTGGGACCTGAGTTGTCCCCATCTAAATGTAAATCTTACACTGGGATGCTTAAATGAGAAAAAAATGAGGAATGTGAGCCCAAACTTACCTGCCTGCAGCTGCTTCAGGGTGTGACCTGTTCCTTGAAGTGCTTCTTCATCCCCATCATTCAGGGAAGAGCACAAGGCTCCATAATCATTAACATTATTACCTCTGTTAAATAGCAATGCCTGGTGACATGTTAGGATTCAGAAAAACCAATAGTTCACACTGGATAATTATTTCTAACCCAAGAAATCATTCACCAATCTGCCTGGCACGGATAACACTAGTGTCTTGTTGTTTGTTGGGGTGTTTTTAAAATAAATTCAGGTTTATGCAACTATGAGTCTGATTATTAATTGATTATAAAGAATTATTTATGCAAGTTAGACTAGAAGTGAAATGGGGATGCTGCATGTCTGGGGAGCACTTCAGGAGCCTGAATGCCTATTTTTCAGCCACTGTGATTTATTATGCAACATATGGTTGAAGGAGAGGGGAGGTGGAGCTGCTGGAATTTGGGCCCTATGAGCCTGGCTGAACTCCATCCCACAGATCTCCAACAGGGAAGGCTGCTCTGCCTACATGACTAGGACCATCAGAGTGCAGATAGCTATCCTTGTTGGGATGCCTTCATCTGGATCAGTCCCAAGAAAATTTTCTGGAGTTTTTCCTTTCCTTTGGGTTGTTTTTTTTTTTTCCCAGCAGTATTTCAGGAAGATGTTTCCCAGCAAGTAGGTTTATAGAAACATCTTTGGAACAAAAACTATATTAAGAAAATTACTGGGCTAAGCATAAACTTTGCAGTTTGTGACCCTGAGATTACTCTCACCATAAGTGTTCTGTGGAAGGGGGTGGCACATGAGCTTTGTCCTCTTCGGTCAACCAGCCCCGTTTGAATGCTGACAAAAATCAAACACTAAAAGCAAAGGGATCCACCAGAAAATACATCCTTGGTCACTATAACCAGCTCAAGGACAGAGAAAAGATGGGAAACTCATCAAATTAATTGCCTGCTGTCAATTTCCTCCTGGTTTTCTGTGCTACTGCCTACATCTTACCAGGCTTTTGATCTCAGCTCATTCTGTTTTCTCTTTCCTTTCCATCTTGCTTGGTGGGACACTTGGGATGTCCCTGTGTCTCCTCCTGCTCAAGCTCCAAGCCCTGCTTGTCGTGTGCCTGCACAGGAGCTGTGATGACAGTGACCTACACCAACCGCGTGGCCAATGCCCGCCTGGGCACCTTCTCCCAGCTCCTGCTCCAATGGAAGGGCAGCATCTACAAGCTGCTCTACTCCGAGTTCCTCATCTTCATCTCGCTCTACTTCACCATCAGCCTTGTCTACAGGTGAGCAACTTCACACCCACAGCTGGGCCTGGGACAGGACACGGGAGAAACACAGGATTGGGGCAGGGATCCTGCTGGGCAGGCACTTGCCAGACTCTGCTCACAGGAGGGAAGGGGAGGGGGGAAAGGAGAGGGAGAGCTGCTTCTGTTTGTCCCTTTTAGGCTGATCCTGAGCGAGAGCCAAAGGCTGATGTTCGAGAAGCTGGCACTGTACTGCAACAGCTATGCTGAGCTAATCCCCGTGTCCTTCGTGCTGGGTAAGGAGCTGTCTGGAATCCAAGAGGGAGAGGAATGGGACAGCATTTCTTCTCCTTGGTTTGGCAGAGCTCTGCTGGCAGGTCCCTCCCTCCTCCTTTGTAAAACTCCTCAAGTGGGAGGAGTGTTCCACAGCTGTGAGTGTCCCCCAGCACAGGAGGACAAGCTCCAACTGCCACCAGATATGCCCAGGGAATCTGTGGCTGCCTCACCCCTGGAAGTTTTCAAGGCTACACTGGGTGGAGCTCTGAGCAACCTGGTCTAGTGGAAGATGTCCCTGTCCAGAGCAGGGGTTTGGAATGAGATCTTTAAGGTTGCTTCATAGAATCAGAACAGTTTAGGTTGGAGGTATGAAATCCAGCCTCCTTTTAGCATGGAGGACTGAATTCCCCTCCAAACATTTCTGCACCCATCCCTGTGTGAGCAGAAGAGATGGAGATCAGACAGAGTGGGAGGAAGACGCTCTTTTCAGATGCCTGACTCTCAGCTCTCCTCTAGGTTTCTATGTGGCCCTGGTGGTGTCCCGCTGGTGGGCCCAGTACGAGAGCATCCCATGGCCAGACCGGATCATGAACCTGGTGTCCTGCAACGTGGATGGGGAGGATGAGTACGGGAGGCTCCTGCGCCGCACCCTGATGCGCTACAGCAACCTGGTCAGCGTGCTGATCCTGCGCTCTGTCAGCACTGCTGTCTACAAGCGCTTCCCCAGCATGGAGCACGTCGTGAGGGCAGGTCAGCACTGCTCCTTGCTGCTCCTCCAGGAGCAGGGGGCCCTGGGAAAGGTTCTTTGGAAATGGGGTGGTGCTGTTCCCTCAGGGCAGGTGGGAATTCGAGCCCCAAGTCTCCAAGCTTGACTGCTGGGCACACTGCATCTTCCTGGGAGATGTTCTCCTCAAGGTGTAGCAGAGTTCCCAGTTTGCCCACATTGTCTGGGCTCCCTTGGCAATCCAGAGAGATATGATATTGTTGGCCTCCTAAAAAGAAAAGGCACTTCAGGGACACAAATTATCCCATTCTCAACAAGTATCTATGGACACCACGCAGCTGCACCCTCAGCAGTGCTTTATCTCCCTGATGGCTCTTATCTGATGTGCTGCAGACATCCAAAGTGAAATCCCATTATCCCACCTCCATGACTCAATGCTTTAACAAGATGACTTGTCCTTCTGCATGTTTCCCCAAATTCTGAGTCTTTACTGGGATTTTTAGGGCGAGCCAAGGCATCCACCTGAGATTCCGATGTTTTCATTCCAGATCAGTTCCTTCTGTCCTCTATGTCCATCCCTCTCCCAGCTACTCTTTCCCATCCAGGCCTCATGACACCAGAAGAGCACAAGAAGTTTGAGAGCTTGAATTCCCCCCACAACAAGTTTTGGATCCCGTGCGTGTGGTTCTCCAACCTGGCTGTGAAGGCGAGGAATGACGGGAGGATCCGGGACAGCGTGCTGCTCCAAGGCATCCTGAATGTGAGTGACAGAGGGGACAGGCAGGGCTTTGAGATCCTGGGGAACAGGAGGCACCTGTGAAACAGGTCCTTGACACATTCCAGAACAGCCAATGCCAGTGGAGGTTTCTAGGATCCAGATGGAAAGCCACAAGGAGGAATATATCTGGAAGTCTAGGGGAGGTCAAAAACATCCTCAGCAACTGAGGTGCTGTAGAAAACATTGCTATTAAAAACTCTTAGATAGTTTTGGGCAACAGGCCATGCTCCACAGGCAAGACCTGGCAACAATCCCTGCCCAGCTGCACAGAAAAAGGCTCTGGAGCAGCTCATCCTTCTTGGTATTCAGGTGCAGAGAAAGTCATGTGGTTTCTGTTGCCTGGAGCAGGATTCATCTCCCCAGAGAGAGAGAAACCTCCCTGTGGGATATTTATCTATAGACAGGAGAGAGAAATGGATGCTCCTGAGGGCATTCTTGGCCTCACCTGTTGGCTGCTCATTTTGGGAGGAGAAATTCTGCTGTGAAGTGAGCTAGGAAGGGATCTTGGTGTCAGGGGGAGACACCCAGGCAGCAGGGAATTCCTCCAAGGATGAGACTGAGCCCCTCTTCCAGAGAAGGTATAAGCAGAAGGGAAAGGGCTGGAGCAATGGAGGACAGGGATGCTGGAGAGGCTCCGCAAGGAGATGAGAAGTTATCCTGACATGCCATCCCCTTTTCCCTGCTGCAGGAGCTCAACACCTTGCGCAGCCAGTGTGGGAAACTCTACGGATACGACTGGATCAGCATCCCCCTGGTCTACACCCAGGTGAGAAGGAAATCCCACAGCCATTGCTCCACCACTGCCCGTGCACATCTACACTTACACCCACACCTGGAATGGTTTGGGTTGGAAGGGACCATAAAGCTCACCCAGGGACACCTTCCACCATCCCAGGTTGCTCCAAGCCCTGTCCAACCTGGCCTTAGGCACTTCCAGGGCTGAGGCAGCCACAGCTTCTCTGGAAAAGCTATGCCAGGGACTCACCTTCTTAGTAATGAATTCCTTCCTCATATCTAATCTAAACCTGCCCTTTTATCAGTTTAAAACCATTGTTCCTTGTGCTGTCACTACCTGCCTGTGTAAGAAGTCCCTCTCCTTCCTTTCCATAAGCTCCTTTAAGGTACTGGAAGGCCACAGCCACCCCAAAACCTCATCTCCAGGCTGAGCAGCCCCAGCTCTCTCAGCCTATCTTTGTAGAAGTGCTTCATAACTGACCCACCAAGAAAAATGCAGGTTACTCTTGAATCCCTCACCCCCACCTGCTCTCTTCCATTGGTACGTCAGCCCACACCCAGCCCAGCCTCCTTTGCCTAACTCAAACCCATCCACCTCTCCAGAAGTAACATCTATCCAGGGCTAACAAATCCCCAGAGATCCATGGAAAACACAGAAAAGCACAGACACGCTCCCTGCACTACCTTGCAGGGATCCCATCCCGGGCAAGATCCTGGGAGGTTGTGCCAGGCGTGTACTCAGCTGTTTATCAGCCCAGGCAGACACTTTGGCACCACCTTGCTCCTTTGTCTCCTACAATCCAGCTGCTCAGATAACAGGGATGCCCTTCACCATGAAACAGGAGCTGTTGCTGCTGCTCTGGCAGTGCCAGAGGTTAATGGGGAACATGTAAAGTGTATTCCTGTTTTGAACCCACCATTTATATCAAGGGACCATGTGAGAGTCTTGCTTACTTTCAACTTGAAAAGGGGAAGTTTCCAGTCCTGTGGTGACAGGGAAAAGCACAAAGCTCAGCATTGCCTGAAGTCTAGGCAGGCAAATATTAATAAAAGCTCAGCATGAGGAGAAGGAAGGAAGGAGCAAATAGCAATGCCAGAGTTCCCTTCCTGGACTGGGAAGCAGCCTGCCAGCATGGACGGAGCCATGAGACAGCTTCCAGCCCACTCAGCATGTCACATGCTTGCTGCTGCCACTGGCCTGTGACACTTTCACAGGTATCATTCCAGGGACAGCATACAGTGTAGGTAAAAGCTGCAGGGAAAAGGGAATGTCTGTAGCTTTCTGCAGGGAAATGAATCCTCCTGCAAAAAGCCTGTCAGAACTGAATCCAAGCCTTCCCAGAGGCAACAGAGCTTGGCCTTGGAGCTGTGTGGGGTGGAACTGAAGGGAGATGATGGGAACTCACGCTGCCCTGGTGTGTCCCTTGGCGTCCTTCCCAGGTGGTGACCGTGGCTGTTTACAGCTTCTTCCTGGCCTGTCTGATTGGGAGGCAATTCCTGGATCCAGAGAAAGCATATCCTGGCCATGAGCTGGATCTCTTTGTGCCTGTCTTTACATTTTTGCAATTCTTCTTCTATGCTGGCTGGTTAAAGGTAAGTCCCAGAAACCACGGCTGGAGCTGGAATCTGACCCAGCCAAGGGTTTTTCCCAGTGTGACCTCACCAGAAGCCTTGCTGTGTTCTTTGATCTATGAGCAATAACAGGAAGCCAAGAGGGGCTGAGGAAGTGCCAGGACTTTCTAATTTTCCAACTGTCTCATTCTGGACACCAGCTGCACTTTTCCTAGGCTTTGGTCCTTACTAGAGGGGAAAAAAAGGAGCTCCTTAAGTTGCAGGAGAGTTGTGTGAGCAGGGGGGAATTATTACAAATTCTAATGTCTCCCAGCCCCCGGGATGCTTCCACTTTTAACCCACCCCCTTTTGGGAAGAAAAACATGGCTTGGAATTCAAGGGACATCACACCTGACTTGTCCCTGCAAGGAAAGGGGCAGGGATGACAATGGTGACCTTTGCTGTGTGCTCTCCACATGCAGGTGGCTGAGCAGCTCATCAACCCTTTTGGGGAGGACGATGATGACTTTGAAGCCAACTGGCTCATTGACAGGAACCTGCAGGTAAAGGGGAGGAAGATTTGCCACTTGAGCCTCACCTGAAGAGGAACACCAAGGCAGGACAGTGACCAAGTGCTCCAGCAACACCTCTGCCTCCACCTCCTTGCCTGCAATGGGAGAGGTCCTCCCAGTCCACAGCAGGGAATGTGGGGCTTCTGGCATATCTTTGTACACAGAGGCTGCCTGCAGCTTCAGTCCATGCTCTGGCACATGGGATAGATCAAGGCTGCTTGTTTCAGGCCTCAGCTGCCTGAATGACACATCATTCCTGCCCCTCCCTGTTTTCATACCCTGTGTCCATCTAAAACTCTGCCTCCTCTGCTTTCTGCCATGCAGTAACTCCACACCTCCCACCCTTCTGTCCTAGTGAGTCTGTTGTTTTCCTGTCTCCTTCAGCACTATTTTCCTTTCAATTATCAAATCTCTGTGAGAAACAACCCAAATGACAGGAAACCACAGCAACCCCAGCCACTTGCCTGGTTTCCGTGCTGCACCGCTTCCTCCAGCTCTGTGTTCCTTTGTCCCTCGATAACAAGCACACCAAATGCTCCTCACTCACCCCATGTGACGTTCCTGCTGTCCCCCGCAGGTCTCCCTCATGGCAGTGGACGAGATGCACCAGGATTTACCCATTCTGGAGAAGGACCTGTACTGGAACGAGCCCGACCCCCAGCCACCCTACACCGCGGCCACTGCTGAGTACAAGCGCCCATCCTTCCTGGGCTCCACTTTTGACATCAGGTGAGTGCAGGGACAAAGTGTCACAACACCTGGATCAGCTCTGTAGGACATGGCACCTGAGGAGCTTTTAGGCTCATCCACAACAGCCAACATTCTCCAGGATAAGGAAAAGGAAAACCAGGAAAAGGGTAAATCCAACCTCTTTTCTTCACTCACCTGTATGATGAGCACCCCTGTTTTGGGGGGCTAATGGCAATACAGGGAGAGGCTTGCCACTGGCAGCAGCATTCCCAGTGCTGCCAGCCTCTCCAGGAGATCCCCCCTCCCTCTGTGGCTCCATAACAGCCCACTTTGCCTTTCCCAGCATGCAGAAGGAAGAGATGGAGTTCCAGCCCCTGGAGCAGATTAAAGAGAACGAGGAGGCCAACCATTCCACTCCCTTGCTGGGACACCTGGGCCGCCTCCTGGGTGTCCAGTCCCCAAACTTCTCCAGGTCCTCTTCCCGGATGAACCTGCTGCGCCGGCGAGGAGATCCCGCGTCGCCCTTCTCCCATTATACCTACCAGGACATGGGGAAGGCTGGAAGCCCTTGTGGCATCAATCAGCCAAGGGGAGACTCCCAGGAGCAGTGGGACAGCGAAGAGGGAAAACTAAGGGAGTTTGATGCTTTCATGTCAACACCCTTTTACGAGAGGCCTGGGTTCTACAGCGCTCCACAAACGCCCATCAGCTCCATCCCCATGATTTTCCCTTCCCGGCGCCAAGGGCGCAAGAAGCCACCAGCGCTCTCCAGCATCGCTGCTTGCTCCACTTCCCTTCGGGATGTCATTGTCAACGCCTCCCCTTCCAGGGCCAGCGATGTGGACAAGAGTCAGAGCTCCCTGGGCTCTGCTGCAAAGGAGACCTTTGTTTGGCCAACAGAGCGGACTAAAGGTCCTGACTCTGTGGCCGTGACTGTAGAAGAAGGAAAGAGCAGCTCCAGGGAAGCCACCACCACGGGAAGTCCAGGAGCGCACTCCACAGCATCCAACAGCCCCAAATTCCCCTTCCTGCCAGAGCCCCCCGAGCATGAGAAGCACAGCAGCTTCAAAAGCCTGAAGAGCTCCAAAGCCTCACGCCCACCCTGGCTAAACCTGGAGGGCACGGCCTCAGCCACTACCAACTCAGAGCATTCCAGTGCCTTTCACACCCCCAGCAACAAAACCCCCGGAGGCAATGCCTCCCTCTGCTTCTCCTTCACGCCTGTCACCTCTCCAACGCTGGAAAGGTCCCACAAGGGCAACCTGGGCCCTGAGGCTCGCAGCCTGAGTTTGGAAGATGCAGCCAGTGCTCCAGAGCAGCACCCAGAGGTTTCCAGGAACATGAGAGACACTGGGAATGGAAACACCAACCCCCCAGCTCCCAAAGAGCCCAGGAGAGCAGAGAGCCCATCCCCCAATGATTCTGGAATCTCCCTAGCTGAGGGTGACTATGTGGGGCTGATGGAGGTGATCCTGGAGGCCAGTGAGAGCCCAGGGGAGGAGCAGATGGACCAGTACAGCTAAAGGGGAATCCATGGATCCATGGGATACCTGCCTTTTCCTGGCACTCACCCAAACAGAGGTGCTGGACACACAGCTGGAGCGCAGCCTGGGCTGAAACCAGCACTAAAGACACGCTGCTCCTGGCCTCAGCTACAGCAACAGGCACTTGTGTTGCAACAAGAACAAAAGCACCAAAAAGCCCAATAGCAAAAGAACAAGACTTTGAGTGTTAAATAATGCAGGTACCAGCTGGACCAGCTAGGTGTACCCCAGAACAGGAGCACAGTTAATGTGGCTACTTCTATTCTCACAGCAAGAATGAGAACTTGAGTCCTTTCTCAGGCAGGACTTGCACTCCTAACAAGACAGTCCAGGGAAAAGTAAGGGACTGACTGAGTAAAGTCCCATCACTTGTGATGCAGACCCACAGTGCTTCTTCCAGTCCTGTCTGGCTGGTACTTTCCAGTACTGGGATAAGGCAAGGTAAGGGCTTGCCAGCACAGACAGCTGCAGCATCTGCCCAGCACAGTGCTTCCTTCTCAAGTTCCACATCTCCCACCAGGAATTTGACAGTGCTCAGAGAAAGCTGGATGGCAGCAGACATCACTCAGCTGATTTTTACTGCCCACTCTCAGAAAATAAAAAGCGAGGCTCAAGCCCAGGACCTTTGTTTCGTTTCCTCATTTTAGTTCCCTGCAAGGAATTTAAAGAAACCACAGAGATTTTCCTATTTCTGCCTTCAACATCAGCTGCAAATCCCCCTTGTCACACAACAAATTTACCTCCCACTGCCTTCTCTACAGCTGCCTACTCTCCCTCCAAACTAAACAGGAAAAGCCAGCTGGAACCAAGTCACTTTATTGGCTGGAGGGCAGTACATAAAACACGAACAGAACAGGGGATATTTGGTACAGAGTACGGAACTGTTTAGCTAAGTAGCTGAAGCTGCATGCATGGCTGGACAGTAAGTAGGAGTCCCACTGAAACCCAGAGCATGGCTCTTGGCAAGGCTTCAGCTGTGACACTCCCCGAGGGTGTGCTTGTCGAAGAGATACTCTGCCATGCCGTATTTGGGGGCCCCCATCTTCCGCAGGTTGGTCACGTGGTCACCCAGCTCCTTGATGGCTTTCACCTGCTCATCCAGGTAATGGGTCTCAATGAAGTCACACAACTGAAAGGGAGACCAGAGGTTTAAATTCAGGCTTGAAACCCTACTGAGGCTCTCTAAGGAGAGGATGCAGAGTTTTCAAGCTGAGAGGAAGCAGCCTCTAGGTTTTGTTGCAGAACAAGATCAAAGTGAGCCAGGCTTAGGTAGGCTCACTTGCTCCAGAACCCTGCAGAGCCAGGCAGCTCCGGAAGCCTCTCCTCTTCCTCATGGCAGGAAGCATTAGCCAAACTCCTGAACAGATCTGAGACACCCCCACTGCACAGCAAACCCACAGCAGTGAGGATTTGCTAATCCTCAGTCCCTCTCACTTAAGGCAGGACACTGCCAAGAGTGCCTGGATTCTCACGTGTATTAATCTCTTCCTGCTATGAAGCAATTGCAATACAGCCTTGCAAAAAACTTCCATCTGAGAAGAATTCTGTGTTTTCAGACACTGTTCTGAAACACCATGGCTTTTAGTATTCCAAAGCAACTCTGGAATTTTGTGGCAAGAAAGCCCTCGTGACAAAAAGCCTTAAAAAGATGGAACTCAACCCCCTCAGAAATGGTCTCCATAGAGACTCTTCACAGACACTCCAGAGGGAATAAAGCAGGTCCCTGCCACTTTAAAAACGCTGCTGGAAGGACAGCAATAACCCCACCAAAGGGCTCTGGAAGGGCTGCATCCCTGCTTCATCCCTCTTTTCACCTTTAACAACACCAGGGACACACAGCTCAGCCCCAAAGGCACACACATTTAACAGGCACATCCTTGGACAGCCACACTGATCCTCAGCATGTACTCACATGGGGGTCGTTCTTCTCGGTGGCCAGTTTGTGCAGCTCCAGCAGTGATTGGTTCACGTTCTTCTCCAGGTGCAGGGCACACTCCATGGCAGTCAGGCCATTCTCCCAGTCATCACGGTCTGGCTTCTGAAAGGGGAAAGCACAGGACATGTTTGCTGTAAGAACCCACAGACCAGCAGGGTGGAGAGCCTTTAGGTCACTCTCTGTTTAGACCAAGGCATTTATGCAAAGTCAAAAGTTTGAAGTGCACCCTCATAACAGAACTGAGCAAACCAGTAAAGTCCCACTTCTCAAAACAATGCACAGAGCACATCTACTCTGTCGTAAGTTTAATGATGGTGATGAGCCAGTTGCCTTCTGGCTCTGCCCTCACCCGACAGCAAACAACCTGTGGGCTCAGCATCCACACCTTACAAGAAGTACTTCTTTATTAGTCAATCAGCACAAATAATCAAATTGGTCCACATCTCAAATTACTGTGCCTCTCCAGTGTCAGCTGCTGCTCCTTCTGGGGAGGACCCACAGGAAAATTCATCCCCCTGCAGTTGGGGGCAGCCCCCAGCTCACCTTGATGTCCTGCAGGAAGATGCGCCCGCCCCTCTGGTTCTGCAGCTTCATCAGCTTCTCAGCGTGCTCCCGCTCCTCGTGGGACTGATGCAGGAAGTACTTGGCAAAGTTTTTCAGGGCCACATCATCCCGGTCAAAATAGTAGGACTGAAAAATAAAAGAGTTCACAGACTCTAAACCTCTGTTTCAGGATGGCTGCAGTCCAAGCCCAGGCTAGAAAGGCAGTGTGGAACAATTCTCCCCTTTGTATAATTTGATTTTTCCAACCAGGATTAAATTTTAACCTGTACTCCTACCAAGGACATAAATAAATGGTGTTTGTGTCCTTGGCTCAGTTCCAAAAACACGAAAACAAAAAAAAACTGAAACCCCACAGATATCTGTTCTGAGCACCAGTAAACTGCAGCCTTCAAAGGCGTTTTTCACGGAGAAATCGTCCCTTTGTTTGCCTGAGCTTGTTTACAATGACCACACTGCAGGTCAGGGTCATGACTTGCAACATCAGGTAAGGGTGAGCCAAGAACTTTTAGGTACTCCTGCAATAAAGCTCTCTTGCTTCACTAGGCTTTCCAGGGATTAGACTAAGAATACACTTTCTACTTTTTTTGCGGGGGAAAAAAAGCGACATTTGAAATACAAGAGAGAAACTGAACCACAATATGAATTTAACAGCAACTCAAATATGAATTAAGCTACTTTTCTGAAAACGAAAAAAAAAAACTGTAACAGCAATTAGAAGCCGTGACACAGCTTGCTTGTTTATTCCTTGGTCAGAGCCATTACCAGGATTCAATGGAAAGTTCTGTAGGAGCTGCCAATTATTTACCAACCTACTACAGAACTCTCTGCTCTTAGACCAGCGGCCTGGAGGTTCGCTGGCAAAGCACCGGTGCTTGTGTACCACTATCGCCCAACAACAGAAGCTCTAAAGAGGGCTCAGAACCAAATTAACACAGGAAAAAAAGCTACAAAATACGTGGCACAACATGGCATAGTGTCCCTAACAAGTCTCCCAGCACGCCCACAGCACCAGGATTGCTGCACAGAGGTCAGGGAAGAGCCATAATGGGCGCCTCGGGCCTTAGGAGACATGGAAACACAAGGCCCAAGGAAACCATGGATTCCTACCGATTCCTGGAGGAAAACCCGAGCCCGGGAGGCGAGCACGCCTGCGGGAAAGGTGCCAGGAGCCTCCTTAGGCACCTCCCGCTACCCAGCCCGGCCCCAAGGGCAGAGGCGCTGAGCGCGGCTGATAACAGAGCCGCCAAGGGCAACGGCGGCGGGGCCGCAGAGCAGGCGAGATAAAAGCGCCTCACCTACACCCAGGGGACGGCCCAGACGGGCCCGACCGCAGCGGGGGGGAGGAGGTGGAGAAAGAGGAGGAGGAGGAGCAGGAGCTGGGCGCGCAGGCACCGCCCGCCACCCAGGAACCCCCCGCCGAGCAGAGCCCGCGTGTCGCCCCTTTATCCCTCACAGGACCCTTCCCTCAGCCCGCCGCGCCCGCGCCCTCACCATGCTGAGGTACACGTAGGACGCGTAGAGCTCCAGGTTGATCTGGCGGTTGACGGCGGCCTCGCAGTCCTGATGGTAGTTCTGGCGCACCTGAGAGGGGGGCGCTGCCATGGCTGCTCCGGTGGGTGCTGCGGTGACTATGTAGACGGTGGTGTAAAGGGGGTGGCGGCGGGCCCGAGCGCGGCCGGTTCCGTCCAAGCACTGTTGACGCAGGAACCCGCTTCGCTCCGCCGCCGACGCGCTGTGAGGGGAGCCCGCCCGCGGGCGCGCTTTTTATACCGCCGCGCGCTAGGCCACGCCCCTCACGAAGGCGCGGGGCGGCCCGGCGCCCTTCTGCTGGCCCGGCGTGACTCAGCACCCGCCCTGGCCACGCCCACAGCGGGGCGGGGCCTGTCCCCCGCGCGCCGCCGTTTCCCGCCGCGCGCGCGCCGTCCATCCCGGAATGGCCCGTGTTGGGAAACCCCCCCCAAAATCACCGGGCCCGGCCATTTCCCCTGGAGCACGCTGCCCAGCCTGCTGCCAAGCCGTGTCCCACATCCCACATCCCTCCGGGCACCGGGGCTCCGCCGCTGCCCCGGGTGCTTGGTGCCAACGCCTGAGCCCCCTCTCTGTGAGAAGAAAAAGTTCCTAAAATCCAAGTTAAACCCAGAAACTGAAAGCCAAATGTCAAAAGCTGAACGTGTTAGTAATGAGATGACTTCTAGTGCTCTCCCAGTCATTCGATGTGTGCCATAATTTATTTTCAATAAATTCTTCAGTCATTCAATAAATCATTAATTTGCAATAAGCACTCGAGTCTTTTAGTATCTGCTTTCTTAAATTTTAACCAGATTACAAGGGAATAGAAAATGCTTAAACTGAGATCATCCCATAGCACTGAACACTCCAATCTTGGCTTTTCCCAAGCTAACGTTCAACCCTCGTTTTTCTCAAGCTAATATTCCTGCTGAAATCCACCAGAAATACAATTTACTGAGCCTGTAAACTCAGAATAAATAATTTTTCCTCGACGTACTGTGCCTGCAAACTCAGATTAAATATTTTTTCCTGTATGTACTCAGGAAAAAACCCATAAACTCAGATTAAATAATTGTTTTCCTCTCACCAGTTCTTTCTACACATTTTTACCTGGTCTTTGACCCTTCCCGGCACTGTGGGATGTCCCACGCGTGACTGCACCAGCGCCTGTGTGTGGGTAAAGGGCAACACCAGAGCTTTTTTCCAGACACTCCAAATGCCCTGGAGGGAACAGGGAGCCTCGGCCTCCCTTTGTTTCAGGCTTTTCTGCTGCTCCTGTCGGTTAACCATCACAAGTAATTAAGATCTATAAGATAACGTGGGTCATACCTATGCTTCGGCAAGCTGCCAGGTACATTGCAAATCTCCTGTTCTCCTCCCACATAAATGCTTATGTAAAAAAAAAAAAAAAAAAAAAAAAGAAGAAGTAGCTGCTGGGCAGACTTTTTTTTTTTAAATTTTGTTTTCTTTATTTTTGTGTTGGCAGTGGAGTGTCTTCACAACAGGAACATCAAACAAACTCCATAATTGCAAAGTTTGTAACGGGAGTATTTCCTCTGCAGCTCGGACAGTCTGTGCCACTCGTGATCGCACGTCAGTAGCATTAGGGAAGTCCCAAATTCTGCTTTCTGGAGTTGCACAATGCAAATTGTGTTTGATGACAGCAGATTTACATGGTCAGGAGAGGAAACACGGGGTTGCACGGCCATGGGGGTCATGTCTTGCTAACCAAGGTGAAGAATTCACCACTCTGCTCTCATACAGGATTCAGGCATTCCCAGATCTTTCCTGTCCCAAATTACTGTTTTAATTTCGACTCACTTCATATTGTTTCCTCATGGCTCGGTTCAGGCCTCCTTTTATCTTGTGCTGCTCCTTTTATCTTGTGCTGCTCTTTGTGAAAATGCATTTATAATGAAATCCCTGAATGATTTAGGTTGGAAGGGACCTTAAACGTCATCCTGTTCCACCCCTGCCATGGGCAGGGACACCTTCCTCTGTCCCAGGTTGCTCCAAGCCCTGGCCAGCCTGGCCTTGGACATTTCCACGGATCCAGGGCAGCTTTCTCTGGGAAAGCTGTGCCAGGGCCTCTCCACCTTTGCAGGGAAGAATTCCCTCCTAAATGTGAAAGTCACTTATGGAAACCCAGGGCACAGGGAATATTTCTCTGTCTGCTCCGGGGGGCCCTGACCCCCAGGGGAGCACTGACTTTGACCCTCATTCATGGAGAAAGTTTCCTAAACTTCAAGATAGACTGGAATCCACAAAAATGTGCAATACATTATAGAGAGCAGTGTAGGTGTATCACTTGGTGAGAAATTGAGGTTTGGGGTTTTTTAGTATGTTGTGGATGGAAGCAAGATGGAGGGCACAGGATGTCGTCCTGGGTTTCTTCTTCATGCTTCTTCTTCCTTCTTCATGGGTTTGGGTGGCATTTTGTAATTGGGCAGAAAAGTCCCCATTGCAGCTCTTTGGGATCAGTTATTGGGGTAAAAGGGAAAATAATCTAAGTGTCAGTTCTTAATTGCATAGTTTAGTCTTAAAAGACCTTTTAACAAGAGATTATTGGCCATTTTGTGCCTTCCAATGAAAAGCTGCTAACTCACAATAATGAAACTGTTTTACTAGAAAGAAGTAATAAACACTTGAGTCCAAACACAAATTACTATCTCAAGTGCCTTCAATCCAGACCCAAAAAACCCGACAAGTGGTACCCCCACAGTCACTTGATGGAGAGCTCAGCCTGAGTAAGGTGATGCTTTTAGCAGGCTTCTTCACCAAGAATGCCTGTAAAGTTCTTTAGAAAAAAAATCTTTACCACTTAGGGAGAAATTCTTCCCTTATTTTAGTGCCTTTACCCCTCAGCATTCCCAGCTGCCCAGGGCCTGGGTTTGAATTCATGTCCCTCTCAGCTGCTTTTTTGGGCTGAAGTAGAGGCATGTTCATGCTGCCCACAGGCAAAAACAATGTATTGTCTGCCTACACAAGCTTCAAATTGTTGAAGACAATCCCTGTTTTCCCTTGGATGATATCCCATCAGGAACAATGGAGCAAGCTCTCTTCTTGTTTACAGCTTAGCTACTGTACACAGGGCACAGACCCCAAAATCCACCCAGTTAGGGATAGCAAAGCTGGGTTTTAAGTATGCAAAAATAATCAGAGCTTCTTTGGTGAGTGTCTGCACATGATACAGAAGGTTATTAGGTCAGAGATCAAGATGTACCCAAAGGGAAAGTTTCCACGCCTCCTACCCCCACTTAATATCATTTATCCTGACTCTACCCGTGCCCTTCTTGTGCATGACCTTTCCAAAGGGGCAGAAAACACGACTCCTAAACAAATACTGGACAGTATTTGCCCAAAGTAAATTCTGAGACAGATTTTTGCTGATACAATCCCTGAGCAAAAACCTTGGCATGTGGCTCAGGCATCCAGTTAGACCTTCAGGGAGAGGGCTGCCTTGGTGTGAGCAGAGAGCCAGAATGCCCAGGAATGCATAAATTTAATTTCTTACCTGTAGAAATGGTTCACCTCTAGCTTTAAAACACTTGATTTTGCCGTGCTGGTTTAATGGCCAGAATAATAACAAATCCCAGTTAAAAATCAACAACTGTTCCAATTCCAGTGAGCAAGAAAATGCTGAATATGCCTCAAATGTAAAATAAACAAAAATACAGTAACCCTTTTTTCCCCCCCCATAGCTCAAAGTCCTGTAAATAAGAGAAATTGCATCCAGTCAAATATTTGTTATGGAGAACCTCCACTCCATCCACAAACTTCAGTGTCATTCAGCTTCCAGGCTTTATGCAAACACAAAAGCAACTCTAAACTTGGCTCCAAGGTTGATCATGTGTCTGGAAATTTGACACTGGTCTCAACTGCGAGTTTTGAAAGCTGTTTACTAAAAACATCTGGGCTCCACTTGCTCTGGGAGTTTAACTGAAAACTCCTTCTTGTTGCTCCTTGGGCAAAACACTGGGTGAAAACTTTTCAGTTTGTTTCTTTTAGGTGCCCGAATTTTTCCAAGTGGGAAACCCGGGATTTAGGCAACAAGTTTTCACTGGGTACTCACAGCACAGAATGCAAATGGCTGGGGTACACAGAGCTGCTGCCTCCTGGAAACACTCTCCAAAGGGAGACAAAGGATGTTTGAAGTTCTGCTGGGAAATTTGCTTTGGAGACCGAAAACTAAGATGTTTTTATGCCGGAAAAAAAGCCCAAACACAGAATAATCTGTAGCTTTGTACTACAAGATTTTACAGACAAGGATTATAAAACCCTCTTTAGACAGACAAACTTCTTCTAAGTTGTGACACAGGATTTTTTTTTTTCTCTCTGGAGTATTTTTACACCCAGTCTAAACAAAATGCTGTAGGAGATTGCAATTCTCTAATTTGCCCAGAATACTCTTTCATTTATTTTTATTTCTTTTACAAGCCTTGGAAAAATACACTTAGAGCCAAGAGAGTGAGGAAGAACAATGTTAATAATACAGTAATTCTGCCAGAACAGCCAGAAGCAGGATCTGGTGAATTTATTTGGATGTTTCAGCCCTTTTAAAACTAATTTCCAGACTGACTCCACTATCTGTGAGGGAGAAGCTCCATCCCTGATTCCAAAGGCAGCCTGTGCCCCAGGTGCACGTCCAGGAGCTTTCACAACATGGATTTGCCCAGCTGCAAAAGCCACAATAAGTTTGATGTTGACATTCCACCACAGGCCACCATCTACAATATTTGCTCTACTGTCATGATCCTGCCATGGTGCCACCCACCTTTTCTTCCCCCCTCTCTCAGATTTACAGTGTTAAAAACAAGGGGGTGGGGATCATTCCTGTCCCCTGTTTCTGTTGTATTGAACTTTTTCTTCAAATACTGTACAAAAACTGCAAATAGACCACCCATCCAAAGTCAAATAAATAATTTCGACAAATATGGGGAAATTTCTCAATACACCACAAAAATCCCCTCCTTATGAGCATGAATTTTCTTGGAAAATGCTGGTGAGTGCTGAAGCCCTCATGGATCACCAGGCAGCTTTGATTCTAGACACAGGGGTGAAATGTTCTTTTTTAAAGGGAAAGGGAAGTTTTACTTGGGAATCAAAGAGACAAACAGGTTTGTCTCCCCTGAGGCCATCAGGTAATTTAGTGAGGATGCACAAAGGTGTTCCTTGGATTTAGTGCAGCACTGAGTTTGAGCAGACACTAAATCTCTCAGAGGAGGCTGCTTTTATACTCAGCCACCCAAAAAGGGACGAACAGCAAATGCTTTCAAGCATGAGGAGAAGAAACAAGCTTTTACAAGGAGCTGGCAGTTAAAGGACATGCAGCAGCCTGATAAAACACCACAAAAACAAGCAGTGGCCCATGGCTGATCTCTGTGGGGCAGGATGGGTGGGGGGCCCAAAACTGCTGAGCAGGTCTCTCCAGGAACTCATTCCATGGCTCATTCAGAAGAAGTGAGGGGTTTCAATCCATGTAGAGGGATGTTCTCAGCAGAGGGGAGGCACAGGGAGAGTTTTCTCTGGGAAAAACTGGTGTGCTGGGAGAGGACACTGAAAACACTGCCATGGCTCATGCTGAGGTGCAGCCACAACTCCACAGGTTCCCCACCCACATCCACCTTTCCTGCTGGGTGCAGCTTCCTCCTAAGCCACGTTCAGGCCCTTGGCATCAAAGTAAAAACACTGAAAAGCAGCTCAAGGGGCTCAAGTTGGGCCTAAAAACGTGGTGCTGCTTTGTGGAGCAGCGAGGCAGCACTGAAGTGTGGAGCGCTGTCCTGGACACCGCTCCTTCCTCAAGGTGAGGAAGAGATCCAGCAGGGCTGTCCCTGCACACTGAACAAACTGGGGAGAAAAAAGCAAGGTAATTGCACAGAGAGAAATAAACCAGGGCAAATCATCTCTGTTGGGGTGAGAAATGGCTGTGACACTTGACATGGGGTTGGCCTGCAGGGCCGTGTTGAAGCTGTCGGGCTCAGCTCAGCAGATGTTGGGCCGTGCCCACAGATATCAGCGTCCCAGCAGGCCATAAAGCAGGGACAGAGAGGCCACCCACTCGGTGGGACAGGGAGATAAGGGGTCAGGACAGCCCCAGGAGCCTCTCAGCAATCCCACAGGGCTGTTTCAGACACAGAACCCTGAACCTGGGCAGAGCACCCTGGCCTTTCTGGTCAGAGTCCTGGGAAGATGCTGCCATAAAAGCTGTGGAGGCAAAGGCCTCAGAGTCCCCTGAGCCAGAGGAATGCTCTCCCTGGCCTGAGGAATCTTCCACCCACTTGCTTGCTCAGTCATGCACGGCCACAAACCTGTCTAAATAGGCAGCGATGACCAAGACTGAAACTCAAATCAGGAACTTTCCAGTCTGACAAGTAAAAACAAACAAAAAAGATTTCCGCTCCACACGTACTTAGCACAGGCCAGGCCCTTCCTTGCCTGCTGTTCAGTGCTCTTGGCTCCTTCTAAAAGTCTCTCAGAAGGGACACAACTCACAGCAGGCTCAGAGGAAAGAAGATGAAACACTCCCACAGCCAAAAAGGCTGCATTCCTCACACAAACACCCCCACATCTCATGTGTCTCTTTTTCCTGTCTCCAGCCACCCTGCTGACCCCTTAGAGTGTCTCTGCAGGCCCTGAACTTAGCAGAAAACAGCATTTTGGACCAGTTTCTTTTGGCCACTGGATGGGTCTAAAGGCTCCAGAGTTAGAGACACATGGAGGAGCTCAGTGATTCAAGGGCAAAGGGAATTTCCCCAAAATGCCAGGACCCCGAGGGGCAGGGGGGATGTTCACTCAGGCCCAGAAGGAAAAGTTCTCTGACAAAGCATTTCTCCAGTCAGGAGGTGCAGGTTGAGCAATGGGCTGACACCAGCTGAAACAACAGCCTGGGAGGGAACAGAGGGATGCAAAACCACGAGGATATCTCTGAGGTCACCATGGAAAACATTCTCTGACTAAGAAGAAGAAGAAAGAAGCCAGAATTGCAGCATTGTTACTTCATCCAGGGAACTTTGTTCAATCAAGACCAGCAGGCTCAGCATGACCACACAAAAAAAGTTACCAGGCTTTTATTGGAATTCCTGCCTGTATCCCTGCCTCAGGCAGGTTTAACTAGCAGTGGACTCTGCCTGGAAAAGGCAATTCCCACTTTGTTCCCTGCCTGTTTACTCTGATCTACTCTGGACTCACCAGGCCTTACTTGCCTCCACATAAATAGAAGCATTTCAAGAGGAGCATGGAGGTTGTCAGCCTTGGACAGGAGAAAACATCCACTTCTAGAGTTTTCTGCTGGAAACCCTTCTCCTTCAAATCATCAGCCTTGCTGTGGTGAAAAATGTCACCACAAAATTCCTCAGCTGGGAAGGGTTCAATCCCTTCTTGCTAGATTCCAGAGGCCAGGAAAGCAGCTCAATCCAGAGAAAGGAGCATTTCCTGAACTTATTTCAGGAAATATTTATTAATAATTATATAATATATAATATTGTATATTCATAATTATGAATTAATAGTAATTATTTCGTTATTTCAACCTAAACTGTCACACAGCCACTTCACAGGCCTACAGTGGCAAGGATGGGAACAGAGCTGGGAATTGCAGAGATTGGAAAAGAAGGAGGAAGGGGACTGAGAATCTGTGTTTTTACAATAATCTCTGTTTTTACCAGAATCTGTGTTTTTGCAGCCACATCCAGCGTGAGAAGCACCAGTGCAGAGAGGCTGAGGAATAGGAAGAGAAAGTGACACCACCATTGCTTTACATCAGCTGGAAACTTTCTCTTCTTCTTCCAGGTCCTTCAGGAGTGGCTTTTTCCAGAAGTGATTGGGAGGAGACAGTTCTACCCCTTTCCCCATATCACCCTCCACCAAAACCAGGCAGATCTCTGTGTTTCAGGCAGTTCCTGCTTTCCTGTCAGGTGGGAGGATGAGGATTGAGCAACAGCATCTCCAAAAGCAACCAAACCTCGAGGATGAGGAATTGGGAAGTGGGTGGGATCTCTTCCCAACCATCACATGACTTTTATTCATCCTCCTCCTTGGGAATGAGGTAACATTCCATTTTCAGACAAGCTTTGCCTGGTATCTACAAGAACCAAACTAAGAACGTCATGATTCATTTAAAAGAACATCTTTATTTCACCTGCAAAAACTTGTGTTATACCATAAATCAGGAAATTAATGAAAGGTTAATCAGCTGTAATTTCAGTTCAGTTGCTCTGTGAGGGATGCTGTCCTTTACAGAATGGAATTTTGTTAACATTCCTCTTAGTGTTCCAGAACTAAGATTACAGCCAACAGACAGGGCACTGTTGGAAGCTGGTCGCTGAAGAAGCTCCCAGCACCTTTCCAAGTGACACTTCCACCTCACCTGCCTGCCAGAGGCTGCCTGGGAAGGGAGGAATCGCCCTGCTGTGTCCCAGAGCTCCTCCCGCTCATCGTGATCGGGGAGGGGAAGGGAAAGGGAAGGGAGAGGAGAGGGAAAAGACCAAGAAGAATAGGGATGCGAGGGAAAATCCTGGCCCTAGGGTGTCAGGAGACAGGCAGAGAGCTGGAAAATGGGTGGTGGGAGAAAGGAAAGGCATCTGGAGCCATGTGCCAGGGAAGGGAAGGGAAGGGAAGGGAAGGGAAGGGAAGGGAAGGGAAGGGAAGGGAAGGGAAGGGAAGGGAAGGGAAGGGAAGGGAAGGGAAGGGAAGGGAAGGGAAGGGAAGGGAAGGGAAGGGAAGGGAAGGGAAGGGAAGGGGAAGGGGATCGCAGCACCTGACCCGTTCCCAGCCACCAGACTCAGCACGGGGTCCCTCAAGGCAGCCCGGGCGAGGCCCGTGGCACGGGAGCGGGGCCCAGCCGGGTCATTTCGGTTCGTCCCGGATTATCCCGGACTATCCCGGGTTATTCCGGGGGGGTCCCGGCCCGGCCGAGCCGCCACGTGGGGGCGCCCGCGTTGCGCTGCCCCCTCCCCCCCCGCGGGCCAATCAGCGCGTTCCATGCGCCGCTGCCCCGGGGCACGCCGGGAGTTGTAGTCCCAGCGGCGCGACGGCGGAGCGGTGCCTACCAGCGGCTTCTCCACCGTTCGGCGGGGTGGCTGTGCTTCTGTTGTCTCCTCACGGACACTCGGGGACCTCCAGGGTGGTTTCCGCCATCCCGCAGCTCTGCCGGGGTGCAGCGTCGGTGTCGCAGGGGAATGACGTCAGCGGGAGGCCCGGGCGGGTGTCATGGCCGTGGGGGAGCTGCTCCCTTACAAACCCGCCCAGGCGGGGGAGTGAGGGAGGGCAGTGGCCCGGGCTATGTAAACAGGAGCGCACATTGAGATAATCCCAGTGGAACTGCGCCAAACATAAAAATGTTGCAACAGAAGAGTCAAATTGCATTCTTAAGTTTTATAAGGAACATAGGTACAATATTTAATTCCTCTGAGAAATCACCATTTCCAGTGTTAATAAAAGTCCTGATTATCACAGAGTCACAGACTGCTTTGGGTTGGGAGGGGCCTTGTGAAAAACGCCAATCACTTGTTTTTAAAGAAGTTTAATAGTAATAAAATGGTTATAAAAATAGTAATATAATTAGAGTAATAAAAAATTGGACATCTGGGATTAGGACAATACGAGACAATAAAAACAAAGAGTTACGGAGAGGCTGGGTACCTCTTTCTGGGTAAAATAAGCCCGAAAAAAGGACACACGTTAACAGAGGATTAACCCTTAAAAGCAATAGCCTGATGCATATTCATACATCTCATACATGATGCATAAATTCCATTCAAACACAGGATTCTGTCTGGTCAGTGTCAACTTCTTCCTCTTAATCCTGACGGTGTCTTCAGGACTGAGCAAAGCAGGGAGAAGTTTGTTTCTTCTGATAAGGGACCAATAAATTCTCTTTCTCTGAAAGATTTCAGTGTCCTGTGGCTGCTATCTCGGTGCAAGTACCTCATTCCTCTCTTAAAAAATATTCCACATACATAGTTTCTATTTTGATATTATGTTATAACCTCAAACGATATTTAACACACGACTTAAGAAAATTAATACAGCATGACTTTCTAACATAACACATATAATATTCATTTTAATATTTGCAAAAAGCCAATCATAAAAACCACATTTTTCACAACCTTAAAAACCATCACATTCATGGGCAGAGACATTTTCCATTATCCCAGGCTACTCCAAACCCCATCCAGCCTGGCCTTGGACACTGCCAGGGGTGGGGCAGCCACAGCTTCCCATGGAAATCCACTCCAGGGCCTCACCACCTGCACAGGGAAGAGGTTTTTTCCCCCAATATTCCATCTAAACCCACCTCCTGTCAGTTTGAAGCCATTCCCACTTGTCCTGCCACTCCCTGTCCAAAGTCCCTCTCCAGCTCTCCCTGAGCCCATTTTGTCACTGGAAGCCTCCAAGGTCCCTCTGGAACCTTCCCTTCTTCATGCTGATAATTCCCATAACCACCAACAAGCATTTTGTAAGATAATTGAGCAGAAATAAAAATCTAATTATCTTGTGGGAGGGGAAACCAGGGCTTGTGGTCTACATGGAAAAAGAAAAAATGGAAAAATATATGGAAGTGGTGAAATCGTCAAGAAAGTGGGATGAGAACAGGAATGAAAGATGTTTGGTGACAGCAGAACAGGCCATAAAAATATGATAAAATATATAAAGATTTTATTCCTTTCTCTATAGAGAGTATGGCAAAGCTGGCAAACAAAGGAAGTACTTTCCCTGTACAAAAGCTTTTACTTTTCCAAGTTTAAAATTAAATGTCGCATCTGATTCTGGGATTTCTCACAAATATTTGGTGTTTTTGCTTTCCTGAGGCTGATTAATTTTATAGTAATTAATGGATAGCAAGCCATGAGCATTGTTTTTAAATATTCAAAGCCAAACGTCTTTAGATTTTCCAAGAAATTCCCCTCACACTTCTTTTTTACCTGAAACTTGAATTTGAATTGGATTCAGTCTGCTAAGAAAGGAATTCTGGGTTTTATTTTACCTTATAAGAAAAAGCACATAATTTAACCCTAACTTTGCAAAGTTAATACACATTTCTGCCGATGCCAGGATAAATTCTAGGCAGGACAGAGAAAGGGAGCCTGGATGAGCAGTATAAATTCCAAAATTTTAGGTGGTTACCCTTGAATGAGATAACAGAGCTGTCTAAAATGGGATTAATAAACAATCAGATTTTTACCACCCCCAAAGGGATAAATTTCTCCCCAATATCCAATCTAATCCTTCACTCCCTCATCTTGAAGCCATTTAAAGCCAAGTGTTTAAAGGGTGGCCACAGAGAGGACAAAATCTCTTCACAAGGAGCCTTGATTCTATGAATCCATTTTTTGTATAAGGATTAAAAATTAGGGAGGAAAGGGAGATGAAAATAGCACTGACACATCAAATGCAACTTTTTTTTGATTCCCAAGGTCCTGGGAATTGTAAAGCCAGAACCGTAGCCCAACCTGAATTTCACAAGTGGGTGCTATTTTTAGAGGAGAAAAATAAATCATTCACATCCTCTTTTATGTTGCATATTTTCATATCTGGCAGCAACATACAAAAAAATAGAGGGAAAAATCTGCTCTGGTTTCATTGCAGGTAATTCATTGCAGGTAATAAAATCCACACATCAATAATATAGTTGGACTTTGCTTAAGGAAAAAGAAAAGTTTGTGTTTTGGGTTTTTCTTTTGGTTTGGTTTGGTTTGGTTGTTTTTTTTTTTTTTTTTTTTTTGAAGGTACATAAAGAATTTCAGAAATTCTTTATCTTTAGGAATAGATAAATGAAAATGGTCTCTCACTAGTTACGTGATTAGCAAATAATAGGTGAAATCTGATTTTTAGTGGCAAAAGCAAAGCGTAAATGCACAGAGGATCACTCTTATGGGAATTTCATTGACAGAGTATTTTTCCTCGATTTACTTGGTGCTGTCTGTACTCCTACCCCCATTCCAACAGGGCAGCTCCACTTCTAGGAATGTAAGAGGATCTCTGTGCTGATGAATCAGTCCAGGGGTATTGATTTCCGACAGCAGCCAAAAACAC
Source organism: Calcarius lapponicus (assembly GCA_039654755.1). Taxonomy (NCBI): domain Eukaryota; kingdom Metazoa; phylum Chordata; class Aves; order Passeriformes; family Fringillidae; genus Calcarius; species Calcarius lapponicus. The sequence continues at coordinate 8,377,404 of CM077468.1, forward strand.
ACACTCAGGGGAAAGAGGAGCAGAAACTGGGTGAGTGTATTATGGTGTGTTACGGTCCTTCCCTGCTAAATTTTTCCAGTGGTGCCAAAGAAAATCACAGCTGTCTCCTTCCAGTGTCAGAGGTTACTGGGCATGAGGATAATGAAAGAAAGAAGATGTCTCGGTTTTGAGGAATATTTAGGGATTAGCACCTCGATTCGTGAAGGGGTGATACAGCTGATGCTAAAGAGTGAACCTCTAATGGACTCTTCCCACCAGACCAGGTTGCTCCAAGGCCCATCCAGCCCGGCCTGGAGCACTTCCAGGGATGAGGCAGCCACAGCTCCTCTGGGGAAGAAGGAGAAAAGAAGGAACATATTCCTTGCTAAGTTACCCAAAGGCTCAGTCCCAGCTTTTGCTGTGAGCCTGGTTTGGTCCACTGGCAGATAGCAGCTCCTTACAGTGGATCTTTTTGGGAACACATGGCTGGGGTGGGTGGAGAGGGAGGAAACTGTAGCAGAATTAAATTTGATAATCCAACCCTTCCACCTTCACGAGCCAGGAGAGGCATCAAAATCTCCCATCTGGACACACACTGGAAATCAGGCTCTAGTTTGGTGCCTTGGAATTCAGATGCCTCTTTTAAAAGGCAGACAGGGTTTGGAATTGCACATGGGCTGATGTCCATCCTTAGGCATCTCTCCACACAGCTACAGTTAGATTCCATCACCTCTGGAAAGAGGAGCAATCTCCAATCCTGCAGGCAGCAGCCACCCAAGGCCCTTCATTTTAACAAGCCCTTTGGGCATCCTGAAGGAGCCTCTAATGTTCTTAAAACCTTCTTAGGAAGCTCCTGGTGGACCTCTCTCATCCTTCTAACCAGTTCCCTGGGACAATTTCACAGGCACTGAGGAGAAGGAAACTTTCCTCCTTTTTAAAGAAAATGAAAATTTCCAAAGCAGTTCAGTTTGTCCCAACTTCTCCGCATCTTCGTTGGAGAATTCATGGCTTGGCCAACACCTCCCCAGTCCTCCACTTGGTTGGTGCAGAAGTTATGGCAGGAATTTGAAGGATAATTATTGATCCTTCATCATTATCCTTCACCAGCTGCACCAGCAGCTTCCCCTGGCCAACAACTTGTGGTTGGCAGAAGTCTCTCAGAACCTTGTGGAAGTGCCTGGGACATCCCAAGGGGGCCATCAACAGCCTGGAACAGATTCCAGGTTCTAGTCAGGAGTAAAGTTGTGCATAAAGACAAATCCAACTCCTGTGCCCTGGTTGTGCTACCATTCAGCCATTCCTTGTTCCAGCTCCTGGAAGAGCTGTAACAAGGATGTTTTTTCCTTCATAAATATCCAGCTCACAGTTGTAATCTCGTTCACACTGACAAATTTTCTTGCATGTCAGACACCTTAAGGCTACAATTAATACAAAGTCTCATCACAGAGTGAAAGTATTTAAAAATTCAGAGGCACTTGTAGCTAAATAAAAGAGATTTTATTAAACCTATTTCATAATAAACTTTGGGGGTCAATCAAGTGAGAATAATCTCAGCATTTTTACAGATTATTTATCACTTCACTACAAAGAAGAGAGATGGTGAAGAGAGGGATGAGCTGCAGGAAGCAGCATCACCTCTCTTTCCATTAGGACTTGATGAAGCACAGAGGGAAAAATGGGAAAAAGGAAAGATGTAGTGGCAAACATGGTTCCAGAGATGGAACTCTGGTGATTCCAGCAAACAACAGACACCCAACAAGGAGAGAGAGGAGAGTGATTTCAGGGCTGATCCATAAAACATAATTTAATATATTTGGAGTTTAATTTTGAAAGGGATATAAACTGCTTTCATACGGTGTATCTAATTGTGCCTGAGTACCAATTCCCAGAATTTCTGCCCTAAAATATGCATCCAACACCTGCCTGCTCTCACCTCAGCTTCCTCAGTGCTTAGTGGAGAACAGCATTCCCAGCTGAACTCTTCTCCTCCTGTGAAAATGACCTGAAGCTGTGCCATGCAATTCTGGAAGTACACAGCTCTCCCTTCTAACTGCAGAGGGAGCCAAAAGAAGGAGTTTTCAGCCCAGAAGAGGTGTTTTCAGCCCAGAAAATGAATTTGGATTCCAGCATTTAATTTTTAGATGTCAGAGTTAGAGAGGATCAGTCACAAACTGTAGTTTCTACCCAGCTGATGGTGGAGACTGAGCGAGGTCTTCTTGTCTTGTTAAAGCCCTTCTCACCTGGCTGATCATTCTTTTTAGGGCACATTTTACCTCTTTGTTCCTGAGGCTGTAGATGATGGGATTTAGGAGCGGGGTGAGCATTCCATAGAGCATGGACACGACCTTATCCCAGTGCGGGGAATAGGTGGAGGAAGGGCGGACGTAGGTGCAGATGGTGGTCCCATAAAAAAGGCAAACTACAACCAGGTGAGAACCACAGGTGGAGAAAGCCTTGTGCCAGATCCCAGGGGACTTCCTGGCCCGGATTTCCAGGAGGATACAGATGTAAGAGACCATGGTGACCACGCAGGTGCCGCTCCCCAGCACCCCCGCCACCACCAGGATCACCAACTCCGTGCTGTGGGTGGGCGAGCAGGAGAGGGCCAGCATGGGAGGAAAGTCACAGTAATACTGCTGGATTCTGTTAGGACCACAGAAAGAGAGTGTGAAAACCAGAGAGGTGTGCAGCAGGGAGTTCAGAAGCCCTGTTGTCCAGGTGCCCAGGGCCAGCTGAGCACACAGCTTCGTGCTCACAATGCTGGGATACCTCAGGGGGTGGCACACAGCCACATAGCGGTCGTAGGCCATCACAGCCAGGAGGAAAATCTCTGTGCCCACCACAGCAATGAGGGAAAAGTGCTGGAACAGGCAGCCAGAGAAAGAAATCTCTTTGTGCTCCAGCAGCAAGGCCCCCAGCATCTTGGGCACGGTGATGGTGGGACATAAGAGATCCAGCAGGGATAAGTTGCCAAGGAAGAAGTACATGGGGCTGTGCAGGTGGGAGTCAGTGCTGATGGCAATGAGCAGAGTGATGTTGCCTGCCATGGTGGCCAAATAAATGAGCAGAAACAGCACAAAGAGAAGCAAACGGATTTCTGGAGCATCAGAGAGGCCCACAAAAACAAACTCGGATACTGCTGAGAGGTTGACCCTCTGCATCTTATCTCTCATTGTGGGAACGAGGCAGCGGTTTCCCTGGAATAAAGAAGGTGTAACTTAATCACAATTTCATCCCCATTTTAAAGATTGTGAGGTTTTTTTTTTTCTTGGTCTGTTTTAAAGGTTCAAAACCATTTCCAAGCATTGGTGAACTCAAAATCTAAATTTTACCCACATATTCCTAGTGCAAAAGGCAAAATGTAGGTATTAAACTTCATAGTGATTAAAGCAAAATGTTAGGTTTTCCAAGTTGCCACCTCAGATTGAAGAGCTGGAAGTTGAAGTTACCTTCCCTGTGGCATCCAGCTTGGACACAGCTCCAGGCAACACGAGGGGGCTTTCAAGGTTCTCTGAGCAGGGGAGTGTGGTATAGATCCCTAAAATTCCTTTCAACATAAAATACTTAGTATTAATAATACCACTAAAAGGGTCTAGATTAGTAACAGAAGCTAAAACTTTTTAAGGGAGTAATGCTTTCAGAAAAGAATTAAATCTCTCATAATCAGCAGATAGATGCATGTTGGGGGTTTTTTTCAGCTTTTGGATGAGCTTTGGAGCAAGCTGGTCCAGTGGAAGGTGTCCTTGCCCATGGCAGGGGGATGGAATCAGCTTTAAGGAGATTTCCAACCTAAACCATTCTATGATTCTATCACAAAAGTAAGTTGTAATTTGGCATCCCATTAAAGACCCTCAGTTTTCCATAAATTTTACCCTACAGACTTCCATAATACCATTAGTACTTCTGGCATCTGTCTGGACTTTCCCCCCATCCCATTTCCCCAGTTCAAAGAAGTCTAAATGTCGCGTTAAAGGCTCTTCCCATTTACCCCACACTGCTCCATGGAATGTAGCTCAGTATTTACAGTAAGGATTTACATACCAGCCCTAGAGGAAGGGAAAGCAAAGTTCAGTCCAAAATCCTCCTTTTTGGGAGACTTTGGGATTGATTTTGAGATGGTGGGAATATTGTACCACGTTCCCATTTGTAAGATATGCAGAGATAAATAGATTGATGAAATATTTCATCTGGCCAGTCTCCTCTGTGGTCTCATGTTGTCCCAGAAGTTTGAGAGGGAGCAAAGTCAGGGCTTAAACTACATAAGAAATAGTTAACTCCACAGAAATAATAGGGACATCACTTGTTCATGAAATGGGGAGCAGGTGAAATAGCACGGAAACAACACAGAAATACTCACTGCTGCACAGAATTAATTACAGGCGATTTATAGTTGTCTGTAGTTCCAGGAAACAAAACAATCCTTTTTCTTCTTTCTACATGTGACATAAAAATGATTTCACTCATAAGGAAGAGATGAATCCTGTCAAAGCAGTGTTGGAATATTCACACAGACACCTGCCAGCACTGGCACAAGGGCTGGCTTGGCTGCAGGAGTAAGCACCTCTCTTCTTTAATGAGGTTTTGTAAATATGAGGGAGTGTCTGGGGACAAGTGTGCCTGACAGTTTTTTTGGATGTTCCCTTAATTGCATGTATGAGGGGTTTTTTAGAACATTGCCAAAGGGGCTGGAAATCGAAGGAACCAAAATTACCAGCACTACTTTGAAGAGCTAACAGAAATTCCCCTCTGGTCCCATTAAGCATCTATGCGTGATTTATGGTAGTGCCACTCCCCATGTGATGTCCAGGACTGGGAGCAGGCCTGTTCCTATTCCAGCAATACCTGACTGTAAATTCTGCACTGTTCACATGAAGGACTCTACACCTTCACATGAAGGACATCATTCTTCAAGCCTATTTGCTGTGTTTGCAAACTCCTGGAAAATTAAAGATTCTGCATCTTACATGGGCAAACAGTGGTAGGACAAGAGGGAATGGTTTTAAACTAAAAGATGAGGGATTTAGATTGGATATTAGGAAGAAATTCTTCCCTGTGAGGGTGGTGAGGCCCTGGCACAGGGTGCCCAGGGAAGCTGTGGATGCCCCTGGATCCCTGGAAGTGTTACAGGCCAGGTTGGATGGGGCTTGGAGCAGCCTGGGAGAGTGGAAGGTGTCCCTGCCCGTGGCAGGAGGTGGAACAACATGAACTTTAAGGTCCATTTCAACTCAGACCATTCCAGGACTGTATAAACTGGAATTCCCCAGGGGTCACACAGCACAGGCCTATCCTGCCATGGGAGTGCAGAGCTGTGGCTGGAATAAATCCCCATGGCCCAGCTCTTCCCCTGTGTGCTGCAGTTAGCCCAAGGACTGTCAGGCATAACACTTCCCATGGAGCTTTGCAATAAAGAATTTCATAATAAACCCAGATGCCAGAAAAAGATACAGCAAAGAGATCTATCCCTCACCTCTCCCTTCCAAGGCTAACAATTCTGTGATTCTGTTCCCCTCATAAATCTTAAATGTTTCTTTTGGGGTGGGATGCATTGGCCTCATTAGAGTGCCAGTCACCCAGGCTCTCAACTCCAGATCTAAGTTGCTTATTTGCAGGGATAATCTTAGCTGGGTTATTTAGAAGTGCAAGCACAGGATAGTTTTGGAGATAAGTGTTCTGCCTCGGGGTAAATACATAAAAATTATAATGCATTATATTTTTTAATAAAAATTCATTAAAAACACCCTCAAAACAAACAACAACAAAAATATCTCTATTTGCAGAATCCAGATGTGGACTAATTGATGATATGCTGGATTAGACCCCTCTTGCCCACTCCTCCCTGCCATCCCCACTGTTACACAACCAAAGGGTATTTGATTTTTGTCCATTCTGGGACTACCCAGCTTTGTCATTGTTTGAGATTTCCATCTAGGAATGCTTATGATGAGCCCAGACTGATTAGAGTCTGTTGAAAATGCTTCCTTTTCTCTGATGCCCATTTGTGTTTCAGTCTCATAGTCTTTAAATAAAATTGATTAGCCTGGGATCTCTTCAGGCTTCTTGAGATTTAACAAAAGCATTGTAGAGATCCTGCCAGTTCTCAAAGGATTTTTTTTTTACCTTTGAGGCCATTTTTCACTGTCCTCTAGGTGAAGGCAATAAATCTGAGGATGAGCTCATAGAGCTGATAATTTCCAGTAGAGAAAGAACTTGGGATTTTAATGGTGCGCACTGGAGCCAATTTACACATAGGGACAAACTCAGCTGCCAAAGCTGCACCTTTGCAATTTGTCAGGCACCAACTTTTTAACAACATCTTCTGAGGCCTTGTTAAAGTTGTGCCAAGATGTTTCCAGGGGAGAAAAATCAATTATACTAAATTGTTTGTCTTCATAGAATAGTTTGGGTTGGAACGGACTTCCAAGCTCATCCCATTCCAACCCCCTGCAATGAGCAGGGACATATTCCACTGGATGAGGTTGCTCCAAGTACCTTGTATTGAAATCCCAGATCCCAAAAATGTGGGATTTTTATTTATTTTATCAAAATTGGAGCAGTTCTTTCAAATCAGTTCACTGTTGATGCCCCCAGTTTATACCTGGTGAACAAATTGACACCAGCAAAATAACTGGACCACAGCTCCAATTTGCCTTGCATTGATTTATACATAAAATATTTATAGAAGCTTTATTGGAATGTTAAAAAAAATATCACAGTAGTACATTTTTTTCTCAATTGAAATTTACCCTAATTGACCTAAAGAACATTTTAATTTTTCAACATTTTTCTCTAATACTAAAAAAGAAAAGCTCCCTTCCAGCCCAAACCATTCTGGGATGATCCTGAGTAGAAATTCACTATTAAAAAGAAATCTCATTTGCACAAGGACGGGACATGTTTGGAAATTTCTTTTAACCAGGAAGATCAATGACTCACTGATGCTTCTGATCCTCCTCTTCCTACAGGTGTGGGAGTGAGGGCTAATTTAAGACAGTGAGGAGAGACAGGGAAAGTGGAAATCCTTTCACTTCCTGTGCAGCAATTTAGATTGGATATTAGGAAAAATTCCTTCGTGGAAAGAGTGTTCCAGCCCTGGAACAGGCTGCCCAGAGCAGTGGTAGAGTGGGTAATGCTGAAGGGATTTTAAAAACTGTGTGGATGTGGTTCTTAGAGGCACGGGTTAGTGATGGCCTGAGTAGCCCTGCAGAATAATTGGACTTGATGATCTTAGAGGGCTTTTCCCACCTCAGTGATTCCATGATTTTATTTAGGTGGGATGAATCCAATCCTTAGTAATTTTAAAACAAAGAAGTGGATGGTGTTCCTCTCATGACAACCACTGAATTTCTATCCCTGATGGATTTGGTGATGTAACTGTTGCCCTCACAGAGGCAGTTTGGGTTGGAAGGGACCTTATAGACAATCCCATTCCACCCCCCTGCCATGGAGAGGGACACCTTCCACAATCCCTTTATCCCACATTGCTCCAAGCCCCATTTAAGCTGGCCTGGAACACTTCTTGGGACAGGGCAGCCATGGGAAACCCATGCCAGACCACCACAGGGAAGAATTTCTTCCCAATATCCCATCCAAACCCATCCTGTGTCAGTGTCAAGCCATTCCATCTTGTCCTGCCTCCATGCAGGACACTCTTTGTCTCTGGAGTCCATCTCCACTCCTCCTCCTTCCTTTATACATTGTGCCTTGCATGATTTAAATAATTCACTTCTGTGAGAGAATTATGACTAAAAATATTCTTATATGTCTAAAGGAAACCCTACAAGCAGAATCTGCACTGTCTCTGTCTTCCACTGTTGGTGGGTGAATTGGGGACACTTAGTGCATCTGCCTCTGCCATCTGCTGTCACAGCACAGGAAAAGCATGTCAGACAGGGACACAAGCCTCACCCTCGATTAATTAATTTATTTGAAAATTATGATCCCACACGAGTGGAAGTGTTTAGGAAGTTTGGGGTTTTCAGCTTGGATTTTTAATATTAAGAGTAATATGTCTATTGGTATATCATTTGAAGTCTGTGGTCTTTAGCCACTGAGTCATTATTGTGTAGGAGCAGAGCAGGAATGTGACTCCAGGTGTAACTCTGGGTGTAACTCCAGGGTCCTGCCAACCCAGCCTGGCTCAGAAGGTTCTGCAGCTCTTCCAGAGTCGCCACATGGATTCCTTCACCTCGCTGCTCCTCAGGGTGTAGATGAGGGGGTTCATCATGGGTGACAAGATGGTGTAGATGATAGAGACGTACTTGCTGGTGGGCAAGGTCCCAGCGGGCCGCAGGTAGGTGAAGATGCAGGGCATGAAGAGCAGGGTGATGGCCATCACGTGTGAGGCACACGTGGACAGCGCCTTCCAGTTCCCCTGGGAGACATGGGCCCGGACCTTGGCCAGGATGAGGGCGTAGGAGGCCACCAGCACCAGGAAGCAGCCCAGGGATATGAGGCCGCTGTTGGAGGCCATGAGCCACTCAGTGAGGGTGGTGTCGGCGCAGGCCAGGCGGATGACGGGCGGCACGTCACAGAAGTAGCTGTGGATGGTGTTGGGGCCGCAGAAGGGCAGCTGGAGCATGAGCACAGTCTGGACAATGGAGTGGATAAAGCCCCCGGCCCAGCAGGCAGCCACCAGCGCCCAGCAGGCCCTGCGGGCCATGATGGCCGTGTAGTGCAGGGGCCTGCAGATGGCCGTGTAGCGGTCAAACGCCATCACCGTCAGCAGGAACATCTCTGAGGAGCCCACAAAGTGCAGGAAAAACAGCTGGGCCATGCAGCCCTCAAAGGTAATGGCCTTGTGCCCTGAGAGCAGGGCCACCAGCACCCTGGGGGCCGTGATAGAAGTGCAGCAGATATCAATGAAGGACAGATTGCAGAGGAGGAAGTACATGGGCGAGGAGAGCTTGGGGTCAGTCCAGACTGTCACGATGATGAGGAGGTTGCCCAGCAGGACCATGGCGTAGGCCAGGAGGAAGAAGGTGAAGAAGAGGAGTTGCAGCTCCCGGGTGTCAGAGAGCCCCAGGAGGATGAATTCAGTCACCTGGGAGGAGTTGTCCTGTGCCATCACTGCAGCTCAGGCTGCCATGGCACAGGGCAAAGGGTGGCCAGGAAGGGAAGGGAAGCGACAGCTCCAAGGCTCATGGATGGTGTGAGCAGGATGCATTTGCTGCTGCAAAAAGCACAGTGTCATGATGGAAATTACAGAAAGCAGAGTTTGCACTCACCCCCTACTCTGCCCCTACTCAGGTCTCTGGCCTGCCCTTCCACACTGACCTTCTCCCCTGAACTCACTCTGGCCACTATTTCCCTGCATCATGGTTGGTGTGCTCCCATTTCTATGTCAGGGAGAAATCACAGAATTATGGAATTGTAAAAGTTGGAAAAGCCCCCACTGAGTCCAATTCTCCCTACAGCACTGACAAGCCCTCCACTAAACCATGTCCCCAAGTGCAATATCCATACTGCTTTTAAATTCCTTCAGGAACGGTGAATCCAGCCCATCCTGCTCTCAGATATCAAGAGCCATGAATGCTGGAAAATTTCTGTGCTGTCCTTTTATCTGCTGGAAATTTGAAGTGACTACAAACAAATGCTGCCATTCTCAGGCATGAGCTGTTCCATGTTCTGATCCTAATGACACTCCTCTAAACTGAGGAAAGGGCTCTCCAGTTAGTTTATTCACTCTGAAACTGGGAATTCATGCACAGAAACCAGGTCTGGGAAGTTCCTCACTGGAGAAATTGGGGTTTCTAACACAGCAGAAGCTTCAAAATCCTGCATGGTTTCTCTACCTTTATATTTTTAAAATGAATTTTTAAAGTTTTTCTGTAGACAAATACACTCACTGTCCTGTGGAGGTTAAAGTGGGAGCAGCAGAGGAATGCATTTGTCCATTTAAAATCCCTCCAGGAAATTCCTTTGCTGCTCCTTTCTGCTGAGGAGTTTATAACTCAGGAAGCAGGAGGCTACAAGTAAGAAATCAGATGTCTATGATGCTAACAGCATTGAATAAAGCTGCCTTAAAAGATATAAAAAGCCAAATCAATAGACAGGGGACATTAACAGGACACACACATTGGCCTCTGGTATGCTGAATATCCACTGTATTTCTTCTCCTGTCTTTTTGGGACAATTTCAGTTCAAAGCCAATGCTTCCCTGAAGGAGTGAGAGTGAAATCCAAGCCAGAATATGTCCCTGACATGTGTAATAACAAGCTCTGATCATTCAGCTGAGGAGGGTGGTAGAAATAATACCCAGGTCCTGGCTGTGGTGTGAAACACCCCATAAATACACCTCTGTAGTGACACTGGGCTAGTGAAGGAGATGTTGTGACCCTGCTTTACTAACAAACACCCACAAATCCACCCTTACAGCATTCCCATGCAGAAAACCAGGATCACTTGTGTGTGATATTCCTGAAAGTGCTCAAGACCAAGATGGACAGGGCTCGGAGCAACCTAAGCAATCCCCCATGGCAGGGGATCAGAACAAGATGAGCTTTAAGGTGCCTTCCAGCCCAATCCATTCTGGGATTCTAAATCTGTAACTGATTTTTCAATGGTTTTTTATCCTAAATCATAAAATAGACCTCCCAAAAGTCACTCACCAGCAATGCTGCTTTGCAAAGGCAGGATTTCAGTGGGGCCTGAACAAAACAAAGGAACAATCCCAGAACACTTCCACAGAGCTCACTTGCTGTCGCTCCTCTGACAACCTCCCCAAACCACCTCAGGGGGTTCCATCAGAACCTCTCAGTTCCATCAGAAACTCTCTGCAAGGTGCTGCTCAGAAGTTATGAAAGCAGCTCTGTATCTCTGCCAACTCTAAGCCCTGAAAGGAACAGCCCAACCTTCTGTATTTCCCATTATGCAAAAAAAAAAAAAAAAAACCAAACAAAAAACCAACCTCCAGGAGCATCTTCAAGTACAATTATTTCTGTAGCAGAAATAGTTGAAGTAAATCACACCACAGAAGCACAAGGCTGTCAGGAGTAATGAGATCCCAGAGGCAAAGGGAGTTTTGTCAGAAAACCTCAGTGGGCAAGGAGCTAAAATTGTTCCTTGGGTAGTTATTAGTATAGTCCCTGGAGAGAGATATCAGATAAAGATGTCTCTTACATAGGACATTTATATAAACTCATATAAATGGATACAAATTTTGCTTTCTGTCCTAAGCCTGTATTTCTCATCTAGAAGCTTATTTCTAACTAACTTACACGTTGACAGCACAAAGCAAAAATATCACTGATGTTATCCCTTAGACACCTGACCTACAACTTTAATACAAGTAACTCAGGAAATAATTTCAAAAAATGCACAAAGATTTGTGGTGAGCCTTCCTCACTCAGCAGGTATTTTTACTGACACTGTAAAGCACAGAAGCAACTTTTGAGCTCAAGTATGAAATTCTTGTAAGAATTCTTTGCAAAGTGTAGAGGAGCCTGACACTGTTTACAGTGACACCTTCCATAAGCTATGGGTGAATATTTGCTCAGCCGCACCCAGAAGTGAGACCTCTAAAAAAACCCCACTGTTGCTCAGGTCCAAAGCATTTAAAAATACATATATTTTATTTAGTGCAGTCTTGGGCAGAGATAGGTGAAGTAGATAGAATTATAGGAGAATTATGGAATGGCAGAATAGCTGTTTGGATTGGAAGGTACCTTATAGATCATTTCATTCCAACCCTCTGCCATGGGCTGGGACACCTTCCACTATCCCTGATATCCCACATTGCTCCAGGCCCCATCCAGCCTGACCTGGAACAGGGCAGAAATGATTTGCTGAAGTGAGAGTGGGAGACCTTTCCCCTCCTGCTCCTTCATCAGCAAACCACCCAGCTAGCTCTTAATATCAGTGGTTTTTTTTTGTTTTTTGTTTCTTATGGGGTGCTCTACCTGGGCAATATTTTCAGTATTTTTAACTGTATTTAAGCACTGATGTTGCAGCTGCTCAGGAGGCCTTGGTGTGGGCCTGTGCTCATTGACAAGGAATAGGAAGGGAATGCCAGAGTTCCCACTGTCTTTCCCATCATAAAAAGAACTTCTAGTGCCTTCCTGATTACTGCAGGATTAGGCCAACAGGCAGCTGTTCTTTGAAAGGCCCATTTTGGAGCATTGTCACAGAAAAAATTACAGCAAAACCTGCTTGATTTTCTCCGATCCTTTGAGAACATGACCACAGCCCTACGTCTTCCCATTTCCACTTCCCACTTTCCTCCTGCACAGTTTCCTCATGGCTCCCTTCACCTCCCCATCCCGGAGGGTGTAGATGAGGAGGTTGAACATGGGTGTGATGAGCATTTAGAACATGGCCATGCCCCTGTCCTCAGACAGGCCGCCGGACAGGCGGATGTAAACAAACGTGCTGGGCCCAAGGCACAGGATCACTGCAGTGATGTGGGACCCGCACGTGGACAGGGCCTTGTGCCACCTCGCCAGCCTTTGGCCCCTCAGGGAAGCCAGGATGCCCATGTAGGACATGACCAGGATGGGAAGCATCTCAGGGATATCACCCCGCTGTTGACCAGGCCCTTGGCACGCGTGCTGGCGCAGGCCAGGGGGAGCAGGGGGTGAACATTGCAGAAGTAGTGGGTGACTTTATTGGGGCCACAGAAAGGGAGCAGGGTGGTGGGAAGGGTCTGGAGGGTGGAATTCAGGAAGCCCTCCTGCCCAGGAGACCCCACCATGCAGCCGCTGACTGCGGGACATGAGCGCAGGGTAGCACAGGGGCCGGCAGATGGCCGTGCAGCGGTTGTAGGCCATGGCTGTCAGGATGAAAACCTCTGTGCAGCCAAAAAAATGAAGCCCAAAGAGCTGCCCTATGCAACCTGCAAAGGAGATGGTGTTATTTTCCACCGGGAAGCCAGAAATTATTTGGGGAGCTGTGACAGAGGAGTAACAAACGTCTACAAAGAAAAGGTGGCAGAGGAAGAAGTACATGGGGGAGTTGAGTCGCCGACTGCTCGTCACAGTGAGAATTGTGAGATTTCCTGCCACTGTGAGCGTGTAGAAAAGCAGGAACACCACAAAATACATTTTCTGCACCCCTTGGTTCTGAGAGGCCCAGGAGGATTAATTCCTTCATGGTGCTGGAGTTTTCCCTGACAATCTAGTGGGCAGTGTGCAATGCAGAGCCTGGAAATGTGGAAAGATAAAAACAAAATGATTCATCAGTTTTTTCATTCTTAAAAATTAATTCTTTATCAGAAGTGCCTTCTCTCTAAGAAATACATAGGATTAGAATTAAGTTTATCAAGTGCTTTTTAAATTTGTTTTGTGTTTTGTTTGTTTTTTCGTTGTTCTTCCCCCTCCACATATTTTATTTGCCTTATATGAGACACAGCCATAGAATCATAGACTCCTGGAATCATTTGGGTTGGAAGGGACCTTAGAGACCATCTAGTTCCACCCCCACTTCCATGGGCAGGGATGCCACCCACTGGATCCCTTTGGGATTGGATTGATCCAGGCTCCTATTTTATGATGTTAAAATAGAGCAAAATCAGAAACTCCTGTAGAGGCAAAAAGCTGATCAAGCACCCACAGGAAACGCTGAAATGTAGAAAAACCAAAATTCTCAAACTTGAAAAAGTGAAGCCTAAAGAGGAAGTTGGGAGAGTTTGTGACTTCTCCTGTGCTTGCAGTTTTACTGACAGGAGGTAAAACATACTCAAGAAAGGGGATAAAAGGGAGATCTTACCTCTAAAATTAGCTTTTCAGTCACTGACTAGAGGTACATGATATAGTGCAATCAGTTGGAATATGAAATAAATACAATGTGGACTGTTATAATTAAAAAAAAAAGAATAAGGAATTGCACCGTCCTCTTATTTGCAAGGGTTTTCCCCTAAAATCTCAGGTGGTTAATTGAAGAAGAATTCAATAAACTGATTTGGGACTGCAAAACCAGTTCTGCACATGGTTACAGCCAAAGAGAGCCAGAGATGGTTGACAACTTCAGGGGAAATTTCTTTTTGTATTTTCACCTTTGTCAAGAGGAAGGGCAGGGGGGAAAAAGAGGAAAGGAAATCAGGAAAAAGAAAGAAAAGAGGAAAGGGAAAATATCCTGGAAAACTTACCTTCTCTGTGTTTGGAGATCTAATTTTTTTGTAAGAGTTGGAAGATCTTATGTCCCCAACATCTCCTTTTCTTGGTAGAGGCTTTAAAGAACATAGAACAACTTCTGAAAAGCTTCCAACACTTGCTTAGGAGGTGCTGTTTTTAATCCCACCTCATTTAATTCCTTGCTTTCCTTTATCACCAAGTGTATCCTGGCTTTTCCTGCCCATGTTAGAGCTGCTTCAAGGGAGCATGGGCACTGAAGAGTGCACTCACAGTCCAGCAAGCAGAGAGAAAAAAAACTGTTTAAGTAACTTTCCTCAAACCTCTCCAAGGAAATCTCCCTCCTCCAGGGCTTAATTCCCTGTTTACACAGTCCTACTCCACCCTCTCCAAGGAAATCTCCCAGCTCAAAGGCTCGTGGGGCTGGAGGAGGGAGATGTGAATGCTCAGGGGTGGGAAGGAGAAGAAATTAATCCCATCCTGCCGGGGAAGTTTAGATTGGATTTTAGGAAATATTTCTTCACTCATATGGTGGTGTAGCCTTGGCACAGTTTATCAAGAGCAGTGGTGCAGTCACCATCAGTCTGGAGGGATTTAAAGCCTGTGGATGTGGCACTTGGGGACACACAGTAGTGGTGACACTGCTGGGGAATGGTTGGACTCGATGACCTTGGAGGGCTTCTCCAACCTTAACAATTCCATGATTCTTGGAAATAACAGCCAATAGATTAGCTGAATATTAAATTGGGCAAGGATGTGGTGTGCCTGGTCAAGTTAACATTCCCAGACTCTGACATGAATCCATGCTTTGTGTGTTTCCCAAACCTTGGATCCACAACTTAGGCTTTATGGCACTGTGAGTAATAATAAAATTGTGAGGATTTTTAAATCATTGTGTATCCCAAAAAAATTCCACTCTCATGAAAAAAAAAATCTGAAAGGTTTCTAGTCGTAAGTAGAAGAGAGACAGAGGGTGGCTTGGGTCACTTCTTTCTTGATGACCCTCCAAGTACCTATTTTCCATTAAATTTCATCACTGGTAGCCCAGGGAATAAGGCCTTTTGCAAGAACTTGCAATGTTTCAGCAAAGGTTAGTGAAGTAAATTAAAAAAAAAATCCTTATTTTACAAATTGGGAAACTAAGGGAGGGGAGGAAGTCAGCTCTTGTACGTCTGTGGAAGTCAGCTGAGTTGAGCCACTACAGGCTTTCCTCTGGAATGAAATGTTTCTAGTCACCTAATCAGTAAGGGGAAGTGGCTTTAAATGACAGAAGGTGGATTTAGATAGGATATTGGGAATAATTTTTTCCCTGTGAGGGTGCTGAGGCCCTGGCACAGGTTGCCCAGAGAAGCTGTGGCTGCCCCATCCCTGGAAGTGTTCCAGGACAGTTTGGAGCACTCTGGGATAGTGGAAGGTGTCCCTGCCTATGGCTGGGGATGGAACAGGATGGCCTTTAAAGTCCCTTCCAACCCAAACCACACCAGAATTTGGTGAATTTGTGTATTACTGGAGCTCCAACTCATCACTGCTTGAAGTGTACTGTGTATTTTCAGCTTGAGATTTAGGTGCATCAATAAATAGTTTCATCCACTGCCCATCTCTCTGTTTTGCTGACATTTACTGAAATTCAGAATGGCCCAATAACAACAAAGGCATTTTAAATGTCTCCCAACATGGAATGCCAGCAATCCATGCAGAGAAAATGGAAAACCTCAAATTAATGAGGAGATTAAATAGTGCTCTGGATAAAAATAGTCTTTTAATTTAGATATCATTTTGTGCCACAGCCTGGAGTCCTGGCCAGGTTAATGAGGGGTGCCAGTAACCACTATAGGAAATAAGATTGGGTAAGAAAGTAAAAACTGTTTTACAATCTTTGCGAAAGGAAGAGGAAGAACAGATGACAACACAAGCTGAAGATGTACAAATCCATTTCTGACCTGCTAAGCAAATTTGGGCTGGATCTGCCCATTCCTGTGCCCACTGACACACATGGCAGTGATTTGGGTGGTGTCACACTCCTGTCCCTTTACTTCCCTGGCCCAAGGAACTAAGGGACAAAATAGTTCCCTGTAAGGATGTCAGGAAAGGAGAAAGGTGTTTTCTCTGTTTCCACACCCTTTGGATTGGGCTGGCTCAGGGACATGGAGTGTGCATGGACAGGACTGGGATGTTGTAGGTGGGTGGTGGTGGGTTCTGTCTGCTTAGGAGACACAAGGTGAGGAAGAACCTGAAGCTCTGTTCAAGGGGAAGTTGTGAAACTGGAAGTGAAAGGCATGAGGCTGGAGGGATTTTGTGAAATCTGAAGTGGCTGAGGTGTTGAAGGACTGTGCTGAAAGCCTGTGGGGTGCAAAGGTGCACTGAAAGAGCTCCTGACCCCAGAGCTCCATGCTGAGAGCAGCATAAGCAGGGTTTGGGCATATGGAACTGCTGAAGTGGAAAGTTTGGGTGCAAGGTTGGATATAGCAGTAGAGATCCCATAAAGTGCGGAACTGTGCTGGGAGAGGCTGTGGGTCAGAGGAGGACCCACTGTGGTGGTGGGTGTGTGACAACTGAGCAGGGACAGGAGGGAATGAGAAGTGATGAGGGAGGTTGTGAAACCTCCCGCAAAGATGTTATGGGAGAAAACTTAAAATTTCTCTACCTGAGCAGCACTAAAATCTCATCTTCAGGGGCTGTGAAACCAGAGCATCTCAGGGCCTCAAGCAGGACACAACACCAGTGCAAAGTCTGTATGGACAGTTCTTGCAAGAATGGCTGAAGAAGGGAGAAGTAGTAAAAAAATAATGTTTCCGTGACACTGCAAAGAGGGGAGGGGGAAGTGGTTCAAATCTGAGTGATCATACTCACACAGGGGAGGTATTTCCCCCATGAGCGATTGGCTGCCTGGAGGGTCACGCTGAAAAGACCATGGCTTTTTAAACATCCAGCACTGCAGGATGACACAAGGACTCGAGCTGCACCCCATGTCACACCATCCAGGGGACAACATTGCCGGGCACAAGCGCTGAAATTCCCAGGAACGCAAAAAAGGTGAGAAATTCTGAGGTGGGTCTTTGACATTGCACTCTGATGGTTTGTCAGGCTTTGGGGAAGGGAGGAGAAACAAAAACAATGGAAGAAAAAAGATCCAAAATTTATTTCCTTTGCTGGAAAGAAATTTGCTGTAGGTCAGGAATTGATGATAATAATTTTCAATATAAGGAAAGCTTCATTCCAGGGACTCTTGTCCCTGTACAAGTGCTCTTATGCACCTCTGTAATATAAAGTCATTACTCAGAGACCTGGCATTACAACAGCATTACTTTCTGTCCATTGTCTAAGACACCTTTGTGGGGTCAGGGTTGTTCTGCCTCAGGAACTACAGGCAGGATTTGCAGGCAAATCGCATGGAGGATGTTTAATCTCAAGGGGGAAAAAGATCACCTGGACTCAGGCTGCTGCTGTTTGAGGAGAGTTTTCACTTATTAGTTAAATAAGGAAGTGGGATCATGTCTTGAATGTTTCTTGGAAACAGGAATTCAGTCTTTCCAAGGGACTGTGATAAATAAATGAGAATAATGAGTGACTTTTGCAGTGTTCTTCTCTCTTACAGAAGTAAGAGAAGGATTTAATCACTTCTATTACAGCAGAAGGCAAAGTTATCAATGTTTTGTCATTTACCCATTGCAGCCATTTCTGTTCCTGGCAGTCTTTATGCACATACAGCACCTTCCAGTGCCTAAAGGTGCTCCAGGACAGCTGGAGAGGGACTTTGGAGAAGGGCCTGCAGTGACAGGACAAGGGGGAATTGTTTTAAAATGGAAGACGGTGGATTTTAATTAGATCTTGGGAGGAAGTCTCTGTGAGGGTGCTGAAGCACAGGTTGCCCAGAGGAGCTGTGGCTGCCTTATTCCTGCAAGTATCCAAGGCCAGGCTGGCAGGGATTTGGAGCAACCTGTTCTGTGGAAGGTGTCCCTGGCTGTGGGAGCAGGTTGGAACAAGATGAGCTTTAAGATCCCTCCCAACCCAAACAATTCCATGATTCCATGACATGATCAATGGCACAAAGCCATTTAATGTTGGGAACCTGTCATTCCTTGAATCCCCAGTGGAGAGAGAAGCACCTGTGGAGGCTGCAGTGGGCTGAGACAGAACTTAAGTGACACTCAAATATTCATACTGTCTTCAGATCAAGTGGAAATTTGGTTGCACAGAAGCCAGGAAACCACTTAACCACTGGGCCTTCCTCTGTTCTCGCAGCAGAAAAGCTGCACAGAACCTGAGGCTGTTTCTGTTAATTTCTGCAAAAATGTGATCATTTGTGGCCACCCCTGGAGCAGGCTGTGAGGGAGGAACAGCCACAGGGCTGCTCTCCACAGTGTTCATGCTAGAAGTGCTCAAGGTGCTATAAGAGCTGAGGATGGGATCATCCAGCTCGGCAGTGCCAGAAGTTCCCTGGTTTCAATCAAGGAAATCATAGAATCCTCAAATAATTTGGGCTGAAAGGGACCTTAAAGCCCATCCAGTCTCACCCTCTGCAATGGGTAGGAACACCTTCCACTAGCCCAGGTTGCTCCAAGCCCCATCCAACCTGGCCTTGAAATTTCCTGCACCATACTCTTCTTTTCCCCCTGTCCATGGGGTCAGTGTGCCTGGGGTGCTGGGATGGAACAGCAGTGATTCAGTCTGTCATGTTCTGGCTACTTTTGGAAGTCTGTCTCCATGTGTGCTGCTGCACCACAAAGAGAGAACAGAGGATTCATGCTGGCTACATGGTTCAGTGATTCACATCTTCCCAGAAAACCGCATTTTTTGTTCCTATCCTCTTTTTAACTTCTCTGCCTTCCATGTCCAAATTAACAGCTGGTTGGGAGACAGCAGAAGAGCCACTGCATTTGTTCTCATCAGACCATAAGAAAGGTGTTAAACCCATTTTTTTCACCCCCAAGATTCTCAGTCAGATCTCAGTACCATGGGGAAAGCAATAATGACTTAACTCATGGAGTGGTGTGGAAAAGTTATCAGAGCCACAGTTCCCATGTCCTGTGAGGACAAGATAATCTGTGGTTTCTTACATGTGGTTCTTGCAGTTTCTGAGGGAGAAGCTGAGGGCTCTGCCAGACCAAAATGTTTATTTGTTACTGTACATGGGACCAAGGAGAACCACATCAAATGACACTTTATTAAAACAGAAATCACTCATTAATATAAAAAACTACCAATTGTTCTCATGGAATCACAGAATTCCAGAGTAGTTTGGGCTGGAAGGGACCTTAAAGATCATCCAGTTCCAATCCCCTGCAATGGGCAGGGACACCTTCCACTATCCCATTTTGCTCCAGCCTGGCTTTGGACACCTCCACAGATGAGGCAGCCACAGTTTCTCTAGGCAACCTGTGCCAGAGCTTCACCACCCTCCCAGGGAAGAATTTATTCCCAGTATCCCTTCTAAACCCACACTCTGTCAGTGTGAAGCCTTTACCCTTTGTCCTGTTACTCCAGGCTCTTGGGCCCTTCCAAATGAAATTGTTTTGAGAATCCATGAAGTAAAGTTCTAGCTACAAAGCCTTGGAAAAAACCAAGGAACCCCTCTAGAAAAGTCACCACCTCTCTCCTCTCTGCTCCCAGGTCCGAATCACCCATTATGAGACCCTCGACCACACCAATGGTCCTTCCAACCACAGCCATCCATGCTCCTGGGACCAACCAGAGCGGGGCTGTGGGACAACCCGAGCCATCCTACACTGTCCTCAAGTTCATGGAGAGCTTCTGCCTGCTGAGTGCTGCCTGTGGGATGGTGGGGAACGGCCTGGTCCTGTGGTACCTGGGCTTCCGCATCCGCAGGAACCACTTCACCGTCTACATCCTGAACCTGGCGGCCGCCGACTTCGGGTACCTGCTGTGCATCGCCGTGGAGACCGTGCAGTACCTGATGCAGTTCAACGTGGGGGTGCAGTTCGGGATCTTCCTCTTCCTGGATCTCTTCATGTACGGCACAGGCCTGTACCTGCTGACAGCCATCAGCATTGAGCGCTGCCTGTCCGTGCTGTCCCCCATCTGGTGCCGGACACACCGCCCGAAGCACCTGTCTGCCGTGGTGTCCGGCCTGCTCTGGGCCCTGTCCCTGCTCCTGAACACTCTGGGATATGTCCTGTGCACCGTTCGTCCCTCTCCCAGGGCCTGCCAGCGCCTGCTCATCGCCATCGGAGCCTTGGATTTCCTCGTCTGCGCGCCCCTCATGCTGCTCTTCAGCCTCACCCTCTTCCTGCGGGTCAAGTGCAGCTCCCAGCCCTTCCAAACGGGCCGGCTCTTCACCGTCATCATGCTCACCATCCTCTTCTTCCTCATTTTCGCTGTGCCCCTCAGTGTCCTCATCCTCCTGGACTTCCTGGGCCTCAAGTTCCTGTATTCCCCAGAGATTGGCTTTGTGCTGTCCTGCATCAACAGCACCCTCAACCCCGTCATTTACTTCCTGGTGGGAAGCTACAGGGATCGGAAATTCCGGCTCACCCTCAGGCTGGCATTCCAGAGGGCCTTCCAAGACTCAGCAGATGACAGAGATGAGCGGGAAACGCGGGACACGATAACCATGTCCTCCTAAAATCCTGACTGGAATGTCTTGGCAGAACTGCAGAACTCTGAGGTACTGGGGAAGGTTCACCTCACCTGACGCTCAGTGCCCTCTTTGTAGATATTTTAGGTCATAATTTTAAGCCCTTGTTATTTTAAGACCCCCTTTGGGTCATTATTTTAAGTGCCCCATATGGCACATAAGCACCTGGACCACAGAATTTACCTGACCTGTATTTAGGACACATTAAAAGTTCCTGTTTCTTTCCGGTGACTTTTAAATAATCATTTGATAAGGCTGAAATGTCTTGGTGTCTGAATTTCATAAAAGAAATCCTGCTCATGATAAATCATTGTCATTCATAAGCTCATAAATTCTGTGTTGCTTTTCAGTTACATCTCTGAAAATGAGATCAGTACCAACAATTCTCCTGTTAGAAGCAGACATAAAATTCCTGAAGGAGAATCCATCTATCCCTCTTAACTTCGAATTCCCATCCCATATCAGAGCACACACACAGCCTTTTGTGGCTCACAGAGCCTTTCTGGGCTTCCGAATGTGAGCATTTCAAGGACTGAAAAGATTCACATCCACCAAGTCCATTTCTTCTCTGAACCAGGGATGTTTCCACACCACACAGCAGAAAAGCGCTCCCACTCCTTTCAACTTGCTTTAAAAATTTATGCACTGAGTTTCATCCTCACTTGTCCTGTATTTCAAAGAAATATGTGACTGGAGATTAGTATTTTATATTATTATATTGTTGCATGTTATTTTAATTTCCTCCAGCCCTTGGCAGAGTCTCTGTATTTATCTACAGCATGCATTAGGTTGTAATTTCTTCCTTTAAAAGGCCACATCAGAATCCATGGCTTTTAAATCTCCTTTACCAATAGAAATAAATCTAAGGATAGTGGGAAAAATACAGGAAACAGAACAAGGTAAATAAATACCATGATTTTCAACAAATTATTCTCTAAACCAAATCCTTTGAGGGGCAAAATGGGATTATTTGTGCTATCAGACTACCTAACATTTATTGTTTTAGCCAAAATTATTAGAAAAAGTCAGTGTGGTTAATTTTCTTTGAAAAACCTCACAAATTCATGTTCAAAATGTTATCTTTTTGATATCTCAAATGTTTTTATCATTGGGGCAAACAAAATATTTTTGTGTTGCTAAAAATACCAGAATTGTCCTTTTTGTTGTTGTTTTTTTCCCCCAAAGGAATAAGAATTGTATTTAAAGTTGTTGTTGTTATCTGATTTATCAGCTGATAAAAACACACACAATGTAAACTCAGATAAATATTTTTTTAAATTTAAGGCACAGGAAGAACCTTCCAGTCAATGTCTTCTGAAAAAGGACAGAAAAGTCAAGTTTATTTTATAACAGCTAATTCCAGATGGTTTTTGGTATAACACTGCTGTGCATAGATGAATAACTTTTCCTCCAGTGATTCCAGAGGGAGCAGGACCAGCCCTTGTGTGACTAACCCCACTATGTATGGGCATTTAGCACATCAGAGATATTCTTCTTCATCTCTCCTGTCCAAGCAAATCCTTTGTCATTCTCAATCTTTATTTTTTTACTTTCTCCCATACTTTCTTTTTTTTTTTTGTTGTTTCGCTCCCATTCATTCTCTTGCTTAGTTTCATTTTTTACTTTGTTGTATTTTTTTTCCTGTTTTTTTCTCTCTCCCCCCCTTTCTCCCTTTCCCCTTTCTCTCTTTTCCTCTCCCTTTCCCCCAAATTGTAATTTTCACCCATCTCTTACCCCCTTACACCCCAAATACCACCATCACCAAGGCAACACCCCTTGTTCTGCCCATTTTTGCAGACTTTGCTTCATCAACAGAGTTTACTCCCTGTGGATGGGGCAGCGAGGGCAGTTCCATGGAGAATAAACGCAGCTGGGGAACTGGACTGAGCCTGGCTACACTGCTTGGAGTGCCCTTGTCTCCATACTTGCGGCTGTCTCTGAGGTGCCACATGTCCAGACATCTCTCACAGAGCTGTCACCGCCACCACAGTGTCCCCAGGGCCGTGGCTCCCCTGGTCACTCCCAGCTTTCTCCTCAAACACCCTCCGCAGAGCCACTCTGACCGAGCGCTGGAAGCGGCGCCCCCGGCAGCTCCCCACCAGCACGTAAATCACCGGGTTGAGGGAGCAGTTCAGCAGTGCCAGGAACAAAGAGGGGTCTTCTGGGAATAAATCACCGGAATCAGGGAGATTGATGAAAACCTCCATGCAGAAAGGGATGCCAAAGGCAAAGAACAGCAGGACCTTGAGCAGGATGGCCACAAAGAGCTTCCCTGGCTGCCGCCTCCGGGAGCCACAGCGCAGCTTGAGGAACAGGAACAGGTTGGAAACCAACATCATGAGGGAAAAAAACACAGAAATGGTGAGGGCTACACCTGCAAGGACGGTCTCTGAGTCCTTGGTGTAGGTGGAGGTGAGGTAGAGGGAGGAAACAAAAGCCCCGGCAAGGGCCCAGAGGGCCCCGCTGACAACGGCCGAGAGGTGCCGGGGGCGGTGGCAGCGGTACCAGATGGGGCGGAGGACGGAGACGCAGCGCTCCACGCTGAGGGCTGCCAGCAGCCCCAGGCTGCTCAGGTCAAACACGTGGCACGGGAACCCAAGGACAAAAACAAAACGCTGATAGAGATAAATAGAAGAAAACAAAGATGTGCAAAATGCTGCTAAAGTCAGAAAAGCCAACAGAAGCAGGAGAAACAGGAGGAGCAGGGAGAAGTCTGCAACAGCCAGATTTAGGATGTAGACAGTGAAAGGGCTCTGCTTTGTGTGGAAGCCCAGGAACCACAAGACCACCCCATTCCCTGCCAGCCCACAGAGGGAGATCCCCAGGCACACCCCTGAAAAGGCAATCAGGCTGGAGGGAATGCGGGAGCATTCAGATCTGATGTATTCCTCCCAGTCCAGAGCTCCATAAAGTGTATTGTTCACGGTGAGGTTTGTGGTGCTGTTCTCCTCCATGGGGAATGATCCTGCTCCCAGCAGCTGCCTTCTCCCTTTCCCACCACCTCCTAGGGAGAGATGGGGAACCAGAGGGAAATAAGGGACGTCAGCTTTCCCAGCATTTCCCAACTGTCCACACAGCCCCACGCCAGCCCCAGGAAGAATCCCCACCCCTGCAGTGCCCAGGACAGGATCCCAGCCCTCCAGCCCTGACCCTAGACAGGAATCTCCCACCAGGCCATCCCTGGACTCCTACCTCCAGGAGGAGCAGCACTGACACAGCAGCACCAGGAGAAAGGATTTGGGATGGCTGCTGGAACCACCGGCTGTGCTTCCGTCTCGTGCCTGGGTGCAGCCCTTGGCCCAGAGATCACATCCCATGGTCAGAGCTCCCCTCACAATCTCCCCACATCAGTGACAGCTTCCCCTCACACGTCCAGGGACACAGATCTTATCAGGAGGAGGTGGCCATGTCACTGCCTTCCTCTCCTCCCCCCAGTTCTTCATGAGGAGCTGCTCATCTGTTATGATCCCATTAATGCAGGCACTCAGACTTTTGAATTTTAATCATTTACTGGATCTAAAGCAATGAAAATGAGAGGACCGCACAGATAATATTATGTCCCTTAAGGTGCTGGGAATCCTATGTCAAAACCCTTCTCTGGTGAGGGCAGATCCTGTCCATGGAAGGGGTACTCCACTATGATCTGTTCAGCTATTACTGGGTTTTCTGAACCCCTCAGGTTCAGAAATTCCAGACCTCATTAGATGCCAACAGAGCCCCTGAGCAGCACCCATGGGGATGAGCACTGTCCTTGTGTCCACTTGCTGCGGGAAATCACTCCAAAGGAGATGGAAAGCACATGAAAGAGGGGCCGAAGATAAATGCCAGTTCCTGTGCTGTGAAAGGCTGAGGTTGTGTGGCAGGAACCACTTGGAGATAAGGGCATTTTGGCAGCATCATGTACCCCACAAACCTAGTCTCTGAGTAGACACATGCCCAGCAGGGCTGATGAGGCTGATGATTGGGCAAGGCCCTCGTGCAGTCCCGTGTCCGGGCACTGGTGATTTCCCGCAGCAAGTGGACACAAAGACAGTGCTCATCCCCATGGGTGCTGCTCAGGGGCTCTGTTGGCATCTAATGAGGTCTGGAATTTCTGAACCTGAGGGGTTCAGAAAACCCAGTAATAGCTGAACAGATCATAGTGGAGTACCCCTTCCATGGACAGGATCTGCCCTCACCAGAGAAGGGTTTTGACATAGGATTCCCAGCACCTTAAGGGACATAATATTATCTGTGCGGTCCTCTCATTTTCATTGCTTTAGATCCAGTAAATGATTAAAATTCAAAAGTCTGAGTGCCTGCATTAATGGGATCATAACAGATGAGCAGCTCCTCATGAAGAACTGGGGGGAGGAGAGGAAGGCAGTGACATGGCCACCTCCTCCTGATAAGATCTGTGTCCCTGGACGTGTGAGGGGAAGCTGTCACTGATGTGGGGAGATTGTGAGGGGAGCTCTGACCATGGGATGTGATCTCTGGGCCAAGGGCTGCACCCAGGCACGAGACGGAAGCACAGCCGGTGGTTCCAGCAGCCATCCCAAATCCTTTCTCCTGGTGCTGCTGTGTCAGTGCTGCTCCTCCTGGAGGTAGGAGTCCAGGGATGGCCTGGTGGGAGATTCCTGTCTAGGGTCAGGGCTGGAGGGCTGGGATCCTGTCCTGGGCACTGCAGGGGTGGGGATTCTTCCTGGGGCTGGCGTGGGGCTGTGTGGACAGTTGGGAAATGCTGGGAAAGCTGACGTCCCTTATTTCCCTCTGGTTCCCCATCTCTCCCTAGGAGGTGGTGGGAAAGGGAGAAGGCAGCTGCTGGGAGCAGGATCATTCCCCATGGAGGAGAACAGCACCACAAACCTCACCGTGAACAATACACTTTATGGAGCTCTGGACTGGGAGGAATACATCAGATCTGAATGCTCCCGCATTCCCTCCAGCCTGATTGCCTTTTCAGGGGTGTGCCTGGGGATCTCCCTCTGTGGGCTGGCAGGGAATGGGGTGGTCTTGTGGTTCCTGGGCTTCCACACAAAGCAGAGCCCTTTCACTGTCTACATCCTAAATCTGGCTGTTGCAGACTTCTCCCTGCTCCTCCTGTTTCTCCTGCTTCTGTTGGCTTTTCTGACTTTAGCAGCATTTTGCACATCTTTGTTTTCTTCTATTTATCTCTATCAGCGTTTTGTTTTTGTCCTTGGGTTCCCGTGCCACGTGTTTGACCTGAGCAGCCTGGGGCTGCTGGCAGCCCTCAGCGTGGAGCGCTGCGTCTCCGTCCTCCGCCCCATCTGGTACCGCTGCCACCGCCCCCGGCACCTCTCGGCCGTTGTCAGCGGGGCCCTCTGGGCCCTTGCCGGGGCTTTTGTTTCCTCCCTCTACCTCACCTCCACCTACACCAAGGACTCAGAGACCGTCCTTGCAGGTGTAGCCCTCACCATTTCTGTGTTTTTTTCCCTCATGATGTTGGTTTCCAACCTGTTCCTGTTCCTCAAGCTGCGCTGTGGCTCCCGGAGGCGGCAGCCAGGGAAGCTCTTTGTGGCCATCCTGCTCAAGGTCCTGCTGTTCTTTGCCTTTGGCATCCCTTTCTGCATGGAGGTTTTCATCAATCTCCCTGATTCCGGTGATTTATTCCCAGAAGACCCCTCTTTGTTCCTGGCACTGCTGAACTGCTCCCTCAACCCGGTGATTTACGTGCTGGTGGGGAGCTGCCGGGGGCGCCGCTTCCAGCGCTCGGTCAGAGTGGCTCTGCGGAGGGTGTTTGAGGAGAAAGCCGGGAGTGACGAGGGGAGCCACGGCCCTGGGGACACTGTGGTGGCGGTGACAGCTCTGTGAGGCACTTCTGCACATGTGGCACTGGGAGATGTGGCACCTCAGAGACAGCCAGAAGTATTGGGGCACATGGCTCTGGGCTCAGTCCTGTTCCTGTATTCCCCATGGAATGACCCTCTTTGCCTTGGCCCCAAGGAATAAACTCTGATGTACTGATCTTTTTAATTTTGTTCCTACCCCAAAATCAGATTTGGATTTTTTCTTTTTGTTTCTTTTCAGTGTGGTAACTCCTGCCCCAGATTTTATTGAATAAACAACATCAGGGATTTGCTGCAGAGCTTGTCCCTGGTAATCAGCATCAGAAAATGGCTAATTTCCTTAGTTTTTCCCATTCTAAAGCCTCTGGCTTATCTGTGAGGAGGGTAGGTACCTGTCTCACAGCAGAGCTCTTCCAAAGGCTAGTGCCTACAATGTCTGGAATGAGCCATCTTTTGACAGTTCCAAGAGCACCTCATTCCTTCTAGGAAAAGCAGTTTGTGTCAGGTTCCTCATAGCAACCCTAATCCTGAAATCTTGTCTGTGAACAGGCTCAAATCGCCACCTCGCATTGCACAGGTGGATTTTTTGGACTCTGCAGGACAAAACCTATGATTTCTGGTTCAAATCAAATTTTGCCACTTATGTACCACAATTTCAGTGGTACTTCTCCTGCACCAGGCAGTTTCCAAGAGGATTCATACAATAATAAATTCTGTGAATGAGCTGGAGCACAGGCACACAGCAGAGGGATGATTTAGGAGTTCAGCAATGTCATCTCTTCTGAGAAAAGGCAAATCCATGCTGCTCGCTTGGCTTTAATCCTTAGAAAGTTGCAGGTTTCATCTGAGTCATCTTCTACACTCCCTTGGCAGTCAGACAGCAGCCTACAGTGAATTCCAAGGAATTCCTAGAAATCTGAGGTGAGATGATTCCTTCCCATGCTGACATGTGCCTCAGGGATCTGGGATGCTCCTCCTGGAAACTGCTGGGCCTGGGACCAGAACTGTCACCTCTCTTCCTGCTGACACTGTGTTTGTGTCCCCAGCTATGGAATCTCACCAGGCCAGTCCTATCAAGGGCAAACACTTCATGATCCAGGAGCTGGCAGAGCTCCAGGAGAGTTGGAGAGGGACTTTGGACAAGGGCATGGAGTGACAGGACAAGGGGCAATGGCTTCCCACTGACAGAGGGTGGGGTCAGATTGGATATTGGGAAGAAATCCTTCCCTGTGAGGGTGCTGAGGCCCTGGCACAGGCTGCCCAGAGGGGTGGGGTCAGGTAAAAACAAACACAAGGGCTCCCCGGTCTGAGGAGGAGGAGGATGAGCTCTAATGAAGGGATGGAAAGGGGATCACAGCACCCCAAAACCTGGTCCCTGATGGCTTTCATTGCATCATTAAGGGGATTGGCAGTAATTAGGGTGGGCTCTAAGTGCTGCTGACCTGGCTGCAAGCAATTGAGTGCTGTCCCTCCTTTCGGCTGTGTGAGCCTGTGGAAGGATGACAAAAATGGGAATTCCTGTCTCAGTTGTGGCACTTGGGGCCCAGGTTTTGGCAGTGATGTCAGAACTCTTCCCAGAATGGGAGCTGTTTCTGAGAAGCAGCCAGATGCTTCAACAGCACTGCGAGCACTCCAGTGCAACCCGTGCCACCTGTATCCCTCTGCTGCTGGAGGGACAATGACACCTCAGGAAAGAGAAACAAGGAGCTGTAGAAACCTGCTGAGAGAGGGAAAGCAGTCAGAGAATGGGACACTCTGCAGGGAAGGAATGTTTCTAATCAGAAGTAAATGAGAAGCCATTTGCAAAATATTTCATTTGAGCTTTTGGCAAAAGCCAATTTTTCAAAGAAAAAAAATTCAAGATAAATAACATGAGGGAGTGGAGCTCTGATGAAGCCAAAGTTGCAAACAACTTCCAAATGCCCTATGACCCCACCAAGCCTTGCAAGCAGCACTGCAATAGGGAACAGAGACCAGCTGGCGAGACAGGAATGCAGAGCTCCTGGTGACCTGGGCACTTTCTCCTTCATGTCCCTGACCTGGCAGGAGCCGCTTTAGGACATGGATCCCAAAGGAGCAAGAGGGACCAGGAAGCGCCGCTGATCTGCACAGACCCCTTTGCCTGCTGCTGCCCCACAGGGAACAGGTCAGTGGAATGTTTTCCTTCCTCCCTACCCCACCTTCCTCTCCTGCAGCAGCTGCTCTGTTCCTGCCACCCTCTCCCGGTTACCATAGTGCTCTCCCAGGCCCCCATCCTCTGTCCTGTTCTTCCCCTCTGCATCTCGTTCCCTCTCCCAACCCAAAATTTCCACCACCCTCCTCCTCTCCACTTCATCCCAATGAATCCTTTCCTCTGCAGGTAGCTGCTGAGGAGCCACATGGTCCATCCCTGCATTCTCCAAGCACTGATTCCCCATCCACTCTGACCACAGCCAGGGGCCACATCCCACTGCCTGCCCAGCATCCATCCATGGAGGTGACCACCGTGTCCCCATCTCCTGCCTCACCCACTGAAGGAGATGATCTGTGTGAGACAGATGGCACCGATGTGGCCACCCACAGTGTGACCCTGCTCATCTGCCTCTGTGGGCTGGCTGGGAACGGGGCTGTCATCGGCCTCCTCAACCTGGAAAGTGTCAACTATGGCATCTTTGACCTGGCTCTTGCTGACTTCCTCTTCCTTCTCCTCACAGTCCCCTCTGCCCTCCTCCTCCTGGTGGAGGATGTGTCCTGCTCTCCTATCGTGCCCATGCTGTACCTGAGTTTCCTTTTCCAGCTCTCAGTGGTCTCTTATTACTGGGGGCTGTTCCGGCTGACAGCCCACAGCTTAGGAAAGGACGTGGCCTCACTCTGCAAGCTCTGCTGCTGCTGCCAACTTCCCAAGCGCCTGATGTGGGTGGTGTGGAGAGCCAAATACTGGGTCTTTTTTGCTGTTTTCACTGTCATTCCTGCAGTGACATTCCTGTGCCCATCACACGAGCAGCAGCAGTGCCGGGCAGCTCTCATCTCCATGTACACCATCATCCTGCTCTTCTTTGTTGCACCCGTGCTCATTTCCTGCACAATCGTCCTCATTAAGGCCAAGTGGGGATCCCAGCAGCAGCAACCCAAGAGGCGTGACATGGTTATCCTCATCATTGTGCTCCTCACTCTCCTTCTCATCCTCTGCAATTTCCTGCAGCAGCTCAGTGTCCTCCCAGGTTGTTTTCCTGCTCACCTGCATCCACAGCACCATAAACCCTTCATCTGCTTCTTGGCAGGGAGGTGCTGGAGGCCCTGTTCCATAGGGTCCCTCCGGCTCTCCCTCAAGAGGGTCTTTGAGGAGCAGAAAGAAATAACTGCGAGCAGAAATGATGTCCCCAGCCTATTGATCACTTCCTGCTCTGCTGAAGGACCCCAGGAAACTGGCTGAAGGTTTCCTTGAATCACCTGATGAATATCCATGGATCACCCTCCCATGGTGCTGTATTCGTGCAGGAGAAGGGAGCAGGAGCGTTGCCTTGGGTGATTTTTGTGGGATGCTCTGCAGGGAGCACACTGGAGCATGGCTTTCCTCCTCCCTCCTGGATCCACATGGCTCCAAGCAGTGCAGCTGGGCTCAGTGCTGTTCCCCAGCTCTATCCCCCATGGAATGAGCCTCATGGCCTCGGCCCCAGGCAATGAACTCCATCTCCTCTGGCTCAGCAGATGACTCTCATGGTGTTTGCAGGGAGCTCTTGCCTGCAAAGAATGGGACACCTTCATCCCTGGGGACTCACCCAGCACGGGGTGGCAGTGATTTCCCAAATCCCTGCAGGGCTGGTGCCTCTGGATGGCAGGAGAGGGGTTGGGATCACAGGGAGCATCCTTCCCCTTCTGTCCAGCAGAGCCGGCCCTGCATTCCCAGCTGATGGGAAGGGACACCAGGTAGGGCTGCAGAGCTGGGGAGGGACAGCAACATTCCCTTATCCTTTCAGTGGGAATGTCTCACATTCTTCAATTACAGAAGTGAATCCTTCTGAATATCAAAGTGCCAGATCAAAGGTGAACTCCACTGAACTCCTGAGGCTGTGTCTGGAATGTGCTTTAAACGTGGAAATTCCCATCAGCAGATGCTTGGACCATTTAATTGCACAGAAATTAGGGGCTTGTGCTGCTCTTCTGCAGAATGGGGCCATCCATCCTCTGCTTCCCCAGCATCAGTGTCCAGGGAAGCCCTTGAGCACCTCCATCCTGAACCTGGCCACCCTCAGGAGGAGCTGCACAGCCACTCTGCACAGCAGCTCCAGACACAGTCCAGCCTCTCCTGATCTTTCTCATTCTGTAACTACCCTGAAATCAGATTTGGATTCATGGGTTCTGTTTCTTTTCACTGTGGTAGTCCCAGCCTCTGAATTTGTTGAATAAACAACAACCAGGCTTCACTGCAGAGCCTATCTGTGTTAAACAGTGCCCAAAATGGCTCATTTCCTTCTTTTATCCCATTCTAAAGCCTCTGGCTGCTCTGGGAGCAGGGCAGGTACCTGTCTCATACCACAGCCGTTCCAGAGGCACGTGCCTGCAATGCTTGGGATGATGTTGGCAGCACCAAGAGCTCCTGATTCCTCCTGGCAGAGACCTGGGCAGCAGCCACATCTCTTGCTCAGGGGGAAGTTGTCCCTCCTTTTCCCACTGCCTTAAATCCAGGGGAAAGCAACGTGCCACTGCTTCTGGAAAGGGAAGTGAGAGTGAAAGCCATGGGTGATGAGTCAGGCTTTGAGACACACATGAGACAGAGACGGTGACATCTGAGAGGGTTTTTCTCTCCCTGTCTCCCATTTTCCTGTCCATTGGAAAGCAGAAAGTTTCCATGGTGCAGCCTATTGTCCAGGGACAAACAACTCAGCCAGAGGGTTTTTCTCAAGGCAAGTGCAGGAGGATCATGATCCTCCAATGTACTTTTTCTACTTTCCAGCACCTTTCTTGTCGACTGTGTCACCCAGGCCACTCCCTACCTGAGCTTACTTTCAAAAGAGCGAAGATTTCAAAGCAAGAGTTTTCCTGGACAGTAACCTGTTTTCACTTGGAATACAGTGAATTCCAAGATGATTCCTACCCAGGCTGACATGTGCCTCAGGGATCTGGGATGCTCCTCCTGGAAACTGCTGTGTGTGTGAAGACCCTGGGACCAGAACTGTCACCTCTCTTCCCTGCTGACACCATGTTTGTGTCCCCAGCTATGGAATCTCACATCCCCTCACCAGCCCAATCCTTTCAAGGGCAAACACTTCATGATCCAGGAGCTGATGGGGCTCCAGGAGAGGTGGAGAGGGACTTTGGACAAGGGCATGGAGTGACAGGACAAGGGGGAATGGCTTCCCACTGACAGAGGGTGGGGTCAGATTGGATATTGGGAAGAAATCCTTCCCTGTGAGGGTGCTGAGGCCCTGGCACAGGCTGCCCAGAGAGGCTGTGGCTGTCCCTGGATCCCTGAAAGTCGCCAAGGCCAGGCTGGATGGGGTTTGGAGCAATCTGGGATAGTGGAAGTTATCTCTGCTGGAAAAGGGACAGTCTGGTATCAGGTAAAAACCCCAAGTGTTCCCAGGACTGAGGAGGAGCAGCTCTGCTGAAGGGCTGGCAGAGGTTTGCAGCACCCTGGTCCCTGATAGCTTTCATTGCATCATCAGGGGGATTGGCAGTAATCAGGGTGGGCTCCAAGTGCTGATAGCCTGGCTGCAAGCAACTGAGTGCTGTCCTTCCCTTGGGCTCTGTGAGCCTGCACTGGAATGACAGGAATGGGATTCCATGGCCCAGGGGTGATCCCATGAGCCCAGGGGAGGCTTTGGCAGTGGTTCTGGAGCTCTTCCCAGAATGGGAGTGATTTCTGACAAGCAGCCAGGTACTTCAACAGCACTGCCAGCACTGCCAGCAGCTTTGCAGTGCCACCAGCAGCACCAGCATCCCTCTGCTGCTGGAGGGACAATGACCCCTCAGGGCAGAGAAAGGAGGCATGGTAGAAACCTGTCAGAAGAGGGAAGACAGTTGGAGAAAGGGACATTCTGCAGGGAAGGAATGTCTCTCATGAGGAGAAAATTAAGAGGCATTTGCAAAATATTTCATTTGGAGCTTTAGACAAAACACACTTCCTCTCTAGTGTAAAAACCCCAAGATAAAGCCCTCTGAGGACGTGAAATTCTGACATAGCCAAAGCTGCAATTTCCCACTGCCCTGGGACTGCACCGAGCCCTGGGGAGCAACACCAGGACAGGGCATAGAGAGGAACAGGAGTGGGAAGATCCTGGGCTCCCTTCACCTGGGCACTTTCTCCTTCATGTCCCTGACCTGGCAGGAGCTGCTTTAGGACATGGATCCCAAAGGAGCAAGAGGGACCAGGACGCGCCGCTGATCTGCACAGACCCCTTTGCCTGCTGCTGCCCCACAGGGAACAGGTCAGTGGAATGTTTTCCTTCCTCCCTACCCCACCTTCCTCTCCTGCAGGAGCTGCTCTGTTCCTGCCACCCTCTCCTGGTGACCCCAGTGCCCTCCCAAAGTCCCCCCTTCTCTGCCCTGTGCTTTGCTTCCACATCCCCTGCCAAACAGCCCAACCCTCCCTCTCCCACCCCACATTTTCTTCTGCCTTCATCCCCTGCACATCTCACTCCTCCCCACTGAATCCTTCCCACTGCAGGGAGCTGCTGAGGAGCCACATGGTCCATCCCTGGATTCTCCAAGCACTGACTGCCCATCCACTCTGACCACAGCCAGGGGCCACATCCCACTGCCTGCCCAGTGTCCATCCATGGAGGTGACCATTGTGTCCCCATCTCCTGCCTCACCCACTGAAGGAGCATATCTCTGTGAGAACACTGACACCAGTGTGGCCACACACAGTGTGACCCTGCTCATCTGCCTCTGTGGGCTTGCTGGGAACGGGGCTGTGCTCTGGCTCCTTGGCTCCCGCACCTCACCCAGGAACAGCACCATCCTTTACATCCTCATGCTGACTCTTCTGGACTTCTTCTTTGTCCTCATTCTGTTGCCCTCCACTCTGCTCTTCCTGGTGGAGGACGTGTCCTGTTCTACCATCATGCCCTTGTCACACATAAGGTTCCTTTCCTGGATGTCACTGTTGTCACACACCGTGTGGCTGTACACACTGACATTCATCAGTCTCAAGAGGTGCATGTCCATCCACTGCCCGCTCTGGCTCTGCTGCCACCATCCCCAGCACCTGTTGAAGCTCATGCTTGCCCTGCTCAGGGCCGTCCTCGTCACTCTTGTCATAGTCTTTGCCATGATGCTTTCCCTGTGCATGTTCCAGCAATCAGAGCCCTGCTGGATGTCTCTCAGCTCCATACACACCTTCAACCTCCTCCTCTGTTCTCCCTTCATGCTCCATTTCCAGCACAAACCTCTTCACTCATTTCAAGCCTGGCTCCCATCTGTGGCAACCCAGGAGACTCGACATTGTTATCTGCCTCATTGTGCTCTTCTCTCTGTCCCTCAGCCTCTGCAATTTCCTGCAGTACCTTGGCTACACCGTTGCGCCCTCCCAGGTTCTTTTCCTGCTCGCCTGCATCCACAGCAGCATCAAACCCTTCATCTGCTTCTTGGTGGGCAGGTGCTGGAGGCCCTGCTCTGTGGGGTCCCTCCGGCTCTCCTTCCAGAGGGTCATTGAGGAGACAGAAGAAAACAGTGCCCACAGCCAGGATCCCACCATGGACACAGGGATCTGGGTCTGTTCATTTCTCCTGCTGCACTGTTGAAGGACCCTGAGACAGTGGCTGACAGATCCCTTGAGTCTCCTGATCAATAAATACCCACAGGATCACCCTCCCTGTGCTGGTGCATCCCCAGCCCCTTTCCAGGCCGCTCTGGGCTCTGATCCGGGCTTGTGAGGCCTCAGCCTTGAGGAGCAGCCCCTGGGCTCAGCTCCTGTGGCGCTGATCACAAACACCCTCTGCTCCCAGCAACTGCTGCTGTCCAACCACCTCCTGGGCTTTTATCCACAGCCTTGGACATTATTGTACTGCCCTGGATGCCACAGCATCCCTGCTCTCCCCCTGTCCCAGGAAGCTGCCGGCCCCAAGTGTGGCCAGGCTGAGCCATTGCTGGCAGTGCCGCCCATGCCTTGGGGCCCTGTGAGCAGCGGCCCAAAAGGAGACCCTTGGAGCTCTGCTGGGCCCAGCAGCGCTGAGCAGAAGCTCCCTGGCACTGGGGCCTCTCCCAGCTGGGATCTCTCCCGGCTGCTGCCCTGGGCTGCTGCCCGAACGCCGACGGCTCCTGGGCCCATCCCCCAGGGCTCCAGGCCCAGCCCTTGGCACAGGGAGGAGATGCAAAGGGATGCGCAGGGAGCATTCACTGCCTGCCAGGGCAATGGCTCACAGGGACCTTGCACTGACTCTGCCTGCCTGCCTGCCTGGCTGTGTGCACACACGGCTGCATCTGCTCTGGCAAATGTGGCAGAAATGCTGCTCTCTCAGCTGTCTTAGTACCTGAGACATCTGACTGGGGCAGGCCTGTAATGAAGTTGGAGGCATAAATTACATTAAATTCTGCTAAGTGATATTCCTCTGCTGAATTGCTACGTTTAATGTATAACTGATGTACTGTTAAATTTGAATGCTGTAAAACTTTTAAGGCATTTTCCTTTTAATCCTTACCCCCCCTGTCCTTTTGTCATATGCTCTTGAATACACGCAAACAAATAACTAGGGGTGGCACATTGGTTTGCTTATTATTAAACCTGGTTTGTCCTGATTTCCTTGCTGGTGGTTTTGTGCTTTCAGAAATTCTTCCTCTGCCCTGGCTTTGGCCTCTCCCTCAGCAGGCTGGGATGGTGCAGCTCCAAGGGGAGCGGGACTCCGTGCTCCTCTATTGGAATAGGATTCCAATATTACCGGATGGAAAGTGCCTGGGCTCTTCTGTCCCTCGCCGCTTGGCCGGAGACAGCAGCTGTGGTGGTTCTCACCACAGAGATATCTCTGGCTGGCTGGATGCAGCGGCTGGGCCACCCAGGCTTGGAGGAACTCAGTTTACCTCTGGGAGATAGTCCTTAGGCGAGGTGAAGAGGAAAAGGAGCGGGTGCAACAGAGCTTTTAAGATCCAGATTTTATTCCAAAGTCACGGACATCTGAATACCAGGACGCTGCTCCATTGAACAAATAGCCACGTGCTCGCATTCGGTTTTAAGGCCCGGGCAGGGGGAGGGAAGGGACAGGTGAGCCACCAAACAGGTGGGAGGGGCAGGGTCTCAGGGGAAGAGTGACACACAGGACAGGCCAATGACCTTGACACTGAGGGGCGTCTTTTGAACTTCTGCCAACCAGGCAGTGTAACTGCTGGCAGGTTAGCTTTGACTGACAGCACTTAGGAGGAGACAAAGGGGAGGGGGAGGAGGAGGGTATTGCCACACCTGGGAGGGGCTGGGATGGCTGGGAGGAAAATACTTCACACTGCAACACTCCTCAGCACAGCCACCCCCTTCCAGGAGCAGGGTGACATCTGTGTTTGTCACCATTGTCTCCACGGGGCATCTACCCCCTCCCTGTGGCTTCTCTGAGGTCTCTGAGCTGGGGGTGTTCAGCCTGGAGAAGGGAAGGCTTCAGGGAGACCTCAGAGCCCCTTCCAGGGCCTAAAGAGGCTCCAAGAACTGGAGAGGCGCGTTGGACAAAGGCCTGAAGTGACAGGACAAGGGGGAATGCCTTCCCACTGCCAGAGAACAGGCTTAGGGGGAATATGGGGAAGAAATTCCTCCCTGTGAGGGTGGAGAGGCCCTGGCACAGGTTCCCGGAGATGCTGTGGCCTCCCCATCCCTGGAGGTGTTCCAGGCCAGGCTGGATGGGGTTTGAAGCAGCCCGGTCTAGTGGAAGGTGTCCCTGCTTGCAAAGGGTGAGATCAGGAAAAAACAACCACAAGGATTCCCAAGACTGAGGAGGAGGAGGATGAGCTCTGGTGAAGGGCTGGAAGGGGCACCCCAGCACTCCAACATCTGGTCTCCAATAGCTTTTATTGCATCATCAGGGGTACAGGCAGTAAGAAACGTGGGCTCTGATGCTGATAACATGCTGCAAGCCTGTCGTGGCTTGGCACTGGCCAAATGCCAGGCACCCATGAAAACTGTTCACTCACCTTCTCCTGCTCTCAGCTGGGCAGAGGAGAGGGAAACAAAAATTAACAAAGGGCTCATGAATTGAGATGGGGACTGGGAGAAAAAAACACTCCAAGAATAGAAAAAAAAGTTTCAAATGTAATGGTCGTAAGAGGCTTTTATTAAAAGAGAGGAATGAGGTACTTGCACTGAGATAGCAACCACAGGACACCTAAATCGTTCAGAGAAAATGAATTTATTGCTCCCTTATCAGAAGAAACAAACTTCTTCCTGCCTCACTCAGTCCTGAAGATGCCGTCAGGATTATGAGGAAGAAGTTGACATCTACCAGACAGAATCCTTTGTTTGAATGGAATTTATGCACCATGTATGAGATGTATGAATATGCATCAGGCTATTGCTTTTAGGGTTAGACCTCTGTTAATGGGTGTCCTTTTTTGGGCTTATTTTGCCCAGAAAGAGGCACCTGGACTGCCTGTAACTCTTTGTTTTTATTGTCCCATATTATGCTAAATCCTAATTGTCCACTTTTTTATTGCTCTTATTATATTACTATTTTATAACCATTTTATTACTATTAAACTTTTAACATTTTAAAAATAAGTGATTGGTGTATTTCACAGAGATGCTGGAAGAACTGCTCCATGTGTTCCTCAGAAAATCTCTCCAGAATGTCTTTGGGGGGGCTAGAAGTAAACACTGCCAGCAGCAATGATTCCACCAGGGAATGATTTCAGTGATTCCATGGAAGTTTGAGCCTGTTGATCCCTTCCACTGCACTGACGAAGCACCCCGGGGCATTGGCTGAGGGTTTCCTTGAGTCACTTGATTAATAAATATCCACAGAGTCACGCTCCCACCTCAATTCCTGCAGGAGAAGGCAGCAGGGGCATTGCCAAGGGCCATGTGGGAAGCATGCTCTGCAGGGAGCACATTGGAGCATGGCTTTCCCTCCTCTCTAACACCTCCTAGAACACTTAAAAACCGCTTTCCTGAAAGGGATCCTTCCTAACATGGCTGTGGTCCCAGAATTCTCCCTGGCACCTGGTTCCTGCATCCCACTCAGGTCTGATATCAATAAACAGCACCATGAACCCTGAGCTGCCTTTGTCCCCTCTGCCAGCGCTTCCCGGCTTCCTCTGGCTGCTGCTGCCAGCCGGGAATGTGGCTGGAGGGAGGGGACACAGCCATGGCTTGTGCTCCCTGGAGCAACCATGATCCCAGTGCCAGAGCTGGGCTGGCACAGACACGATGGCCCAGGGGCTCAGCATTCCCCACCCCGAGTGCTCCGAGAGTGTCACAGCAGAGATGTCCCTGCTCCCGGGTGGAGCGGGGCTGGCAGGGCAGGGGGGAAGCATCCCTGGGGGTCTGGGCATGTCAGAGGGAGCAGGACGCACCAGGAAGGATCTGGATGCTGCTGATCCCAAATGTCCTGATTGGAGAGCAGCAGAGCCCGACAGGCAGAGCTTCAACAAGGGGAGCAGCCATGGGATGGGATGGGATGGGATGGGATGGGATGGGATGGGATGGGATGGGATGGGATGGGATGGGATGGGATGGGATGGGATGGGATGGGATGGGATGGGAAGGGTTCAATGGGACGGGACGGGACGGGACGGCATGGCATGGCATGGCATGGCATAGCATGGCATGGCATGGCATGGCATGGCATGGCATGGCATGGCATGGCATGAGGAGTGGAGATGGGACTTGGGAGTGATACCAAAATCAGCCAGAATAAACATGCCAACACAATGAGAAGCATTAGGAAGCAGAGGGCCCACAGAATGATCTCTCCATATTTCTGAGAGGGGTGAGATTTTTAGAAACAGGTTTTTTTTCTATCATAATCACACAGAGTCATTAAAGTGTCTTGCTTATCTCATACATAAACATCCCTTTGCTAGAACTCATTCCCATGCATCCACCTCCTTCTCCAAGTCCTTTCCTGATGCTGGAGGATCATTCAGAGGGGTCTCTGGTGGTTGCATTCACTGAGTGCTCTGATATTAAAGGTGACCTTGCCTTGAACTTTTCCTTTGGCCATGTGCTCTTCCTTCCTATTACAGAACTTGCCCCAAAACCACTGCAGGCCTCCAAATCTGTTTCTGCACTGGCTCCAGCCACATTTGCGATCCTGTGTGATCCTGAGGAGCACATTGGAGCTGGGCTTTCCTCCTCCCTCCTGGGTCCTAGAACCCTGTGGCCAGGAGGAGCAGGGACACTACCAGGGATCCCAGGGGGAGCAGAGGAAGATCCAAGCTGTTCGTGGGAAGCACAGGGGTCCCTAGGGACAGTCTGGGGTGTTGGAGGCGGTTTCAGAGGGGTCAGGAGAGGCTCAGAGCAGGTTGGAGGGGTCTGGAAGCTGTCAATCCCAAATCTCCCCACTGGAGGACAGCAGAGCCTGACAGGCCACACTCAGAGTGGGGGAACAGCTCCATCTGGGAAACCTGTGGGATGTGATAGGATGGGATGAGGTGGAGAGCAGAGTGGGGATGGGGATGGGAAGTGGGGCAGAGATGAGGATGGTAAGGGGTAGAACCACAAAGCAGCTCAGCTATGCTTCCTTAGGCCCAGGGCATCTCTTTGCAAGTATCATGGAGCTATTCCTAGATTGGGAGTTACTTCTGAGAAGCACCCAGCTGCCTCACCAGCACTGCCAGCATTCCAGTCCCACCAGCAGCTCCAGCATTTCTTTGCTGTTGGAGGGAGCATGACCTCTCAAGGAAGAGAAATGAGGAATGGTAGAAACCTGTTGGGAAAGGGAAGGCAGTTGCAGAATGCACCTTGCCCTGGGAAAGACTGTTTCTTATCAGGAGAAATTGTGCAGCCATTCACAAAGTCCACCACCTTTGTGGCAAAGGAAAAAAAAATCAAGATCTGCAACCCTAAGCCTGTGGAACTCTGACACAGCCAAAGTTGTAAAACCACTTCCGACTGCCCTGTGACCCCACTGAGTCTTGGGGAGCAACAACAGGACAGGGCAGAGAGGGATAGGAGTGGGGAGCTCCTGGTGATGTGGAGACATTCTTCTGCATGGTTCTGACCTAGGAGAAGCCACTTTAGGACATGGATCCCAAAGGAGCAAGAGGGACCAGGAAGCGCCGCTGACCTGCACAGACCCCTTTGCCTGCTGCTGCCCCACAGGGAACAGGTCAGTGGAATGTTTTCCTTCCTCCCTACCCCACCTTCCTCTCCTGCAGCAGCTGCTCTGTTCCTGCCGCCCTCTCCCGGTGACCCCAGGGCCCTCCCCAGCTCCTCTCTCTCCTTTTGTACATTCCGTCTGTACCCTAATACTGAAAAGGGCCAGAACAAACTTTCTAACACAATGCAGAGCGTGTGGAGGCAGGAATACTTGACCTGCACAGGACACAGAGGGATCTCTCAATGTTTTGTGTGTATGGTGAGACTTTACAACAGGGTATTAATCCATTAGAATCACATGTTGGCATTAAAAAGTATTTCTTATCTAATACACAAACACCATTTTCCTAGAACTCATTTCCATGCATCCACCTCCTCCTGCAAGCCCTTTTACCATCCTGGAGGTTTATTAAGAGGAGTCTCTGGTGGTCATATTCAATGAATGCTGCCATATTAAAGGTGCCCTTGCCTTGAACTTTTCCTCTGGCCATGCACTCTGGTTGCTTCCTGTTCCAGAATTTGTCCCAAAATCACTGCAGGCCTCCTTATCTGTTTCTGCACTGGTTCCTGCCATGTTTGTCATCCTGTGTGCCAGCCTTTACATCCTGTGAGAAACAACCACCCACTTTTTAAAATTTTTAAACGTTTATTAAACCTTAACAAAAAATGCAACAAAAGGAATAAATAAGGAGAAGCAGGCCTGGGAGCTTCTCTCATGGCTGCCCACCACGTGGCTGGCTGATCTTCAAGATAGAAGCTTCACCTTTGATGCCCCGGGGGTTGCATCAGCTAAACCTGGCCCCTCCCAAAGTCTGTCAGTGAACCCTTCTTTGTGTTTATTACTGGAGCCTGCTTTCTTGCAGCTTGACTGGAGGGTCAGGTGTTCTCATGCTGCACCTCTTTCCCCCCAGCAACAAGCTTTTGTACACCCCTTCTTTCTACCTGTCCCAGATGACTCAGGCTCTCTGATGGCGACAATACAGAGGGGGGAGAAGGGGACTATGGGGAGAACAGGGGACATCTAAACAACAGACTACA
This sequence comes from Calcarius lapponicus, assembly GCA_039654755.1. Lineage (NCBI taxonomy): Eukaryota > Metazoa > Chordata > Aves > Passeriformes > Fringillidae > Calcarius > Calcarius lapponicus. The sequence continues at coordinate 8,418,081 of CM077468.1, forward strand.
ATGACATAATTATACATCCATAAACATTCTATTAATATTCATACACTATTCATCCCTTAACTGTGCGAGCCAATCATCTCATTATCCATCTATACACATCCTTTTAAAACTTTTGGCCACTTTGGTATTGAACAACTTCAGAAGAACTGAAAATGTTTATTTTTTGTGTTATTTATCAGCCTCCTGCTAACCAGCCCAAACCTCCCACCTCCCTCTCCCAGCTCACCATTCCCACCTCCCTCCTCCCCTGCACATCTCACTCCTCCCCAGTCCTTCTCCTCCCACATCCTTCCCACTGCAGGGAGCTGCTGAGGAGCCACATGGTCCATCCCTGGATTCTCCAAGCACTGATTGCCCATCCACTCTGACCACATCCAGGGGCCACATCCCACTGCCTGCCCAGCGTCCATCCATGGGGATTAGCATCATGTCCCACCCTGCCATCTCACCCACTGAAGGAGATGATCTGTGTGAGACAGATGTCACCAGCGTGGCCATACACAGTGTGACCCTGCTCATCTGCCTCTGTGGGCTGGCTGGGAACGGGGCTGTGCTCTGGCTCCTCGGGTTCCGCATCCAGAGGGACACCATGAAACCCATCACTGCCTACATCCTTGACTTGGCCATCATCAACTTTCTCTTCCTCATCTTCATGGTCTCCTCCACTCTGCTCTCCCTGCAGAAGGATTTCTTCTGCTCCTCCATCATGCCCCCAGCATCCATACGCTTCCTTTTCCTCCTCTTCCGCATGTTCCACAGTGTAGGGCTGTACCGGCTGACGGCCATCAGCATCGAGAGGGGCAGGTCCATGCTCTGCCCACCTGGGCTCTTCTGCCACCTTCCCCAGGACCTCTCATGGGTGGTGGTGAGTGCCGTGCTCTGGGCCCTTTCCATCACTGCCATCGCTGCCATTTCTGCGGTGAATTCCCTGTGCCAGTCACAGGAACACAGGCTTTGCCAGGGGGCTCTCATCTCCCTGTACATCCTCAACTTCCTCCTCTTTGCTCCATCTGTGATCATTTCCAGCACAATCCTCTTCATTCATTTCAAGGGTAGCTCCCAGCAGCAGCAATCCAAGAGCCTTGACATCATTGTCTTCCTCGCTGTGCTCCTCACTCTCCCCCTCAGTCTCTGGAATTTCCTGCAGCAGCTCGGCTACACCACTGTGTCCCCCCAGGTTGTTCTCCTGTTTGCCTGCACGCACAGCAGCATCAGCCCCTTCATCTACATCTCAGTAACAAAGTGCTGGAGGCGCTGCTCCATGGGGTCCCTCAGGGAGTGCCTCCAGAAGGTGTTTGAGGAGACAGAAGGGAGCAGTGCCCCCAGGAATGATGCCACCAGGGACTCAGTGATCTGAGCCTGTAAAACCCTTCACGTGCCCCCATGCAGGACCATGGGGCAGTGACTTAGGATCACCCTCCCACCCTTATTCCTGGAGGAGAAGGGAGCAGGGGCAGCGACAGAGGCCATGTGGCAGGGATGCTCTGCACAGAGCACATTGGAGCATGGATTTGCTTCTCCCTCACAGGTCCTAGAGCACTTTACCCTCAAAAGAATTCTTCCTAACACGGCTGTGATCCCAGAATTCCCTCTGGCACCTGGTTCCTGCATCCCACTCAGGTCTGATATCAATAAACAGCACCATGAACCCTGAGCTGCCTTTGCCCCCTCTGCCAGCGCTTCCCGGCTTCCTCTGGCTGCTGCTGCCAGCCGGGAATGTGCCTGGAGGGAGGGGACAGAGAGGCAGTTAGCCAGGAATTCTGGTACAGTTGTGAAATTTCTGTAATGGACTGTGTTTAATTAGTCAAGGCATATTGGACTGTGGTTTTTTAGCTGGTTTTGATTTAGATCTGTATTGGCTGAGTGTCAGTAGAAAACTCAATCAACCCATAGCCCTTACAAAACTTACTCAGTAGATGGAGAAAAAAAAAAATCAATAAAGTACTTTTAATGGTTATCATATAACTAGAAATAATTGGATGTCCAAGAATAAGAATGATCTCTTGAGAGGTTTAGGATTTCAGAGGCCTATGCATACCAAAAGGCATAATTAAAAAATTGCAAGAGATAAATTGCAATGGCAATAAGAGAGCCATTTCCTAGGCTTGTACAGCAAATTTATAAAACATTGTTTACTGGGAAAAAAAACATGTTATCCATTTAACTAAGATAGATGACATATTCTGGTAGGAATTAAAACAAACAAAACAACAATACCATGATGTAAAAAATTGGGAGCACTTTTGAGAGTATCTATCAAAAAATCTTGGCTATTATAAGGTATAAAAATGCCTGGAAATTGTTATTTCTTTGAACCTGTCTATGGCAAATGTATTTCCAATATGTTCACAATTTTGACTCAGAATTGTTATTAGTCTAACATGATTTGCTGTAAGACTTCAACGTCTTGGTGTCAGACGGGACACAGCCATGGCTTGTGCTCCATGCAGCAACCATGATCCCAGTGAGTGCCCAGAGCTGGGCTGGCACAGACACGATGGCCCAGGGGCTCAGCATTCCCCACCCCAAGTGCTCTGTGAGTGTCACAGCAGAGATCTCCCCAGAGATCTTTAATTTTCAATTTTGTGAGCCAGGTGCAAAGGTGTCTCTGCCTTCAGAAATTCTTCCTCTCCACTGCCTTCAGCTGCTCCCTCAGCAGGCTCAGGTGGTGCAGCAGCCAGGAGAGGAGGAGGCCGTGATCCTCAGCACAGCCACCCCCTTCCAGGAGCAGGGTGACACCTGTGCTTGTCACCATGGGCTCCACGGGGCATCACCCCCTCCCTGGGGCTTCCCTGAGGCCACCAGCCCCACCACACCCCACACCTTCTCTCCAGCCCCACCACACCCCACACCTTCTCCCCAGCCCCACCACACCCCACACCTTCTCTCCAGCCCCACCACACCCCACACCTTCTCTCCAGCCCCACCACACCCCACACCTTCTCTCCAGCCCCACCACACCCCAGACCTTCTCTCCAGCCCCACCACACCCCAGACCTTCTCTCCAGCCCCACAACACCCCACACCTTCTCTCCAGCCCCACCCCATCCCACACCTTCTCTCCAGCCCCAGCACATCCCACACCTTCTCTCCAGCCCCACCACACCCCACACCTTCTCTCCAGCCCCACCACATCCCACACCTTCTCTCCAGCCCCATCACACCCCACACCTTCTCCCCAGCCCCACCACACCCCACACCTTCTCTCCAGCCCCACCACATCCCACACCTTCTCTCCAGCCCCACCACACCCCACACCTTCTCTCCAGCCCCACCACACCCCACACCTTCCCACCACATCTTCCCAGCAGCTCCATCATGTCCCACCCCTCCCACACCACCCTCCCATCCCACTCCCCTTGCAGCCCACCCACCTCCCGTCCTTCCCATCCCTCCCAGCCCCGGGCCTGAGGCTCCAGTCCCTCCCCACGGGCTGCTCACCCCAGGCTGCCCCAAAAGGCTTTGGGGCCCTGTTTCTCTTGCAGATGCCCCTCCCCAGCTCCATCCCTGGGGTCCAGCCCCCCAAACTCCTCTGGACACAAACAAGAGGCACTACAGGGATGGCTCCACTGCTGTTCATTGGGCTGGAGAAGCATGGAATTGCCAGGAGGAGCAGAAACACTGCTGGGGCTCCTGAGTGGGGCAGGAGAGGAGCGGGGCTGTCTGGAGGGGAAGGCAGCCTGGGGGGAATTTCTAGAGGATGTCAGAGGGGACCATGATGCCTTAGGATTTTAGTCTTCCTATTTTCCATATCATGTACTGCATTAGTGCATAACTCTAAACTCCATGGACCGTGTTAGTTAACTGTCTGCACATTTTGGCCAGACAAAACAATCCCTCTAGGCCTGAAATTCAAGGACATTCTACTGCCTCAGGCCCAAAAAAGTACAGAGAAAAATGAATTGGGGGAGGGCAAACTGTGGCTAAAGACTTCATTACCTGAAGCTGTAATTGGAGGATTAACCCCTGATTTGTAAATGGACCAAACTTATATCTGTCTGTAAAACTCATGACCATTTTCCATTTTGGGTGCAGCCCCTCTCAGAGGCTTTGAGTGTCCAAGGGGAACCTTTTGAAGGCCTTCCATCAATGCCTCCTTTTATTCTGCTCACCTGGTCTGGCCTCTGTTCCAGGGAGCCAGCCCAAGGCATCAGGCAGACAGGGGCTGGAGGGGCAGGAGGGCTCTGGGTGCCACCAATCCCAAATCTCCCACTGGACAGCAGCAGAGCCCAACAGGCCGCACCTGCAGCCAGGGAGAGGCCAGGGACTGGGAACACATCAGGATGGCATGGCATGGGAAGAGGAGTAGAGGTGGGACTTGGGAGTGATGCCAAAATCAGCCGGAATAAACTTTCGAAGACAATTGGGAAGCATTAGGAAGCAGGAATTCTTTACCTCCAAAGGACACACAGATGGGTCTCTCCATATTTCTATTTGGGTGAGATTTTACAACAAGGGATTTTTCCATCATAACCCCACAGAGTCATTAAAGAGTCTTTCTTATCTAATACATAAACATCCCTTTCCTAGGACTTCTTTCCATGCATCCACCTCCTTCTCAAAGTCCTTTTCTGATGCTGGAGGATCATTCAGAAGGGTCTCTGGTGGTCGCATTCACTGAGTGCTGAGATATTAAAGGTGACCTTGCCTTGAACTTTTCCTTTGGCCACGTGCTCTTGCTTCTTGTTACAGAATTTGCCCCAAAACCACTGCAGGCCCCCAAATCTGTTTCTGCACCGGCTCCAGACACGTTTATCATCCTGTGTGATCCTGAGGAGCACATTGGAGCTGGGCTTTCCTCCTCCCTCCTGGGTCCTAGAACTCTACAGCCAGGAGGAGCAGAGACACTGCCGGGGGTCCCAGGTGCAGCAGTGCAGGATCAGGGCTGTTGGGGGTGGACAGGGGTCCCCAGGGATGGTCTGGGGTGTTGTAGGCAGTTTTGGAGGGGTCAGGAGAGGCTCAGAGCAGGTTGGAGGGGGTCTGGATGTCGGCAATCCCAAATCTCCCCACTGGAGTACAGCAGAGCCTGACAGGCTCAGAGTGGGGGAACAGCTCTGTCTGGGAAACCTGTAGGATGTGATAGGATGGGATGAGGATGGAGAGCGGGGTGGGGATGGGGATGGGTTGCAGGGATGAGAATGGGATCAGGATAGGAGAAGAAGCAGCTCAACTGTGCTTCCTTGGCCCAGGGGAGGTTTTTGCAAAGATCTCAGAGCCCTTCCCGGAACAGGAGTTGTTTCTGAGAAGCACCCAGCTGCCTCACCCACAGTGCAAGCACTGCCAGCAGCATTCCAGTGCCACCAGCACCACCAGCATCCCTCTGCTGCTGGAGGGACAATGACCCCTCAGGGAACAGAAACGAGGAATGGTAGAAACCTGTCAGGAGAGGCAAGGCAGTTGGAGAATGGGACACTCTGCAGGGAAGGAATGTTTCTCATCAGGAGAGAAAGAGCAGCCAATCACAAAAATTTTCATTTAGAGCTTCTGACAAAAGCCACATCCGCTGTAAGAAAAAAAAAAAAAACCAAAACAAACCCCCCCCAACAGAAATAACTCCGAGGAACTGAAATTCTGAAGTAGGCAAAGTTACAATTTTTGAGCCCCCACTCCCCCCATGACTCCACCAAGCCTTGGGAAAAAACACCAGGACGGGGCATGGAGAGGAGCCAGAGGGATGGGAATGAGGAGCTCCTGGTGACCTGGCCACTTTCTCCTTCATGTCCAGGACCTGGCAGGAGCCACTTTAGGACACAGATCCCAAAGGAGCAAGAGGTACCAGGAAGTGCCGCTGATCTGCACAGACCCCTTTGCCTGCTGCTGCCCCACAGGGAACAGGTCAGTGCAATGTTTTCCTTCCTCCCTACCTACCCCACCTTCCTCTCCTCCGGCAGCTCCTCTGCTCCAGCCACTCTCCCGGTGACACAGGGCCCCCGTCCAGGTCATCCATCCTCTTCCCTGCAGTTCCCTTCTATGTCTTCTGCTGAACAGCCCAACTCTCCCAACTCCCTCTCCCACCCCACCATTCCCACTGCCCTCCTCCCCTGCACGTCTCACTCCTCCCCACTGAATCCTTCCCACTGCAGGGAGCTGCTGAGGAGCCGCATGGTCCAACCCTGGATTCTCCAAGCACTGACCGCCCATCCACTCTGACCACAGCCTGGGGCCACATCCCACTGCCTGCCCAGCGTCCATCCATGGAGGTGACCACCGTGTCCCCATCTCCTGCCTCACCCACTGAAGGAGATGATCTGTGTGAGACAGATGTCACCAGCGTGGCCATACACAGTGTGACCCTGCTCATCTGCCTCTGTGGGCTGGCTGGGAATGGGACTGTGCTCTGGTTCACTGGGTCTCGCTATTTGTCCAGGAAGAGAACCAACTGTTACATCCTCATCCTGACTTTTTTGGACTTCCTCTTCCTCCTCTTTCTGGTCCCCTTCACCCTGCTCTTCCTGCTGGAGGTCGTGTCCTGTTCTATCATCATGCCCTTGTGGTATGTGGCGTTGCTTTTTGAGGTGCCACTGGTGTCATACAACTTGTGGCTGTACACGCTGACATTCATCAGCATCAAGAGGTGCAGGTCCACCCACTGCCCATTCTGGCACTGCTGCCACCATCCCCAGCAGCTGTTGAAGGTCATGCATTGGGGTCTGCTTGGTGTCTTCTTCATGACTCTCATCACTATCTTTGCCACCATGATTTCTCTGTGCGCAATCCAGCGATCTGAGCGCTGCCGGCTGTCTCTGTTCTCCATGTACGCCTTCAACCTCCTCTTCTGTACTCCCTTTGTGCTCATTTCCTGCATAATCCACTTCATTAAGGTCAAGTCTGGCTCCGATCAGCAGCAACCCAAGAAGTTCGACATTGTTATCTGCCTCATTGTGCTCTTCACTGTTCCCCGCAGCCTCGGCAACTTAGTACATCACTTCAGTTACGCCACTTTGCCCTCCCCGGTGTCTTTCCTACTTAACTGTATCCACACCACCATCAACCCCATCATTTGCTTCTTGGTAGGGAAGTGCTGGAGGCCCTGCTCTGTGGAGTCCCTCCAGCTCTCCCTCCAGAGGGTCTTTGAGGAGACAGAAGAAAACAGTGCCCACAGCCATGATCCTGCCATCGACACAGTGCTCTGAGTCTGTTGAATCTTCCCGCTGCACTGCTGAGGGACTGTGGCTGAGGGACTGCTTAATTCACCTGATGAATAAATATCTAAAGTGTCACCCTCCTGGTGCATCACCCACCTCCTTTCCAGTGAGAGGAATAGGGGATTTGTCTTTACAAACAAGCTGTGGGTCTGCTGGTAGGTACAACTAGCACTGGGAGATAAAAGAAACAATGGTAAGGATTCCACTGATTGATGAATGGAAAAAGATATTTCCATTTACAAAGAAACTTTAGGTTTGCTGATAAATGAAATTAGACATTGAAAGATGAAAGAAACAATGAGGAAGAAAAACCCCTAAATTGTGTAAGAATTAAAAATTAAAAGGGTGGGTTATACATTAGGGGGAAGTCCTTGGTATCAGGTGTACTGGGGAGTCTGTAGCTCTGAAGTACCTCAGCCAGTGGGGAAAGAGAGAAGGGAAATGTGGCCGGGAAATTGGGACAAAAAGTGAGGCTGCATCCTCCAAAAATTTGAGAGATCCCAGGGGAATGCCCCATGGCCTTTCCCTTTATTCAAATAAAGTCAAAGGACTCCTCTGTCTCCTTTTTGGACATAAACCTCTGATGTTTGTGGATTAATTTTCCTAAAACCAGGCTGCACTGGGATCTCAGAAAGGCTCCTTAGGCCTCAGCCTTGAGGAGCAGCCCCTGGGCTCAGCTCCTGTGGCGCTGATCACAAACACCCTCTGCTCCCAGCAACTGCTGCTGTCCAACCACCTCCTGGGCTTTTAGCAACAGCCTTGGACATTATGGTACTGCCCTGGATGCCACAGCACCCCTGCTCTGCCACTGTCCCAGGAAGCTGCCGGCCCCAAGTGTGGCCAGGCTGAGCCATTGCTGGCAGTGCCGCCCATGCCTTGGGGCCCTGTGAGCAGCGGCCCAAAAGGAGACCCTTGGAGCTCTGCTGGGCCCAGCAGCGCTGAGCAGAAGCTCCCTGGCACTGGGGCCTCTCCCAGCTGGGATCTCTCCCGGCTGCTGCCCTGGGCTGCTGCCCGAACGCCGACGGCTCCTGGGCCCATCCCCCAGGGCTCCAGGCCCAGCCCTTGGCACAGGGAGGAGATGCAAAGGGATGCGCAGGGAGCATTCACTGCCTGCCAGGGCAATGGCTCACAGGGACCTTGCACTGACTCTGCCTGCCTGCCTGCCTGGCTGTGTGCACACACGGCTGCATCTGCTCTGGCAAATGTGGCAGAAATGCTGCTCTCTCAGCTGTCTTAGTACCTGAGACATCTGACTGGGGCAGGCCTGCAAGGAACTCTCAGGCATAAAGAAGGTTAAATGCTGCTAAGTGATATTCCTCTGCTGAATTGTTACGTTTAATGCATAACTGAAGTACTGTTAAATTTGAATGCTGTAAAACTTTTAAGCCATTTTCCTTTTAATCCTTACCCACGCTGTCCTTTTGTCACCTGTCCTTGCACTCACACACAAACACACACACAGGGACAGCACTTTGGTGTGCTAGTGATTAATATAAACCTGGTTTTTGCTGATTTTCTTGCTGGTGGTTTTCTGCCTTCAGAAATTCTTCCTCTGCCCTGGCTTTGGCCTCTCCCTCAGCAGGCTGGGATGGTGCAGCTCCAAGGTGGAGGGGGACTCCGTGCTCCTCAGCACAGCCACCCCCTTCCAGGAGCATGGGAGAACATCTGTGTTTTGTCACCATTATGTCTCCACGGGGCATCAACCCCCTCCCTGTGGCTTCTCTGAGGTCTCTCTGAGCTGGAGGTGTTCCAGCCTTGGAGAAGGGAAGGCTTCAGGGAGACCTCAGAGCCCCCTTCCAGGGCCTACAGAGGGCTCCAACGAACTGGAGAAGGCCGCGTTGGACCAAAGGGCCTGAAGTGACAGGGACAAGGGGGAATGCCTTCCCACTGCCAGAGAACAGGGTATAGGGGAATATTGGGAAGAAATTCTTCCATGTGAGGGTGGGGAGGCCCCTGGCACAGGTTCCCAGAGATGCTGTGGCCTCCCCATCCCTGAAGGTGTTCCAGGGCCAGGCTGGATGGGGTTTGAAGCCAGCCCGGTCTAGTGGAAGGTGTCCCTGCTTGCAAAGGCTGAGATCAGGAAAAAACAACCACAGAGGATTCCCAAGGCTGAGGAGGAGGAGGATGAGCTCTGCTTGAAGGGCTGGAAGGGGCACCCCAGCACCCCAACATCTGGTCCTCCAATAGCTTTTATTGCATCATCAGGGGTACTGTCAGTAAGAAATGTGGGCTCTGATTGCTGATAACCTGCTGCAAGCCTGTCGTGGTTTGGCACTGGCCAAATGCCAGGAACCCACGAAAGCCGTTCACTCACCTTCTCCTGCTCTCAGCTGGGGCAGAGGAGAGGGAAACAAAAATTACCAATGGGATCATGAGTTGAGATGGGGACTGGGAGAAAAAACACTCAAAGAATAGAAAAAAAGTTTCAAATGTAATGGTGAGTTAAGCGGGGCTTTTATTAAAAGAGAGGGAATGAGGTACTCGCACTGAGATAGCATCCACAGGACACCTAAATCTTTCAGAGAAAATTAATTTATTGCTCCCTTATCAGAAGAAGAACAAACTTCTTCCTGCCTCGCTCAGTCCTGAAGATGCTGTCAGGATTATGAGGAAGAAGGTTGACATCTACCAGACAGAATCCTTTGTTTGAATGGAACTTATGCACCATGTATGAGATGTATGAATATGCAACAGGCTATTGCTTTTAGGGTTAAACCTCTGTTAATGGGTGTCCTTTTTTGGGCTTATTTGCCCAGAAAGAGGCACCTGGACTGTCTGTAACTCTTTGTTTTCATTGTCCCTTATTATGCCTAAATCCTAATTGTCCACATTTTTTATTGCTCTAATTATATTACTATTTTATAACCATTTTATTACTATTAAGCTTTTAACATTTTAAAAATAAGTGGATTAGTGTATTTCACAGAGATGCTGGAAGAACTGCTCCATGTGTTCCTCAGAAAACCTCTCCAGAAGGTCTTTGGGGGGCTAGAAGTAAACACTGCCAGCAGCAATGATTCCACCAGGGAATGATTTCAGTGATTCCATGGCAGTCTGAGCCTGTTGATCCCTTCCACTGCACTGATGAAGCACCCCGGGGCATTGGCTGAGGGTTTCCTTGAGTCACGTGATTAATAAATATCCACAGAGTCACGCTCCCACCTCCAATTCCTGCAGGACAAGGCAGCAGGGGCATTGCCAAGGGCCATGTGGGAAGCATGCTCTGCAGGGAGCACATTGGAGCATGGCTTTCCCTCCTCTCTAACACCTCCTAGAACACTTAAAAACTGCTTTCCCAAAAGGATTTGTGCCCCACACGGCTGTGATCCCAGAATTCCCCCTGGCATCTGGTTCCTGCATCCCACTGAGGTCTGATATCAATAAACAGCACGCATGAACCCTGAGCTGCCTTTGCCCCCTCTGACCAGCGCTGCCCGGCTTCCTCTAGGCTGCTGCTGCCAGCCAGGAATGTGGCTGGAGGGAGGGGTACAGAGCCATGGCTTGTGCTCCCTGGAGCAACCATGATCCCAGTGCCAGAGCTGGGCTGGCCACAGACACGATGGCCCAGGGGCTCAGCATTCCCCCACCCCGAGTGCTCCGAGAGTGTCACAGCAGAGATGTCCCTGCTCCCGGGTGGAGTGGGGCTGGCAGGGTAGGGGGGGGAAAGCGTCCCGCGTTGGTCTGTTTTGCGGAGATACAGAAAAGAACCCCACAACTTTGTTAAAGTTGTAAAAGCCGGTATGTTTATTACAGCGCTGGACACATGCAGAGAATGCTCTCCTAAAAAGGCATGCGTGCCCTAGGAGTTTTCAGATCCCCTTTTTTATCTTCCTTGCAAATACATATGCATACAGTTTTCACAATAGGTTCATACATATTCATTTTTTACAAGATTTCGCGTGACACTTGCCGCTAGTTTTCGTTTATCAGGAAGAATTCCTAGGTCAGGCTGACTTGTCCTCGTACTAGAACTTGTTATGGGTTCCTGCCTACCCATTGTCTCCCTATTATGTCTGTTCTGCAGTTTTTCCTTCAGCTTTAACTTCAGAGACTTTTCACCTCTCCTGGACATTTCACCTAATTCAAAATGGGGCTTTTACTCTAGGGATTTTTACTCTGTCTCATTCCCCCCCTTTTCCTAGGAAATAAGTAAATTCTTTTACTTAAAGCAAACCCTTTCGACAATAAGTGTCTCTTAATGCTTTACCATGAACGTCTGATAAAGAAGTTAACACAGCTACTCGTTGCAGTATTCTCCAATTCCAACTAACTATATATATGGATAATCTTAAACTTATTCCAACTAATATTAACAAAAACTACAATTGGATGACACAACTTATTAAAGATTCCATTTGCAGTTGGTGACCACCCAAAAATCACATCTCACCAGTGATGATCTATATTCTGTTTTATTCTTTGCATGTACTTTGGTTTATTTCTTTTGTATCATGTTGGACAGTGATTAAGGTTTTCTTTCCGCTCTCTTGGATTTTCTTTCAAGATCTCCAGTAGGTCTTGGTGCTTAATTAATTGTTTTACTTAATGTAAGGTTCATCCCAATAGGGGTAGGTGATAGTTTGTGATACATTGTATAATTGGTTTTAATCAACTGGTGAGATGTCACTGGGGCTGAGTACGAAAAATCACTCCCTATAATTGTATCAAAGTTACAAATACAGAAATTAGAATGATTTCTACTAAATCTACTAAATAACATTGTTGCTATCAACTCTTACAGCAGCACAGGCAGTTTTCAGGCATACACACCCTTTTCCAGTATATACGAGCACAGTCTTCTGGTCAGTGTTTGGATGAACTTCGAAGTGGCAAATACTCTGCTCAGTGTCTAGACACACATCTTGAGCATTAATAGTATTGCTTTCACAAATTAATCTCATCTGTTCTCTAGTAATGCAGGATTCTAAGTTTACTGTCTGCCACTTTTCATTTACCTTTCATGCCCACACTGTGTTCTGAAGGGTGGAGTACTGTTTTTTCATGGTTTAATCTTAGTGCAATGATGGGATGGATAACATAAACAGTGGCCTTGTGTATTGTAAGCACAAAGACAGTGGCCACACTAGAAGCAGGATCATAGGTGAAATTTAGTCCACCAGGATTGAAACTTCTTTTTAAAATCAGTCGCATTATCTCAGACAATTTTCTGAATTTCAGCCGGAAAATTACCTTCTCCCCCTTCCCATATGATCAGAGCTGCTGTTGCCTGCATCCACAACTGTGCTTGTATACAACTGAAAGCTAAAGACACATTATCTTGAACTGTACTAAGTGCTTCTACTATTAGCTTGTGGTCTTGGTCCCTGGCCTTTTCCACTGTGACAGTACTTTTGAAATCTGCCACTGGCTAGTTTCTAATGCCAATAGAGATGACTGAAAAGGCTGCTTCAATTTAGTTAGGCTACTTGCAGCAGTGGCTAGTCTATTCATCAGTATTTCTGAATCAATTCAGTTTAAAACTCCAAGCCCTGTCCTTAATATCCTAGTTAGATCTTTTCTTATTCTGCTCTTGAGATATGCTTGTCTTTGTAACCACATTGTCTAGCCTTCAAAGGATGTTTTTAGGAAGGAGGAGCAGGCTGGTTGGATTTTGAGATGTTAATTTGCATTATTAACATTATTAACTCAACAAGTTTGAGAGACCATTCTGCATTGAATAACAGTTGTTCACCCACATTCCTCACTACGTAGGGGCCTATTTCATACACTTCAGGTTCAAGTTTGGGTTGGGTCTGAACTATTTGAGTGCTAGTATGGGTTATGTAAGGTCTTGCTGTGTGCAGTGTCTCATCCCGAGCCCAAAGGCAAATCACTTCTACAGGCTGTATCAAGGTAAAATTACACTGACAGTCTGATTCACTTAGGTTATCACAAACTTTCTGATGTTTGCATGCATCAGGAGAGATTGAGACACTAATTATACCTGGTTTCTCATAAGCTGTCCCATTGACTATCCGACATCTTACCTTGATTTCTTCTCCTCTGGTCCCTTGAAGTGTCCACAGTTCCCATTCCTGCTATTCTTGCTCCTCATATACCTGATCCCTATGAATTCTTAAAGTGGACAGATTTAAATTTTGTATCTCAGAAGGTTCTCCCATGGATCTAGTATACTGATTAAACGCCTGGGACCAAGGCCATTCAGCATTTCTTTGCATAGAGTACTCTCTAGTTCTAAAACTTCAGTTATAATTACATATACAACAATTCTGTAAACTAAAGTACAAACTACTCCCGACCGCAATATACTCATTTTGCCCGAGTAAGCTTTAATCTCAGTTCATTGTCTCCTGGTGTCACTCTCCAAGGGGCTTCTGGGCCTTCTTCACTTGAGAGTGGTGGATCTGGGCATTCTGCTTCTTGATCTTGATTGCGGCGAAGGTGGTGAGAAGTGCTTGCAGTGGTCCTTCCCACTGTGGTTCTAAAGTCTTTTCTGCAAGAGGCTTAACATATACATAATCTCCAGACTGTATGTTATGTACTGGTCTATCTAGCTCCTTGCTCTAAGTTCCAGCCACGTGTTTCTCAATTTCTCTGAGCTGTTTGCTTAAAGCCACCATGTAGGTGGCCAGTGTTATCACCCCAATGTGGGTGGACATTCCCTTTTTGTATTCCTTTAGCCTGAGGTTTAGTTCGAATTTGCAATAGTGCCAGTGGAAGAGCTTGGGGCCAGGGTAGGTGAACTTCTTGCCCCAGTCTTACAATTTGCTGCTTAATAAAATGATTTATTTTCTCTACTTGGCTGCTTGATTGGGGCAGTATGGAGTGTGAAGTTCCCAATCCATGCCCAGATGGCTACTAATCTGTTGCACTGCTTTGGAAATGAAATGTGATCTTCTATCCGAGGATATTGTGGCTGGAACTTAGAAGTGTGGTATTATTTCTTGTAATAATACTCTGGTCACCTCTCAGGCTTTGACAGTGCTGGTGGGGAAGGCTTCTGGCCACCCTGAAAATGTATCTATCAATACTAATAAATACTGATACCCTCTTTTCCTTGGGAGTTCTGAAAAGTTAATTTGCCACTGCTGTCCAGGCCCATGGCCTCTCCCAGTCTGACTAAGTTTCGGCCTGGGGTAATTTTGGGGTTAGTCTGGAGGCAAGGATCACACTGTCAATTTACTTGAGTAATAATGGCAATAAATTCTTGACAACGATTCTCTCAATCAGATGCGTGTTCTAGAAAGCCTGTGGAAACTACTACTTTAAAGTCAACACTTCATTTCGATGCACTCTGTATCACTAGCAGCCTTGGTCATTTTGGGAAAGGAGCCACACTTTATAAAAGCTTTTAAGTAGGCCCCGATGTGTTTTCTAGTGCTTCTCTTTCCTTAATGACCACGAAAATGAGAAGGGATTACCAGCTCTCTTTCAATGGTAGCTCACCCCTTGTGGTTGTATGTCTCTTTTGATTAATATTATTGTATTCTGGCTTACCTCTGAGGAAAATCTGTCCATAATTACGTCACCTTTTTCTGCTTTCTTTGCTTCTCCATCCGCCAGCTCATTTCCTTCTTCCAATTCTGAGCTCACTCTCTCTTGTTCCTTAATATGTCTTTTCAGGCAGCTAAACTGCTTCCAGCAGCTGGATTATCTCTTGTACATGTTTGATGTTCTTCCCCTGTGAGGTGAGCAGTCCCCTCTCTTTCCAGATGGCCCCATGTGCATGTACGACTCCGAATGCATACCTCGAGTCTGTGTAGATGTTTATTCTCTTTCCTTTTGCCATTTCCAAGGCACGGGTCAGGGCAATTATCTCAGCCTTCTGCGCAGAGGTACCTGTTGGTAAGGGTCTAGATTCGATTACCTCTCTGCAGGTGGTCGCTGCATACCTAGCACGCCGCTTCCCATCGGCAATGTAGCTACTCCCGTCAGTGAACCAGGTTTCTGCATCGTCCAAAGGAGTGTCCTTTAAGTTGGGGCAGCTGGAGTAGGTAGCTTCAATGGTCTCTAGGCAATCACGGTGTACTGCTTCTCCTTGATTTCCACTGAGAAAGGAAGCTGGGTTGACAATATTAGTCACCACTATCTCTACATCATCTTGCTCTACTATGATGGCCTGGTATTTCAGAAACTTCTGCGAAAGCCAGTGGCCACCTTTCACTTCCAGTACTGCAGACACTGTGTGGGACACTAGCACAGTCATTTTTGTCCGAGGGTAAACTTGTGTGCCTCTTGAATATTCAGCACAACTGCTGCTACAGCTCTGAGGCAACCTGGCCATTCTCTGGCCATTGCATCTAGTTGCTTAGAGAAGTAAGCAACTGTCTTTTGGTAAGGACCCAAGTCTTGAGCCAGTATTCTCAGGGCAATTCTCTGTCTTTCATGAGAAAATAAAAAGAATGGTTTACTTACATCTGGAAGTCCTAAAGCTGGAGCTGACATGAGAGCATTCTTTAGCTGGTGAAAGGCCCGTGTGGCTTCTTTTGTCCACTGGAGATTTCTGTTTCCATCGGCAATAAGGGCATAGAGGGGTCTAACAAGCAGTCCATAATTATAAACTCACAGCTGGCACCACCCTGCCATGCCTAAGAAGGTTCGGAGCTCTTTTATTGTCTGGGGTTTCAGGGTTTGACATATGGCTTCCTTGCGAGCCTGCCCTAAAGTCCATTGCCCAGCACTCACCTTGTACTTCAGGTAGATTACTTTCTGTTTCACTGCCTGTGTCTGTTTCTTTAATACCCTGTATCCTTGGAGTCTTAGGAAATTCAAAAGGCTTACCGTCCAGGCCACACATGTTTCCCTTGTCTGAGTGGCTACTAGAGGATCATCCACATACTGCAAAAGCCTTCCTTTTTTCTGTGGAGCTTCCCAGGACTCCAGATCTTTTGCAAGTTGTTCTTCAATTGGAGTAGGGGAATTACTGAAGTCTTCAGGAACATGGACCATGTGAGCTGTGTTATTTGAATGCAAAAATTTTCTGGCTGGCTTTGTGGATGGGGAGGCAAAAGAAGGCGTCTCTCAGGTCTGAAACAGTGAACCAGGTTAGCTCAGGTGTTAAACAAGTTAGTAAAGTATATGGATTTGCCATCACAGGGTATAAACTCTTTGTTATCTTATTGACAGCCCTCAATCCAGTATTATCAATTATTGGGCTGATTCCTTCCCTATCTTCCTTTTGAAGGGGGGGACTACTTAATTCTCACTGGTTGTGCTCTTTCCTTAAGCTTGATTACTATGGGGGGGCATTTTTCACTCTCCTTGGTGCACCATAGGCCCATACCTTCGAAAACACTTATTTTTTACTAATGTCCTTCTTAATTTCAATGGCTGTTAATGTTAAGCCTAACATTTTTATATCATTTGCCTCTAGAGTAACCTTTTCATTTGAGAATATTTAGTGAATTGAGCATATACAAAAGCTTCTAAGTACACATGTTACTTTAAAGGTTTGCAAAGGTATGCCTTCTCAGACTGGCTAGTTGCTCCCCACACTACAACATAAACATTCTCCACAGGTACTAAAAGCTCTATTTAAAACTATATGGCCCCTGTATCAACTAAAACTCCACCCCCTTTTTTGATCTCACTGCCTCTCGCAGAGGGGTCTGTTACTTCCTAGTTCTGGATGAAATTGGACTGCCAGGAGGGGGATGGGTTTGAGTGGGTATACCTTTAGAGTCTGAGTCCTCTTCCCTTTTGGGGAGGTCATCTTTATGCTTCTTCCCTTACCTTAGGAGGAGCCTTTAACAAATCATATGCACTCATTTTGTGAACTGCAATCGCTTTGCATGATAATCTTTGTTTTACTTCTTACATTGCTATCTTATGCGGCATGCTGAGCAACACGTTTGATTTGCTTTTTCTTTCCCCTGTTTTCCTTTTCAAGGGCCCAGGAGGGTGGTCTGGTCCCACAGTCTTTTTGCCATTCTTGGTGACTTCTTAAAACAAAAGCATATCAGCATATAAAACTTCATCTCATTTACTTTCTCATTTTAAAACAGCATTAACTGCAATGAGGTATTATAAATCTTTTTACTTTCTGAGCTGCCCCTACTGGCAGCCTTCTCCCCCTCCTAAAAGGGGTTAGTTCAGGAATCTCTTTGCTCTGGTTAGTTCTCATTATGCTATCTTGTTTCTACCCAAACTTCTCTTCTCAGAACTTTACAGTAGTTGTGTTTTCTTTTTTTTTTTTTCTTTCTGTTTTTTTTTTTTTTTCTCTTTTTTGTTTTTTTTTTTTTTGTTTTTTTTTTTTTTTTTTTTTTTTCACACACAGCTCCAGGTGACAGGTATCAGATGTGATTTCCTACACGCAAGTTTTAAGATCTTAGGTTCTGAATCAGCTTGATCAGCGTCCCTCACAAACTCACTTCACTGCTTGGCTGTGCTTGTAACAAAACTCTGATATGCCCACAAACACAGACACACACACACCTCCTTATCTCAAATTCACTTGGATTGCTGTGAGGGGGGAATTCTTGGAATTCCTTTAATTGCTTTACCACAGTTAAACATAAATCACCATACCATAGTTCTTCTGTGTAAAATACTACTCTTGTTGCAAACAAAATCCTAAAATCTCTACAAACACCACTATACACTCCTAGAATCAAATTACCACAATGCAGTGGAAGAAAATCACCACACAAAATCACTGGGAAAGGGCATATCCCTCAAAGTACCTACTTTTCTCAACACAACACAGCATACCACAATTCTGCATTTACCCAACATCAGCTTTCCCTGGACACAATCAAAATAACGGCACACAGTGAAATTCCAGAGATCCAAACATCCAGGGCAAAGAAACTCTTTGAGCTCTTTAACTCATGGTTAAAATGTACCAAATCTACACAAATCACTAGATTTAAACACAATAAACACCGTCACTGACGTTTCTCTACTCATTCTGCTTCTCTGGGGGCACTGCCTGCCCCCACAGCCTGCCGCAGCCGGCTCCTCAGGCTCCACTCGGCCGCTTCAAATGCAGGTAGAATTCACCCCCCCCGCGCCAGGGGTGAACTCACTTGTTCGCTCTCTCTTTCATACGCCACACACTTGCACGATTACAGACACATTAACCACACAATGATACACTGTCCGGACACCACACACACACACACACAGAGGTTCACTGGACTGGCCTCCACAGTCCTTAGCGGTCCGCTCCATCAGACAGTGAAAAACTTCCCTCCCCACAACTCTAATTCTGCTGCCGCTGCCCCATCAGCCGCACAGCTCCATATCGCTGGTGGTCCGCTCTATCGGAACACACCGCCCTGTCTCTAATTCAGCTGCTGCTGCCCTATCAGCCACAGCTGCATCCACAGCACTCAGACGTCTCTGAGTGACTTACGTCTTACTTGGCCTTAGCTCTTCTATCTCTCTTTCTCCCCCCCCTTGGCGCCTCTCAGAACATACCGTATTCTTCTCTCCGCTGGCCAGCAGGTCCTTGTCTGTCCTCGCAGGAGGCAAGCTGAGACGAGCGGAGCCCCACCAGGAAAAAAATCCTAGGGCGCGCCTTGGAGGTCCGTCTATCCCCTCTGCCCCTGCGGGGACAGAGAACTCCTGGCTGGCTCGCCAAAATGTTTTGCGGAGATAAAGAAAAGAACCCCACAACTTTGTTAAAGTTGTAAAAGCCGGTATGTTTATTACAGCGCTGGACACATGCAGAGAATGTTCTCCTAAAAAGGCATGCGTGCCCTAGGAGTTTCAGATCCCCTTTTTATCTTCCTTGCAAATACATATGCATACAGTTTCACAATAGGTTCATACATATTCATTTTTACAAGATTTCGCGTGACACTTGCCGCTAGTTTCGTTTATCAGGAAGAATTCCTAGGTCAGGCTGACTTGTCCTCGTACTAGAACTTGTTATGGGTTCCTGCCTACCCTTTGTCTCCCTATTATGTCTGTTCTGCAGTTTTTCCTTCAGCTTTAACTTCAGAGACTTTTCACCTCTCCTGGACATTTCACCTAATTCAAAATGGGCTTTTACTCTAGGGATTTTTACTCTGTCTCAGGTCTGGGTGTGTCGCAGGGAGCAGGAGGTGCCAGGAAGGATCTGGATGGTGCTGATCCCAAATGTCCTGATTGGAGAGCGGCAGAGCCTGATGGGCAGAGCTTCAACACGGGGAGCAGCCATGGGATGAGATGGGATGGGATGGGATGGGATGGGATGGCATGGGATGGCATGGCATGGCATGGCATGGCATGGCATGGCATGGCATGGCATGGCATGGCATGGCATGGCATGGCATGGCATGGCATGGCATGGCATGGCATGGCATGAGGAGTGGAGATGGGACTTGGGAGTGATACCAAAATCAGCCAGAATAAACTTTCCAACACAATAAGAAGCATTAGGAAGCAGAGGACACACAGCAGGATCTCTCCATATTTCTGATTGGGGTGAGATTTTACAAACAGGGGTTTATCCGTCATAACCACACAGAGTCATTAAAGTGTCTTTCTTATCTAATACATAAACATCCCTTTCCTAGGACTCATTCCCATGCATCCACCTCTTTCTCAAAGTCCTTTCCTGATGCTGGAGGATCATTCAGAGGGGTCTCTGGTGGTTGCATTCACTGAGTGCTGAGATAGTAAAGGTGACCTTGCATTAACTTTTCCTTTGGCCATGTGCTCTTGCTTCTTGTTACAGAACTTGCCCCAAAACCACTGCAGGCCTCCAAATCTGTTCCTGCAGTGGCTCCAGGCATGTTTATCATCCTGTGTGATCCTGAGGAGCACATTGGAGCTGGGCTTTCCTCCTCCCTCCTGGTTCCTAGAACCCTGTGGCCAGGAGGAGCAGGGACACTTCCAGGGATCCCAGGGGGAGCGGAGGAAGATCCAAGCTGTTCGTGGGGAGCACTGGGGTCCCCCGGGACAGTCTGGGCTGTTGGAGGTGGTTTCAGAGGGGTCAGGAGAGGCTCAGAGCAGGTTGGAGGGGATCTGGAAGCCGACAATCCCAAATCTCCCCACTGGAGTAGGGCAGAGCCTGACAGGCCACACTCAGAGTGGGGGAACAGCTCCGTCTGGGAAACCTGTGGGATGTAATAGGATAGGATTAGGTGGGGAGCAGAGTGGGGATGGGGATGGGAAGTGGGGGCAGAGATGAGGATGGTAAGGGGAAAGAACAAGGAAGCAGCTCAGCTGTGCTTCCTTAGGCCCAGGGCATCTCTTTGCAAGTATCATGGAGCTATTCCTAGACTGGGAGTTACTTCTGAAAAGCACCCAGCTGCCTCACCAGCACTGCCAGCATTCCAGTGCCACCTGCAGCTCCAGCATTTCTTTGCTGTTGGAGGGAGCATGACCTCTCAAGGAAGAGAAACGAGGAATGGTAGAAACCTGTTGGGAAAGGGAAGGCAGTTGCAGAATGCACCTTGCCCTGGGAAGGACTGTTTCTTATCAGGAGGAATTGCGCAGCCATTCACAAAATCCACCTCCTTTGTGGCAAAGGAAAAAAAAAATCAAGATCCATAACCCTAAGCCTGTGGAACTCTGACACAGCCAAAGTTGTAAAACCACTTCCGACTGCCCTGTGATGCCACTGAGTCTTGGGGAGCAACACGAGGACAGGGCAGAGAGGGATAGGAGTGGGGAGCTCCTGGTGATGTGGAGACGTTCTTCTGCATGGTTCTGACCTGGCAGGAGCCGCTTTAGGACATGGATCCCAAAGGAGCAAGAGGGACCAGGAAGCACTGCTGATCTGCACAGACCCCTTTGCCTGCTGCTGCCCCACAGGGAACAGGTCAGTGGAATGTTTTCCTTCCTCCCTACCCCACCTTCCTCTCCTGCAGGAGCTGCTCTGTTCCTGCCACCCTCTCCCGGTGACTGCAGGGCCCTCCCAGCTCCTCCCTCCTCTGCCCTGTGCATCCCGTCTGTACCCTAATACTGAAATGGGCCAGGACAAACTTTCTAACACAATGCAAAACATCAGGAAGCAGGAATTCTTGACCTGCACAAGACACACAGGGATCTCTCAATGTTTTGTGTGTATGGTGAGACTTTACAACAGGGTATTAATCCATTAGAACCACATATAGGCATTAAAAAGTATTTTTGATCTAATACATAAACACCATTTTCCTAGAACTCATTTCCATGTATCCACCTCCTCCTGCAAGTCCTTTTATGATCCTGGAGGTTTATGAAGAGGGGTCTCTCTGGTGGTCATATTCAATGAGGGCTGCCATACTAAAGGTGCCCTTGCCTTGAACTTTGGCCATGCACTGTTGCTTCTTGTTCCTGAACTTGCCCCAAAATCACTGCAGGCCTCCTTATCTGCTTCTGCACTGGTTCCTGCCATGTTTGTCATCCTGTGTGCCAGCCTTTACATCCTGTGAGGAACAACCACCCACTTTTTAAAATTTTTAAAGGTTGATTAAACCTTAACAAAAAATGCAACAAAAGGACTGAATCAGGAGAAGCGGGCCTGGGAGCTTCCCTCATGGCTGCCCACCACGTGGCTGGCTGATCTTCAAGATGGAAGCTTCACCTTTGATACCCCGGGGGTTGCATCAGCTAAACCTGGCCCCTCCCAAAGTCTGTCAGTGAACCCTTCTTTGTGTTTATTGCTGGAGCCTGCTTTCTTGCAGCTTGACTGGAGGGTCAAGTGTTCTCATGCTGCACCTCTTCCTCCCCAGCAACAAGCTTTTGTACACTCCTTCTTTCTACCTGTCCTAGATGACTCAGGATCTCTGATGGCAACAATACAGAAGAAGAATAGGGGACATCTAAACAACAGACTGCAGTAACATAATTTTACATCAATCAAGCTTCTATTAATATTTACACAGTATTCATCCCTTAACTGTGAGAGCCATTCATCCCAGTATCCATCCATAATACATCCTTTTAAAATTCGGCCACTATACTTTTGCACGACTTCAGAAGAACTGAAAATATTTATTCTCTATATTATTTATCAATCTCCTGTCAAACAGCGCGAAAAACACAATTCCTTCTCCACTCCAATATTCCCACTGCTCTCTTCCTCTGCCCTTCTCACTCCTCCCCACTGAATCCTTCCCACTGCAGGGAGCTGCTGAGGAGCCACATGGTCCATCCCTGCATTCTCCAAGCACTGACTGCCCATCCACTCTGACCACAGCCAGGGGCCACATCCCACTGCCTGCCCAGCATCCATTCATGGAGGTGAACACCGTGTCCCCATCTCCTGCCTCACCCACTGAAGGAGATGATCTGTGTGAGACAGATGTCACCCGTGTGGCCATACACAGTGTGACCCTGCTCATCTGCCTCTGTGGGCTGGCTGGGAATGCGGCTGTCATCTGGCACCTCAGCCTGAAAATCCCTAACTATGGCATCTTTGACCTGGCTGTCACTGATTTCCTCTTTCTTCTCCTCACAGTCCCCTCTGCCCTCCTTTTCCTGGTGGAGGATGTGTCCTGCTCTTCTATCATGCCTCTGCTGTACCTGAGTTTCCTTTTCCAGCTTTCAGTGGTCTCCTACTACTGGGGGTGTTCTGGCTGATGAGCTGCAGCAATGTGTGGTATATGCGCAAGATCTGCAAACTTTGCTGCTGCTGCAACCTTCCTGAGCACCCGGTGTGGGTGGTGGACAGTGTCCAAACCTGGGCCTTCTTTGCTCTCTTTGCTGTCATTCCCTCAGTGACATTCCAGTGCCCGTCAGAAGAGCAGCAGCACTGCAGGGCAGCTCTCATCTTCATTTACCCCATCATCCTGCTCTTCTTGGCTGCACCTGTGCTCGTTTCCAGCACAGTTGATTTCATTAAGGCCAAGTGGGGCTCCCAGCAGCAGCAGCAGCAGGCGAGAGGCGCGAAATCGTTACCTTCCTCATTGTGCTACTCAGTCTCCTCCTCACCATCTGAAATTTCCTGCAGGAGCTTGGTTACATCACTGTGTCCTACCAGGTTGTATTCCTGCTCACCTGCATCCACAGCAGCATCAAACCCTTCATCTACTTCTTGGTTGGGAGCTGCTGGAGGCCCTGCTCCATAAAGTCCCTTTGGCTCTCTCTCCAGAGGGTCTTTGAGGAGGCAGAAAAAAAAAAAAACCATCAGAAATGATCCTGCCATGTACACGGGGATCTGAGCCTGCTGATCCCTTCCACTGCTCTGCTGAAGGACCCCAGGAAAGTGACTGAAGGTTTCCTTTAAACTCCTGATTAATCAATATCCATAGGATCACCCTCCCTGTATTGGTGTATTCCTACAGGAGAAGGGAGCAGGAGCATTTCCTTGGGTGATTTTTGTGGGATGCTCTGCAGGGAGCACACTGGAGCGTGGCTTTCCTGCTCCCTCCTGGATCCACATGGCTCCAAGCAGTGCAGCTGGGCTCAGTGCTGTTCCCCAGCTCTATCCCCCATGGAATGACCCTCATGGCCTCGGCCCCAGGGAATGAACTCCATCTCCTCTGGCTCAGCAGATGACTCTCATGGTGTTTGCAGGGAGCTCTTGCCTGCAAAGCATGGGACACCTTCATCCCTGGGGACACACCCAGCACGGGGTGGCAGTGATTTCCCAAATCCCTGCAGGGCTGGTGCCTCTGGATGGCAGGAGAGGGGTTGGGATCACAGGGAGCATCCTTCCCCTTCTGTCCAGCAGAGCCGGCCCTGCATTCCCAGCTGATGGGAAGGGACACCAGGTAGGGCTGCAGAGCTGGGGAGGGACAGCAACATTTCCTCATCCTTTCAGTGGGAATGTCTCACGTTCTTGAATTCCAGAATTGAATGCCTCTGAGTAAAGTGCAGTGTCGATAGTGAACTCCACTGATCCTTTGTGCCTGTATCCAGAATATACATGGAATATGGAAATTCCCATCAGCAGATGCTTGGACCATTTAATTGCACAGAAATTAGGGGCTTGTGCTGCTCTTCTGCAGAATGGGGCCATCCATCCTCTGCTTCCCCAGCATCAGTGTCCAGGGAAGCCCTTGAGCACCTCCATCCTGAACCTGGCCACCCACAGGAGGAGCTGCACAGCCACTCTGCACAGCAGCTCCAGCCATAGTCCAGCCTCTCCTGATCTTTCTCATTCTGGAACTACCCTGAAATCAGATTTGGATTGATGGTTTTTGTTTCTTTCCACTGTGGTAGTCCCAGCCTCTGAATTTGCTAAGCAAACAATATCCAGGCTTTACTGCAGAGCCTGTCTCTGTTAAACAGTGTCCAAAATGGCTCATTTCCTTCTTTTATCCCATTCTAAAGCCTCTGGCTGCTCTGGGAGCAGGGCAGGTACCTGTCTCATACCACAGCCCTTCCAGAGGCACGTGCCTGCAATGCTTGGGATGATGTTGGTGCTGCCAAGAGCTCCTGATTCCTCCTGGAAGAGACCTGGGCAGCAGCCACATCTCTTGCTCAGGGGGAAGTTGTCCCTCCTTTTCCCACTGCCTTAAATCCAGGGGAAACCAACGTGCCACTGCTTCTGGAAAGGGAAGTGAGAGTGAAAGCCATGGGTGATGAGTCAGGCTTTGGAGACAAACGTGAGGTTAAACAGCTAAGGAGCATTTATTAACAGAGTTGTTAATGATGAACAGAGGAGGGAGACTTTGACATCAAAGAGGGTTTTTTCTCTCCCTCTCTCCCATTTCCTGACCATTGGAAAGGCAAAACTTTCCATGGTGCAATCTTTTGTCTGGAGAAGAACAACTCAGCTAGGGAATCCCTCCCAAGGCAAGTGCAGAAGGACCATTATCCTTCCATGCACTTTTTCTGCTTCCCAGCACCTTCCTTGTCTCCTGTGTCACCCAGGCCACTGCCTACCTGAGCCTCCTTTCAAAAGAGCAAGACTTCAAAGCAAAAGGTTTCCTGGCTGTCCCTGCCCATGGCAGAAGGAGAGATGGAATGAGATGATCTCTGCTGTTTCTTCCAACCTGTCCGGGGGTGACTTTATGAGCTTCATTGTGTCCCCATTCATCTGTTTAGCCCAGAAATAGGTTTTGCACATTTCAGACTGGTTCTTGAGCACAGAGGGGGAGAGCAGATGCAGCAGTTTGTTTTCAGAAGCTGTGCTCACTCCTCCCCATTCCTGCTCCCAGACCGTGCTGTCTGCAGCACAGACATGCAACATAGAGCTCTCCTTTGCTTTTAGCTATTTTCATCTGGCTGAGGCAGAGAAGTTCCCTGCACTGTGGTTTTCCTTTTATTTGTGTCGTGGTTTCATAGGAAGTAAATATTTTTGGGATGCTGTGGTCAAACTAATTGGTGCTCAGATTTGAATATTGGCACCTGGTGTGGCCACTGAGGACATGGATACTCCTCTGAGAACACAGAGGGTTAAAAGCAGAGAACTCCCAGGAAATCTCTCTCTTGGTTCCGGTCAGGGAAAGGTTCAGAGCTGCCCTGCCCCGTTGTGCCTGGGTGGGCAGGGGAAGCCATGCGGCCCGGTGAGGTGGGGCCTTGGACAGAGAGGGGAGGTGAAGAGGCCCTTGCAGGATGGAAGGGTGGAGGAACATTGGAGAGTCATTGGGCTGCCACCCCCCCACCCCCAAGAGAGAGAGACGCTGTCTGTGCCTGTGCCACCCTAAAATTTGGTACCACAGCCAGCTGAGAAGGACAATGGGGGGCTGCGGCGAGAAGGTGCCCAGCAGGGCAGCCCTGGGAATTCTGGACAGGCAGAGACTGAGATTTTTAACCCTTTTCTTGGATGACAAAAACCTTACAAATGCTTATCCTCCTGGAGTTGAATGAGAAGAGAGATAGAGATGAGATAAGAGGAAATGGGCCACCAGAGAAGTGGAGAAGGATGTTGGGTGGGAGGGATGATGGAGTGGCCTTTGGCTGGACTTTTCTCCTATAGACATGGACAGAACCATTTTTTCCTGTGACACAGAAACTGCATCTAGGGGGAAGCAATGGCTCGGAGCCAAGGGAGTTCAGTGTTGTTATGCGAAGGAGTGCGTGAACAGAGACGACGGGTGAGGGGGGTTGGTGCCCTCAAACTTCAGGGAAGAGAAGATCTCTGTTCTTGAGACCCCTCGGCCCCAGGGGGTGAATCTGCGGGGACTGGTGTCCCAAAAGAGAGAGACTGTGCTCTTTTTGGAACTGGACAAAGCACCCTTCAAAGGAAAACCCTAGAAGCAGCTCTGGTCCATGCGCAGTGGTGAGAGCACTGGGCATGGAAGGAAGATGTCACGATGGCAAAGGATCTCCGGGCAGTGCCACGTGTGACAGGAAATACACAAGGTCTCAACTGTGCTTCCAGGGGAAGCCAATGGCACAAGAGGGACTCCTCACTCCTTGATGAACTGAGAATTGATTATCTAAAGGGTGGTGATGGACTGAGAGTTGGTGATCTGAGGGATGGATGTATTGGAAATTTTGTGGGGGGAGGAGGAATGATTTTGGAAGGGTTTCATTCTTTCTGTGTGTTTCTTTTTACATATACTTGTAGGTTAAAAAATGCTTTTTCTTCTTTATTCCTAAACTGGAGCCTGCTTTGCTCTATTCCAGGACACATCTCACAGCACACACCAGGGAGAGGGTATTTTCATGGGGCACTGGCATTGTGTCAGTGTCAAACCGTGACAACTTAGGACTGTTCAAACCTGCTCTGGACTGAAAACCCAGAAGAGCACCAGGAGCTCACACCTGTGGCCCACCGGGGCCTGGGACGCGGCATTTTCCAGCCCCAGAGGGACAGATAAGAGACTGAGTGAGCCAAACTACACTCCACAACAAGGATTTGCTGAACTTGCCAACTCTTCAGAAAAGCAAGAGATTTTATTGTTTCATATTGTTTTCAATTTTTTATGCTTGTGAATACTTTCCTTGTTAAATAAACAGTTTTTCCCACTTTTCTCTAAAGAAATCTTTTCCTGAATCAGCTGGGGAGGGGCTGATTGAATTTATTTTCTAGAGGGATCCAATTGAAGGTTCCTTCACAAATTTACCCTAAACCAGGACACAACCCAAACCATTCCATGAGGATTCCTTGTATCACCCACTACCATCCCAGGCAGGAGTTCCCCTGCTGCACACAGCACCAGCCTGACAGAGCCCAAGGAGCATTTGGACAATGCTTTCAGGGACAGGCTGGGATTGTTGGGATGTCCTGTGCAGGTCCAAGAGCTCAACACCAAGACCCTTGCAGGTCACTTCCAACCCTGGATATTTTAGGGTTTTCTATCGTGATGGCTCTGTTTCATGATGATTTCACCTGATGATGACTCTACTGTGTTGTCCCTATGCCCTGGCTCTGGCACAAAAGCCTCAAAAGCCCTCTGCAAGGCAACACTACCAGAGGGGGTGAATTCCTTTGCACAGCTCCCAGCCAGGAAGTAAATCAGAGGGAGGGCACAGCTCTTGGCACAGGTGAGCAGGAGAGAGGGGCTGGGGGCAAAGACACAGAAGGCAAACGCCCTCAGCAAGAGCCAGTGCCCAGAATCAGCAGTGAAGAAGGGGAAGGAGATGACAGGAGCAGCAGGAGCAGGGCACAGAGCTTCCCTGGGAGCTGTTTCCATCAGCAGCACAGGAGCCTGGCCAGCAGGGCCAGAGCAGAAGAGCTCAGGGTGAGCACTGAGAAGAGGCAGCTCAGCACCAAGGCCATGGGCACCAAAGGGCAGCAATGGAGGCTGGCAGTGAGCAGGAAGGAGAGCAGCCAGAGCAGGGCACACAGGAGCACCGGGAAGCACTGGGAGCCGTGGCAGGGCCAGCAGGACACGGGAGCACAAACAGAGCTGTCACAGCCCTGAGGGCTGTCAGAGAGGAGACAGTGGCAGTGAAAGCCAAGAGGATGGGGACCTTCAGCCCAGCTGTCACACCCCACGAGCCCAGCTGGTGCCAGAAGCTCTCTGGGACAGGAAAGATCCCCAGGGTGATGGTGATGGAGAGCAGGAAGGTGGAGCCAGCCATGGCCAGGCTGTGCACACAGGGGGTGATGGGTTCCTGTGGATGCAGAAGCTGAGGAGCCAGAGCTCAGCCCCATTCCCACCATTCCACACAGGCACAGCAGCAGCAGCAGCAGCAGCGGGACAGGCACTTTGCTCCACTGCCTGGTGTCACACTGGCTCCAGTTGTCGTGGCTCTCCTCATTCCAGCTCCCCTGGGATGCCTTCCCACCGGGCTGGCTCCAGCAGGCAGGGCTGGCTCCCTCCGTGCCAGGGGACAAAGTGCTCATGGTGACACCTCTGCTGCTTCTCCTGCCCTCACACAGCTGCAGGGCTGACAAACAGACAGACCAGAGCAACGCTGCTGTCCCCCAAACGTGGCTTTTCCCATCTTTTCCCACCCACAGCTTCCATGTGGAGCAGCACAGGGAGGGCTGAGGGACAGGACAGATGGCAAGGAGGATGTGGGAGCCTGGTCCTGTGTGCCTGGCACAAAAGCAGGGAGATACCTCCTTCCTGGCTGTGGACAGGACACAGCTGGAGCAGGAAAACAATTGGAGAGGAAGAGGATTGCCCATGGAGATATCAGAGAGCAAATGGCTTTGGGATGGATCTCAGCTGGACTCTCAGGTGTCACTTGATATCACTGAGCTGCTGGATTCCTTCAGCAGGACACTCATTTCAATATTCCCTCCCTTTTCCCACAGTGTTTATGGCTCTTAATTCCCTACAGACCTCAGTTCTGGCCCCAAAATCAATAACCAGGTTCCACCCAGTGAGGGGGCCCTGATGAAGGTGCAAGAGAAGAGTGTGACCTTGTTTCCTCTGGCAGCCTGGAGAGCTTCCCCGCAGTGCTCTCCCCTCAGCTCCCAGGCTGCAGCTGCTGTCCCTGGGCCGGGATCTGCAGGAGGTTCCCTGGAATGGTCCCTTGGGCAAGGGCAGCGCAGCCCGCGGGCTGAGCCCGAGCAGCGTCCGGCGCGGGCTCTGTGCCAGCTCCTGCCACAGCCCCTGCTCTCCGTGCTGCCTCGTGTTCTCCAGGGCTCTCACACACAGGCAGCTGGGGCACAGCCTGCCACGGGCTCAGGGCTCTGCTGCTCAGCTGCTCCTCACTCTGCCCGGGAAATGAGCAACGGGAGAGAGCCTCAGCAACCACACCTGTGCCCAAAGCACTTGGTCTCCATCTCAGCCGCATCCTTCATTTTTAAAACAATCCCATTTCCAAAACCTTTTTCTTTGAACCGCTTGAACTTGCCCCCTCTCATTGCTGGGCTGGGTCCTTAGGGCCCTGCACTATAATATCCTGTTAAACTTTTATTTCTGGTTCAAATCCAGTTTTCCCCCTTGTATACTTCAAGTTGAGTGGCACTTCACCTTCACTAAACAGTTTCCAAGAAGATTCTTACAATAAAAAATTCCGTGCGTGAGCAGGAGCACAGGCACACAGCAGAGGGATGATTTAGGATTTCAGCAATGACATTGCTTCTGAGAGAAGGCAAATCCATGCTGCTCGCTTGGCTTTAATCCTTAGGAACTTGCATGTTTCCTCATAGTCATCTTCCACACTCCCTTGGGAGTCAGACAGAAGCCTACAATGAATTCCAAGGAATTCCTAGAAAGGTGAAGTGAGATGATTCCTACCCAGGCTGACATGTGCCTCAGGGGTGTGGGATGCTCCTGCTGGAAACTGCTGGCCCTGGGACCAGAACTGTCATGTCTCTTCCTGCTGACACCGTGTTTGTGTCCCCAGCTATGGAATCTCACATCCCCTCACCAGCCCAATCCTTTCAAGGGAAAACACTTCACGATCCAGGACCTAATGGGGCTCCAGGAGAGGTGGAGAGGGACTTTGGCCAAGGGCATGGAGTGACAGCACAAGGGGGAATGGCTCCCCACTGACAGAGGGTGGGGTCAGATTGGATATTGGGAAGAAATCCTTCCCTGTTAGGGTGCTGAGGCCCTGGCACAGGCTGACCAGAGAGGCTGTGGCTGTCCCTGGATCCCTAGAAGTGTCCAAGGTCGGGCTGGATGGAGTTTGGAGCAACCTGGCATAGTGGAAGGTGTTCCTGCCGGCAAAGGGACAGTCTGGGATCAGACAGCCACCAAAACAACCCCAAGTGTTCCCAGGACTGAACAGGAGTAGCTCTGGTGAAGGGCTGGCAGAGGTTCACAGCACCCTGGTCCCTGATAGCTTTCATTGCATCATCAGGGGGATTGGCAGTAATCAGGGAGGGCTCCAAGTGCTGATAGCCTGGCTGCAAGCAACTGAGTGCTGTCCTTCCCTTGGTCTGTGAGCCTGCACTGGAATGACAGGAATGGGAGTCCACGGCCCAGAGGTGATCCCATGAGCCCAGGGGAGGCTTTGGCAGTGGTTCTGGAGCTCTTCCCAGAACAGAAGCTGTTTCTGACAAGCACCCAGATGCTTCACCGGCACTGCCAGCAGCATTCCAGTGCCACCAGCAGCACCAGCATCCCTCTGCTGCTGGAGGGACAGTGACCCCTCAGGGAAGAGAGAAAGGAAGCATGGTAGAAACCTGTCAGAAGAGGGAAGGCAGTTGGAGAAAGGGACATTCTGCAGCGAGGGAGTGTTTCTCATGAGGAGAAAATTAAGAAGCATTTTTAAAATATTTCAGTTGGAGCTTTAGACAAAAACCACTTCCTCTCTATGTAAAAACCCCAAGATAAAGCTCTCTGAGGACGTGAAATTCTGACAGAGCCAAAGCTGCAATTTCCCACTGCCCTGGGACTGCACTGAGCCCTGGGGAGCTACACCAAGACAGGGCACACAGAGGAACAGGAGTGGGAAGATCCCGGGCTCCCTTCACCTGGGCTCTTTCTCCTTCGTGTCCCTGACCTGGCAGGAGCTGCTTTAGGACATGGATCCCAAAGGAGCAAGAGGGACCAGGAAGCGCCGCTGATCTGCACAGACCCCTTTGCCTGCTGCTGCCCCACAGGGAACAGGTCAGTGCAATGTTTTCCTTCCTCCCTACCCCACCTTCCTCTCCTGCAGCAGCTGCTCTGTTCCTGCCACCCTCTCCCAGTAACTGCAGGGGCCTGCCCAGCTCCCCCCTCCTCTGTCCTGTACTTTCGTGCACCATTCCCTGCCAAACAGCCCAACCCTCCCACCTCACTCCTCCCCACTGAATCCTTCCCACTGCAGGGAGCTGCTGAGGAGCCACATGGTCCATCCCTGGATTCTCCAAGCACTGACTGCCCATCCACTCTGACCACAGCCAGGGGCCACATCCCACTGCCTGCCCAGCATCCATCCATGGAGGTGACCACAGTGTCCCCATCTCCTGCCTCACCCACTGAAGGAGACGATCTCTGTGATATTGATGTCACCAGCGTGGCCATACACAGTGTGACCCTGCTCATCTGCCTCTGTGGGCTGGCTGGGAACGGGGCTCTGCTCTGGCTCCTTGCCTCCCACACTTCACCCAGGAACAGAACCATCCTTTATATCCTCATGCTGACTCTTCTGGACTTCTTCTTCCTCCTCATTCTGTTGCCCTCCACTCCACTCTTCCTGGTGGAGGACATGTCCTGTTCTACCATCATGCCCTTGTCACACATAAGGTTCCTTTCCTGGATGTCACTGTTGTCTTAGAGCTTGTGGCTGTACACGCTGACATTCATCAGCATCAAGAGGTGCATGTCCATCCACTGCCCGCTCTGGCTCTGCTGCCACCATCCCCAGCACCTGTTGAAGGTCATGCTTGCTCTGCTCAGGGCCTTCTTCATCACTCTTGTCATGGTCTTTGCCATGATGCTTTCCCTGTGCACGTTCCAGCAATCTGAGCCCTGTCGGGTGTTTCTCAGCTCTATACACACCTTCAACCTCCTCCTCTGAGCTCCATTTCCAGTAAATCCACTTTACTCATTTCAAGCCTGGTTCCCAGAAGCCGCAAGCCAAGAAGCTCAACATTGTTACCTGCCTCATTGTGCTCTTCTCTCTTCCCCGCAATCTAAGAAACTTACTGC
Source organism: Calcarius lapponicus (assembly GCA_039654755.1). Classification (NCBI taxonomy): domain Eukaryota; kingdom Metazoa; phylum Chordata; class Aves; order Passeriformes; family Fringillidae; genus Calcarius; species Calcarius lapponicus. The sequence continues at coordinate 8,449,981 of CM077468.1, forward strand.
AGTAGCTCAGCTACAACATTGCGCCCTCCCAGGTTCTTTTCCTGCTCACCTGCATCCACAGCACCATCAAACCCTTCATCTACTTCTTGGTAGGGAGGTGCAGGAGGTCCTGCTCCGTGGGGTCTCTCCAGCTCTCCCTCAGGAGGGTCTTTGAGGAGCCAGAAGAAAACAGTGCCCAGAGCCGTGATCCTGCCATGGACACGGGGGTCTGAGTCTGTTGATCCCTTCCACTGCACTGCTGAAGGACCCCGGGACAGTGGCTGAGAGATTCCTTGAGTCTCCTGATCAATAAATGCCCACAGGATCACCCTCCCTGTGCTGCTGCATCCCCAGCCCCTTTCCAGGCCGCTCTGGGCTCTGATCCGGGCTTGTGAGGCCTCAGCCTTGAGGAGCAGCCCCTGGGCTCAGCTCCTGTGGCGCTGATCACAAACACCCTCTGCTCCCAGCAACTGCTGCTGTCCAACCACCTCCTGGGCTTTTAGCAACAGCCTTGGACATTATTGTACTGCCCTGGATGCCACAGCATCCCTGCTCTGCCACTGTCCCAGGAAGCTGCCGGCCCCAAGTGTGGCCAGGCTGAGCCATTGCTGGCAGTGCCGCCCATGCCTTGGGGCCCTGTGAGCAGCGGCCCAAAAGGAGACCCTTGGAGCTCTGCTGGGCCCAGCAGCGCTGAGCAGAAGCTCCCTGGCACTGGGGCCTCTCCCAGCTGGGATCTCTCCCGGCTGCTGCCCTGGGCTGCTGCCCGAACGCCGACGGCTCCTGGGCCCATCCCCCAGGGCTCCAGGCCCAGCCCTTGGCACAGGGAGGAGATGCAAAGGGATGCGCAGGGAGCATTCACTGCCTGCCAGGGCAATGGCTCACAGGGACCTTGCACTGACTCTGCCTGCCTGCCTGCCTGGCTGTGTGCACACACGGCTGCATCTGCTCTGGCAAATGTGGCAGAAATGCTGCTCTCTCAGGTGTGTCAGTACCTGAGACCTCTGACTTGTGCAGGCCTGCAAGGAACTCTCAGGCATAAATAAGGTTAAATGCTGCTAAGTGATATGCCTCTGCTGAATTGCTAAGTTTAAAGTTTAAGTGAAGTACAGTTAAGTTTGAATGCTGTAAATCTTTTCGGCCCTTTCCTTTTTATTCTTACCTCCTTTATATCCTTACCCTGTGTCCTTTTGTCACACGCCCTGGAATACACACACAAACACACACACAGGGATAGAACTTTGGTGTGCTGGTGCTTATTATTAAACCTTTTACTGATTTCCTTGCTGGTGGTTTTTCAGAGATTCTTCCTCTGCCCTGGCTTTGGCCTCTCCCTCAGCAGGCTGGGATGGTGCAGCTCCAAGGGTAGGGGGACTCCGTGCTCCTCAGCACAGCCACCCCCTTCCAGGAGCAGGGTGACATCTGTGTTTGTCACCATTGTCTCCACGGGGCATCAACCCCCTCCCTGTGGCTTCTCTGAGGTCTCTGAGCTGGAGGTGTTCAGCCTGGAGAAGGGAAGGCTTCAAGGAGACCTCAGAGCCCCTTCCAGGGCCTAAAGAGGCTCCAAGAACTGGAGAGGCGCGTTGGACAAAGGCCTGAAGTGACAGGACAAGGGGGAATGCCTTCCCACTGCCAGAGAACAGGCTTAGGGGGAATATTGGGAAGAAATTCCTCCCCGTGAGGGTGGAGAGGCTCTGACACAGGTTCCCAGAGATGCTGTGGCCTCCCCATCCCTGAAGGTGTTCCAGGCCAGGCTGGATGGGGTTTGAAGCAGCCCGGTCTAGTGGAAGGTGTCCCTGCTTGCAAAGGCTGAGATCAGGAAAAAACAACCACAAGGATTCCCAAGGCTGAGGAGGAGGAGGATGAGCTCTGCTGAAGGGCTGGAAGGGGCACCACAGCACCCCAACATCTGGTCTCCAATAGCTTTTATTGCATCATCAGGGGTACTGTCAGTAAGAAATGTGGGCTCTGATGCTGATAACCTGCTGCAAGCCTGTCGTGGTTTGGCACTGGCCAAACGCCAGGCACCCACAAAAGCCGTTCATTCACCTTCTCCTGCTCTCAGCTGGGCAGAGGAGAGGGAAACAAAAATTACCAAAGGGATCATGAGTTGAGATGGGGACTGGGAGAAAAAACACTCAAAGAATAGAAAAAAAGTTTCAAATGTAATGGTGGTAAGGGGCTTTTATTAAAAGAGAGGAATGAGGTACTTGCACTGAGATAGCAACCACAGGACACCTAAATCTTTCAGAGAAAATGAATTTATTGCTCCCTTATCAGAAGAAACAAACTTCTTCCTGCCTCGCTCAGTCCTGAAGATGCTGTCAGGATTATGAGGAAGAAGTTGACATCTACCAGACAGAATCCTTTGTTTGAATGGAACTTATGCACCATGTATGAGATGTATGAATATGCATCAGGCTATTGCTTTTAGGGTTAAACCTCTGTTAATGGGTGTCCTTTTTTGGGCTTATTTTGCCCAGAAAGAGGCACCTGGACTGCCTGTAACTCTTTGTTTTTATTGTCCCGTATTATGCTAAATCCTAATTGTCCACATTTTTATTGCTCTAATTATATTACTATTTTATAACCATTTTATTACTATTAAACTTTTAGCATTTTAAAAATAAGTGATTGGTGTATTTCGCAGAGATGCTGGAAGAACTGCTCCATGTGTTCCTCAGAAAATCTCTCCAGAAGGTCTTTGGGGGGCTAGAAGTAAACACTGCCAGCAGCAATGATTCCACCAGGGAATGATTTCAGTGATTCCATGGCAGTCTGAGCCTGTTGATCCCTTCCACTGCACTGACGAACCACCCGGGGGCATTGGCTGAGGGTTTCCTTGACTCACTTGATTAATAAATATCCACAGAGTCACGCTCCCACCTCAATTCCTGCAGGACAAGGCAGCAGGGGCATTGCCAAGGGCCATGTGGGAAGCATGCTCTGCAGGGAGCACATTGGAGCATGGCTTTCCCTCCTCTCTAACACCTCCTAGAACACTTAAAAACTGCTTTCCCAAAAGGGATCGTGCCCCACACGGCTGTGATCCCAGAATTCCCCCTGGCACCTGGTTCCTGCATCCCACTCAGGTCTGATATCAATAAACAGCACCGTGAACCCTGAGCTGCCTTTGCCCCCTCTGCCAGCGCTTCCCGGCTTCCTCTGGCTGCTGCTGCCAGCCGGGAATGTGCCTGGAGGGAGGGGACACAGCCATGGCTTGTGCTCCCTGGAGCAACCATGATCCCAGTGCCAGAGCTGGGCTGGCACAGACACGATGGCCCAGGGGCTCAGCATTCCCCACCCCGAGTGCTCCGAGAGTGTCACAGCAGAGATGTCCCTGCTCCCGGGTGGAGTGGGGCTGGCAGGGTAGGGGGGAAGCGTCCCCGTTGGTCTGGGTGTGTCGGAGGGAGCAGGAGGTGCCAGGAAGGACCTGGATGCTGCTGATCCCAAATGTCCTGGTTGGAGAGCAGCAGAGCCTGATGGGCAGAGCTTCAACACGGGGAGCAGCCATGGGATGAGATGGGATGGGATGGGATGGGATGGGATGGCATGGCATGGCATGGCATGGCATGGCATGGCATGGCATGGCATGGCATGGCATGGCATGGCATGGCATGGCATGGCATGGCATGAGGAGTGGAGATGGGACTTGGGAGTGATACCAAAATCAGCCAGAATAAACTTTCCAACACAGTAAGAAGCATTAGGAAGCACAGGACACACAGCAGGATCTCTCCATATTTCTGATTGGGGTGAGATTTTACAAACAGGGTTGTATCCATCATAACCACACAGAGTCATTAAAGTGTCTTTCTTATCTAATACATAAACATCCCTTTCCTAGGACTCATTCCCATGCATCCACCACCTTCTCAAAGTCCTTTTGTGATGCTGGAGGATCATTCAGAGGGGTCTCTGGTGGTTGCATTCACTGAGTGCTGAGATAGTAAAGGTGACCTTGAACTTTTCCTTTGGCCATGTGCTCTTGCTTCTTGTTACCGAACTTGCCCCAAAACCACTGCAGGCCTCCAAATCTGTTCCTGCACTGGCTCCAGGCATGTTTATCATCCTGTGTTCTCCTGAGGAGCACATTGGAGCTGGGCTTTCGTTGTCCTTCCTGAATCCTAGAACCCTGTGGCCAGGAGGAGCAGGGACACTTCCAGGGTCCTGGTGGAGCAGGGGATGATCGAGGCTTTTCAGGGGGCCTAGAGGTCCCAGGGACAGTCTGGGGTATTGGAGTCTGTTTTGGAATGGCCAGGAGAGGCTCGGAGCAGGTTGGAGGGGGTCTGGAAGCCGTCAGTCCCAAATCTCCCCACTGGAGGAGAGCAGAGCCTGACAGGCCACGCTCAGAGTGGGGGAACAGCTCCGTCTGGGAAGCCTGTGGGATGTGATAGGATGGGATGAGGTGGAGAGCAGAGTGGGGATGGGGATGGGGAGTGGGGGGCAGACATGAAGATGGTAAGGGGATAGAACAGGGAAACAGCTCAGCTGTGCTTCCTTAGGCCCAGGGCATCTCTTTGCAAGTATCATGGAGCTATTCCTAGACTGGGAGTTACTTCTGAAAAGCACCCAGCTGCCTCACCAGCACTACCAGCATTCCAGTCCCACCAGCAGCTCCAGCATTTCTTTGCTGTTGGAGGGAGCATGACCTCTCAAGGAAGAGAAACGAGGAATGGTAGAAACCTGTTGGGAAAGGGAAGGCAGTTGCAGAATGCACCTTGCCCTGGGAAGGACTGTTTCTTATCAGGAGGAATTGCGCAGCCATTCACAAAATCCACCTCCTTTGTGGCAAAAGAAAAAAAAAATCAAGATCAGCAACCCTAAGCCTGTGGAACTCTGGCACAGCCAAAGTTGTAAAACCACTTCCGACTGCCCTGTGACCCCACTGAGTCTTGGGGAGCAACACGAGGACAGGGCAGAGAGGGATAGGAGTGGGGAGCTCCTGGTGATGTGGAGACGTTCTTCTGCATGGTTCTGACCTGGCAGGAGCCGCTTTAGGACATGGATCCCAAAGGAGCAAGAGGGACCAGGAAGCGCCGCTGATCTGCACAGACCCCTTTGCCTGCTGCTGCCCCACAGGGAACAGGTCAGTGGAATGTTTTCCTTCCTCCCTACCCCACCTTCCTCTCCTGCAGCAGCTGCTCTGTCCCTGCCACCCTCTCCCGGTGACCACAGTGCCCTCCCCAGATCCTCTCTCTCCTTTTGTATATCCCGTCTGTATCCTAATACTGAAATGGGCCAGAACAAACTTTCTAATACAGTGCAACACATGAGGAAGCAGGAATTCTTGACCTGCACAGGACACAGAAGGATCTCTCCTTGTTTTGTGTGTATGGTGAGACTTTACAACAGGGTATTAATCCATTAGAACCACATGTAGGCATTAAAAAGTATTTTTGTTCTAATACACAAACACCATTTCCCTAGAACTCATTTCCATGCATCCACCTCCTCCTGGAAGTCCTTTCATGATCCTGGAGGTTTATTCAGAGGGGTCTCTCTGGTGGTCATATTCAATGAATGCTGTCATATTAAACGTGCCCTTGCCTTGAACTTTTTCTCTGGCCATGCACTGTTGTCTCTTGTTCCTGAACTTGCCCCAAAATCACTGCAGGCCTCCTTATCTGTTTCTGCACTGGTTCCTGCCATGTTTGTCATCCTGTGTGCCAGCCTTTACATCCTGTGAGAAACAACCACCCACTTTTTTAGATTTTTAAAAGTTTATTAAACTTTAACAAAAAATGCAACAAAAGGACTGAATCAGGAGAAAAGGCCTGGGAGCTCCCCTCATGGCTGCCCACCACGTGGCTGGCTGATCTTCAAGATAGAAGCTTCACCTTTGATGCCCCAGGGGTTGCATCAGCTAAACCTGGCCCCTCCCAAAGTCTGTCAGTGAACCCTTCTTTGTGTTTATTGCTGGAGCCTGCTTTCTTGCAGCTTGACTGGAGGGTCAGGTGTTCTCATGCTGCACCTCCTCCCCCCCTGCAACAAGATTTTGTACACCCCTTCTTTCTACCTGTCCCAGATGACTCAGGATCTCTGATGGCAACAATAGAGAGGGGGGAGAATGGGACTATGGGGAGAACAGGGGACATCTAAACAACAGACTACAATGACATAATTATATATCAATCGAGCTTCTCTTAATATTCACACAGTATTCATCCCTTAACTGTGAGAGCCAGTCAGCTCATTATCCATCTCTAACACACGCTTTTAAATTTTGGCCAATTTGGTATTGAACAACTTCAGAAGAACTGAAAATGTTCATTCTCTATGTTATTTATCAGCCTCCTGCCAGACAGCCCAAAGCACACAACTCCCTCTCCCACCCCACCATTCCCACTACTCTCCTCCCCTGCACATCTCACTCCTCCCCACTGAATCCTTCCCACTGCAGGGAGCTGCTGAGGAGCCACATGGTCCATCCCTGGATTCTCCAAGCACTGACTGCCCATCCACTCTGACCACAGCCAGGGGCCACATCCCACTGCCTGCCCAGCATCCATCCATGGAGGTGACCACCGTGTCCCCATCTCCTGCCTCACCTGCTGAAGGAGATGATCTATGTGAGACACATGTCAGCAGTGTGGCCATACACAGTGTGACCCTGCTCATCTGCCTCTGTGGGCTGGCTGGGAACGGGGCTGTGCTCTGGCTCCTCAGCCTGAAAAAGGGTAATCGTCACTTCTTTTACATGGCTTTCATTGACTTCCTCTTCCTCCTCTTTGGGGTCCCCTCTGCCTTCCTCATCTTGGTGGAGGACATGTCCTGCTCTCCTGTTGTGCCCTTGATGTACATGAACTTCGTTATCCAGCTGTCAGTGGTCTCCTACTACAGGGCACTGATGTCTAAAAGGATTGTGCTGTATATGGACAAGCTCTGCTGGCTCTGCTGCCGCTGCCACCTTCCCGAGCGCCTGTTGTGGATACTGGACAGTTTCCGATACTGGGCCTTCTTTGCTCTCTTCACTGTCATTCCCTCAGTGACATTCCTGTGCCCATCACACCAGCAGGAGCACTGCCGGGCAGCTGTCATCTCCATGTACACCATCATCCTACTCCTCTTTGCTGCACCCGTGGTCATTTCTGGCACAATTGACTGCCATAAGTGGGGCTCCCAGCAGCAGTCACCCAAGAGGCGTGACATGGTTACCTTCCTCATTGTGCTCCTCACTCTCCTTCTCAGCATCTGTAATTTCCTGCAGCAGCTTGGTTACCTCACTGTGCCCTCACAGGTTGTTTTCCTGCTCACCTGCATCAACAGCAGCATCAAACCCTTCATCTACTTCTTGGTGGGGAGGTGCTGGAGGCCCTGCTCCATGGGGTCCCTCCAGCTCTCCCTCCAGAGGGTCTTTGAGGAGCCGAAAATAAACACTGCCATCAGTGATGATCCTGCAATGGACAGTTTGGTCTGAGCCTACTGATCCCTTCCACTACTCTGCTGAAGGGCCCCAGGAAAGTGGCTGAAAATTTCCTTGATTCACCTGATGAATAAATATCCACAGAATCACCCTCCCTGTATTGGTGTATTCCTGCAGGAGAAGGGAGCAGGAGCATTTCCTTGGGTGATTTTTGTGGGATGCCCTGCAGGGAGCACACTGGAGCATGGCTTTCCTCCTCCCTCCTGGATCCACATGGCTCCAAGCAGTGCAGCTGGGCTCAGTGCTGTTCCCCAGCTCTATTACCCATGGAATGACCCTGATGGCCTCGGCCCCAGGCAATGAACTCCATCTCCTCTGGCTCAGCAGATGACTCTCATGGTGTTTGCAGGGAGCTCTTGCCTGCAAAGCATGGACACCTTCATCCCTGGGGACACACCAGGCACGGGGTGGCAGTGATTTCCCAAATCCCTGCAGGGCTGGTGCCTCTGGATGGCAGGAGAGGGGTTGGGATCCCACAGAGCATCCTTCCTCTTCTGTCTTAAAAAAAAAAAGAAAAAAAAAAAAAAAAAAAAAAAAAAAAAAAAAAAAAAAAAGCTTTGGAGTTTTTCTAACGTGAGTACTGTGTTCATTTTGAGAGTTGTAATGCTGATCTCGGACCATTGCGGGGAGTCAAAGCCCGAAGCGCTGCACAAGCTCCGGGAAGGCGGGACGGAGGAGCAGCTGTGCTGGAAAAGCGGAATGTGACTGAATGTGGGGGTTGGCTTACAAAGAGGGCCTGTTACTATTTTGGGCAGTGTGCCTCTGGCCGTGCCTGCCTCTGGCTACGAGTGAGCCCCGAGCGCTTTTCATTTTACCTTATTTAGTCCCTTGCTGTAGTTAATTAAGCTTCTAAAACTTTTAAGTGGGGCGTCTTTTCTCACAACAAAGAAAAAGATCACTTGATTCACAGGGAAAATGAAAAAGATCAAGATCAATAACTCAGAGGTTGTGGAACTCCGAGGAAGCCAAAGTTGTAAAACCACCGTGACCCAGGCACCGAGCCTTGCGAAACCACATCAGGTCATGGCACAGAGAGGAGCCGGCTGAATGGGGAGCTCCTGGTGACCTGGGCACTTTCTCCTTCATGTCCCTGACCTGGCAGGAGCCGCTTTAGGACATGGATCCCAAAGGAGCAAGAGGGACCAGGAAGCGCCGCTGATCTGCACAGACCCCTTTGCCTGCTGCTGCCCCACAGGGAACAGGTCAGTGGAATGTTTTCCTTCCTCCCTACCCCACCTTCCTCTCCTGCAGCAGCTGCTCTGTTCCTGCCACCCTCTCCTCGTGACTGCAGGGCCCCCCTCAGCTCCCCCATCCTCTGCCCTGAGCTTTGCTTCCACATCCCCTGCTGAACAGCCCAACCCTCCCATCTCCCTCTCACACCCCACCATTCCCACTGCCTTCCTCCCCTGCACATCTCACTCCTCCCCACTGAATCCTTCCCACTGCAGGGAGCTGCTGAGGAGCCACATGGTCCATCCCTGGATTCTCCAAGCACTGACTGCCCATCCACTCTGACCACAGCCTGGGGCCACATCCCACTGCCTGCCCAGCATCCATCCATGGAGGTGACCACCGTGTCCCCATCTCCTGCCTCACCCACTGAAGGAGAATATCTGTGTGAGACAGATGTCACCAGCGTGGCCATACACAGTGTGACCCTGCTCATCTGCCTCTGTGGGCTGGCTGGGAACGGGGCTGTCATCGGCCTCCTCAACCTGAAAATCCCCAACTATGGCATCTTTGACCTGGCTGTTGCCAATTTCCTCTTCCTCCTCTTTTCCATCCCCTCCACCCTCCTCTTCCTGATGGAGGACGTGTGTTGCTCTCTTATTCTGCCCCTGCTGTATCTGAGTTTCCTTTTCCAGCTCTCAGTGGTCTCCTACTACTGGAGCTCTTCCGACTGATGCTCAACAGCAATGTGCTGTATGCGTACAAGCTCTGGAAGCTCTACTGGCAACACGACCTTCCTGAGAGGCTGGTGTGGGTGGCAGACAGTTTCCAATACTGGGCCTTCTTTGCTCTCTTTGCTGTCATTCCTGCAGTGACATTCCTGTGCCCATCACACGAGCAGGAGCACTGCCGTGCTCCTCTCATCTCCATGTACACCCTCATCCTGCTCCTCTTTGTTGCACCTGTGTTTTTTTCCAGCACAGTTGATTTCATTAAGGCCAAGTGGGGCTCCCAGCAGCAGCAGCCCAAGAGGCACGACATCGTTATCGTCATCACTGTGCTCCTCACTCTCATCCTCAGTTTTTGTAATTTCCTGCAGCAGCTTGGTTACATCACTGTGCCCTCCCAGGTTGTTTTCCTCCTTGCCTGTATCCACAGCAGCATCAAACCCTTCATCTACTTCTTGGCAGGGATGTGCAGGAGGCCTGGCTCTGTAGAGTCCCTCTGGCTCTCCCTCCAGAGGGTCTTTGAGGAGCAGAAAGAAAAGACTGACCACAGCAATGATACCACCAGAAACACAGCAGTGTGAGCCTGCTGATCTCTTCCTCTGCTCTGATGAAGGACCTCAGCACAGAGGCTGAGGGACTCCTTTATTCACCTGATGATTTGATATCCATGGGATCCTCTCCCTGTGGTGGTGTATTCCTGCAGGAGAAGGCAGCATGGACATTGTCTTGGGTGATTTTTGTGGGATGCTCTGCAGGGAGCACACTGGAGCATGGCTTTCCTCCTCCCTCCTGGATCCACATGGCTCCAAGCAGTCCAGCTGGGCTCAGTGCTGTTCCCCAGCTCTATTCCCCATGGAATGACCCTCATGGCCTCGGCCCCAGGCAATGAACTCCATCTCCTCTGGCTCAGCAGATGACTTTCATGGTGTTTGCAGGGAGCTCTTGCCTGCAAAGCATGGGACACCTTCATCCCTGGGGACACACCCAGCACGGGGTGGCAGTGATTTCCCAAATCCCTGCAGGGCTGGTGCCTCTGGATGGCAGAAGAGGGGTTAGGATGACAGGGAGCATCCTTCCCCTTCTGTCCAGCAGAGCCGGCCCTGCATTCCCAGCTGATGGGAAGGGACACCAGGTAGGGCTGCAGAGCTGGGGAGGGACAGCAACATTCCCTTATCCTTTCAGTGGGAATGTCTCACATTCTTCAATTCCAGAACTGAATCCTTCTGAGTAAAGTGCAGGGTTGATAGTGAACTCCAGTGAACTACTGTGCCTGTATCCAGAAAGTACATGGAATATGGAAATTCCCATCAGCAGATGCTTGGACCATTTAATTGCACAGAAATTAGGGGCTTGTGCTGCTCTTCTGCAGAATGGGGCCATCCATCCTCTGGTTCCCCAACATCAGTGTCCAGGGAAGCCCTTGAGCACCTCCATCCTGAACCTGGCCACCCTCAGGAGGAGCTGCACAGCCACTCTGCACAGCAGCTCCAGCCACAGTCCAGCCTCTCCTGATCTTTCTCATTCTGTAACCACCCCTCAATCAGATTTGGATTCATGGGTTTTGTTTCTTTCCCCTGTGGTAGTTCCAGCCTCTGAATTTGCTAAGCAAACAATATCCAGGCTGCACTGCAGAGCCTGTCTCTGTTAACCAGTGCCCAAAATGGCTCATTTCCTTCTTTTATCCCATTCTAAAGCCTCTGGCTGCTCTGGGAGTAGGGCAGGTACCTGTCTCATACCAGAACCCTTCCTAAGGCACGTGCCTGCAATGCTTGGGATGATGTTGGCAGCACCAAGAACTCCTGATTCCTCCTGGCAGAGACCTGGGCAGCAGCCACATCTCTTGCTCAGGGGGAAGTTGTCCCTCCTTTTCCCACTGCCTTAAATCCAGGGGAAACCAACGTGCCACTGCTTCTGGAAAGGGAAGTGACAGTGAAAGCTATGGGTGGTGAGTCAGGCTTTGGAGATAAATATGAGATTGAACACCTAAGGAGCATTTATTAAAAGAGTTGTTAATAATTAACAGGAGAGGGAGACTTGGGCATCTGAGAGGGCTTTTCTCTCCCTAACTCCCATTTCCTGTCCATTGGAAAGACAAAACTAGCCATGGTGGAACCGCTTTTCCAGGAAAGTTCAACTCAGCCAGGGGGTTTCTCCCAAGGCAAGTGCAGAAGGACCATTATCCTTCCATGTACTTTTTCTACTCCCCAGCACCTTCCCTGTCTCCTTGGTCACCCAGGCCACTCCCCACCTGAGCTTCCTTTCAAAAGAGCAAGACTTCAAAGCAAAAGGTTTCCTGGCTGTCCCTGCCCATGGACGAAGGAGAGATGGAATGAGATGATCTCTGCTGTTCCTTCCAACCTGTCCTGGGGTCACTTTATGAGCTGAATTGTGTCCCCATTCATCTGTTAGCCCGGAAATAGGTTTTGCACATTTCACACTGGTTCTTGAGCACAGAGGGGGAGAGCAGATGCAGCAGTTTGTTTTCAGAAGCTGTGCTCACTCCTCCCCATTCCTGCTCCCAGACCGTGCTGTCTGCAGCACAGACATGCAACACAGAGCTCTCCTTTGCTTTTAGGGTTTTTCAGATAGCTGAGGCAGAGAAGTTCCCTGGGCTGTGGTTTTCCTTTTGCTTGGAACTGTTCAAACCTGCTCTGGACTGAAAACCCAGAAGAGCACCAGGAGCTCACACCTGTGGCCCACTGGGGCCTTGGACGCGGCATTTTCCAGCCCCAGAGGGACTGATAAGAGACTGAGTGAGCCAAACTACACTCCACAACAAGGACTTGCTGAATTTGCCAACTCTTCAGAACAGCCAGGGATGTTATTGTTAAATACTGTTTGCATTCCTTATGCTTGTGAATACTTTGCTTGTTAAATAAACAGTTTTTCCACTTTTCTCTAAGGAAATCTTTTCCTGAACCAGCTGGGGGTGGGGCTGCTTGAATTTGTTTTCTAGAGGGATCCCATTGAAGGTTTCTACCCAAATTTACCCTACACCAGGACACAACCCAAACCATTCCATGAGGATTCCTCATGATATCCAGCATCCAGCCCAGGCAGGAGTTCCCCTGCTGCACACAGCACCAGCCTGACAGAGCTCAAGGAGCATTTGGACAATGCTCTCAGGCACAGGCTGGGATTGTTGGCATGGCCTGTGCAGGGCCAGGAGCTCAACTCCATGATCCTTGTGGGTCCCATCCAACTCTGGATATTTTATGCTTCTCCTTTATGCTGAGTATCTATCATGATGATTCCACTTGATGATGACTCCACTGTGTAGTCCCTATGCCCTGGCTCTGGCACAAAAGCCTCAAAAGCCCTCTGCGAGGCAAAACTACCAGAGGGGGTGAATTCCTTTGCACAGCTCCCAGCCAGGAAGGAAATCAGAGGGAGGGCACAGCTCTTGGCACAGGTGAGCAGGAGAGAGGTGCTGGGGGCAAAGACAGAGAAGGCAAACGCCCTCAGCAAGAGCCAGTGCCCAAAATCAGCAGTGAAGAAGGGGAAGGAGATGACAGGAGCAGCAGGAGCAGGGCACAGAGCTTCCCTGGGAGCTGTTTCCATCAGCAGCACAGCAGCCTGGCCAGCAGGGCCAGAGCAGAACAGCTCAGGGTGAGCACTGAGAAGAGGCAGCTCAGCACCAAGGCCATGGGCACCAAAGGGCAGCAATGGAGGCTGGCAGTGAGCAGGAAGGAGAGCAGCCAGAGCAGGGCACACAGGAGCACCAGGAAGCACTGGGAGCCGTGGCAGGGCCAGCAGGACACGGGAGCACAAACAGAGCTGTCACAGCTCTGAGGGCTGTCAGAGAGGAGACAGTGGCAGTGAAAGCCAAGAGGATGGGGACCTTCAGCCCAGCTGTCACACCCCACGAGCCCAGCTGGTGCCAGAAGCTCTCTGGGACAGAAAAGATCCCCAGGGTGATGGTGATGGAGAGCAGGAAGGTGGAGCCAGCCATGGCCAGGCTGAGCACACAGGGGGTGATGGGTTCCTGTGGATGCAGAAGCTGAGGAGCCAGAGCACAGCCCCATTCCCACCATTCCACACAGGCACAGCAGCAGCAGCAGCAGCAGCGGGACAGGCACTTTGCTCCACTGCCTGGTGTCACACTGGCTCCAGTTGTCGTGGCTCTCCTCATTCCAGCTCCCCTGGCATGCCTTCCCACCGGGCTGGCTCCAGCAGGCAGGGCTGGCTCCCTCCGTGCCAGGGGACAAAGTGCTCATGGTGACACCTCTGCTGCTTCTCCTGCCCTCACACAGCTGCAGGGCTGACAAACAGAGACACCAGAGCAACGCTGCTGTCCCCAAATGTGGCTTTTCCCATCTTGTCCCACCCACAGCGTCCATGTGGAGCAGCACAGGGAGGGCTGAGGGACAGGACAGATGGCAAGGAGGATGTGGGAGCCTTGTGCTGTGTGCCCGGCACAAAAGCCAGGGAGATACCTCCTTCCTGGCTCTGGACAGGACACAGCTGGAGCAGGAAAACAATTGGAGAAGGAGAGGATTGACCATGGAGATATCAGAGAGCAAATGGCTTTGGGATGGATCTCAGCTGGACTCTCAGGTGTCACTTGATATCACTGAGCTGCTGGATTCCTTCAGCAGGACACCCATTTCAATATTCCCTCCCTTTTCCCACAGTGTTTATAGCTCTTAATTCCCTACAGACCTCAGTTCTGCCCCCAAAATCAATAACCAGGTTCCACCCAGTGAGGGGGCCCTGATGAAGGTGCAAGAGAAGAGTGTGACCTTGTTTCCTCTGGCAGCCTGGAGAGCTTCCCCGCAGTGCTCTCCCCTCAGCTCCCAGGCTGCAGCTGCTGTCCCTGGGCCGGGATCTGCAGGAGGTTCCCTGGAATGGTCCCTTGGGCAAGGGCAGCGCAGCCCGCGGGCTGAGCCCGAGCAGCGTCCGGCGCGGGCTCTGTGCCAGCTCCTGCCACAGCCCCTGCTCTCCGTGCTGCCTCGTGTTCTCCAGGGCTCTCACACACAGGCAGCTGGGGCACAGCCTGCCACGGGCTCAGGGCTCTGCTGCTCAGCTGCTCCTCACTCTGCCCGGGAAATGAGCAACGGGAGAGAGCCTCAGCAACCACACCTGTGCCCAAAGCACTTGGTCTCCATCTCAGCTGCTTCTTTCATTTTTAAATGAACCCCAATCCCAAAACCTTTTTCTTTGAACTGCCTGAAATTCCCCCCTCTCATTCCTGGGCTGGATCCTTAAGGCCCTGCACTACAAATGCCTTGTTAAACTTTTTTTTTTATTCAAATCTATTTTTCCCACATGTATACCGCAGTTTCGGTGGTACTTCACCTTCACATCTCAGATTCGATGAAAATTCATGCAATAACAAATTCTGTGAGTGAGCAGGAGCACAGGCACACAGCAGAGGGATGGTTTAGGATTTCAGCAATGACATTGCTTCTGAGAAAAGGCAAATCCATGCTGCTCTCTTGGCTTTAATCCTTAGAAAGATGCAGCTTTCCTCTGAGTCATCCTCCACACTCCCTTTGCAGTCAGACAGCCTACAGTGAATTCAAGGAATTCCCAGAAAGCTGAGGTGAGATGATTCCTACCCAGGCTGACATGTGCCTCAGGGATCTGGGATGCTCCTCCTGGAAACTGCTGGCCCTGGGACCAGAACTGTCACCTCTCTTCCTGCTGACACTGTGTTTGTGTCCCCAGGTATGGAATCTCACATCCCCTCACCAGCCCAATCCTTTCAAGGGCAAACACTTCCTGATCCAGGAGCTGACTGGGCTCCCAAAGAGTTGGAGAGGGACTTTGGACAAGGGCATGGAGTGACAGGACAAGGGGGAATGGCTTCCCACTGACAGAGGGTAGGGTCAGATTGGATATTGGGAAGAAATCCTTCCCTGTGAGAGTGCTGAGGGCCTGGCACAGGCTGCCCAGAGAGGCTGTGGCTGTTCCTGGATCCCTGCAAGTGTCCAAGGCCAGGCTGGATGGAGTTTGGAGCAACTTGGCATAGTGGAAGTTGTCTCTGCTGGCAGAGGGACAGTCTGGGATCAGACAACCACAAAAACAACCCCAAGTGTTCCCAGGACTGAGGAGGAGCAGGAGCAGCTCTGCTGAAGGGCTGGCAGGGGCTCACAGCACCCTGGTCCCTGATAGCTTTCATTGCATCATCAGGGGGATTGGCAGTAATCAGGGAGGGCTCCAAGTGCTGATAGCCTGGCTGCAAGCAACTGAGTGCTGTCCTTCCCTTGGGCTCTGTGAGCCTGCACTGGAATGACAGGAATGGGATTCCATGGCCCAGAGGTGATCCCATGAGCCCAGGGGAGGCTTTGGCAGTGGTTCTGGAGCTCTTCACAGAATGGGAGCGATTTCTGACAAGCAGCCAGGTACTTCAACAGCCCTGCCAGCACTGCCAGCAGCATTCCAGTGCCACCAGCAGCACCAGCATCCCTCTGCTGCTGGAGGGACAGTGACCCCTCTGGGCAGAGAAACAAGGAATGGTAGAAACCTGTCCGAAGAGGGAAGGCAGTTGGAGAAAGGGACATTCTGCAGGAAAGGAGTGTTTCTCATCAGGAGAAAATTAAGAGGCATTTGCAAAATATTTCATTTGGAGCTTTAGACAAACACCACTTCCTCTCTAGTGTAAAAACCCCAAGATAGAGCTCTCTGAGTACGTGAAATTCTGACATACCCAAAGCTGCAATTTCCACTGCCCTGGGACTGCACCGAGCCCTGGGCAGCAACTCCAGGACAGGGCACACAGAGGAAGAGGAGTGGGAAGATCCCGGGCTCCCTTCACCTGGGCACTTTCTCCTTCATGTCCCTGACCTGGCAGGAACTGCTTTAGGACATGGATCCCAAAGGAGCAAGAGGGACCAGGAAGCGCCGCTGATCTGCACAGACCCCTTTGCCTGCTGCTGCCCCACAGGGAACAGGTCAGTGGAATGTTTTCCTTCCTCCCTACCCCACCTTCCTCTCCTGCAGCAGCTGCTCTGTTCCTGCCACCCTCTCCTGGTGACCCCAGTGCCCTCCCCAGCTCCCCCCTCATCTGCCCTGTGCTTTGCTTCCACATCCCCTGCAGAACAGCCCAACCCTCCCTCACCCACCCCAGATTTTCTTCTGCCTTCATCCCCTGCACATCTCACCCCTCCCCACTGAATCCTTCCCACTGCAGGGAGCTGCTGAGGAGCCACATGGTCCATCCCTGGATTCTCCAAGCACTGACTGCCCATCCACTCTGACCACAGCCAGGGGCCACATCCCACTGCCTGCCCAGCGTCCATCCATGGAGGTGGCACAGTGTCCCCATCTCCTGCCTCACCCACTGAAGGAGATGATCTGTGTAAGACACATGTCACTGGCGTGGCCATACACAGTGTGACCCTGCTCATCTGCCTCTGTGGGCTGGCTGGGAACGGGGCTGTGCTCTGGCTCCTTAGCTTCCGCAGATCACCCAGAAACAGAACCATCCTTTACATCCTCATGCTGACTCTTCTGGATTTCTTCTTCGTCCTCATTCTGTGCCCTCCACTCTGCTCTTCCTGGTGGAGGACATGTCCTGTTCTACCATCATGCCATTGTCACACATAAGGTTCCTTTCCTGGATGTCTCTGTTGTCTTACAGCTTGTGGCTGTACACACTGACATTCATCAGCATCAAGAGGTGCATGTCCATCCACTGCCTGCTCTGGCTCTGCTGCCACCATCCCCAGCACCTGTTGAAGGTCATGCTTGCCCTGCTCAGGGCCTTCTTCGTCATTCTCGTCATTGTCTTTGCCATGATGCTTTCTCTGTGCATGTTCCAGCAATCTGAGCCCTGCTGGGTGTCTCTCATCTCCATGCACACCTTCAACCTCCTCCTCTGTGCTCCCTTCATGCTCACTTCCAGCACAATCCTCTTCACTCATTTCAAGCCTGGCTCCCATCAGCAGCAACCAAGAGACATCTGACTGGGGCAGGCCTGCAAGCAAGGTTAAGGCATGAGATACCATTCCAGATAAATGCTGTTCATGTCCTTTCTGTGCGAAAATTTTAATTTCAAGGTACAAAATTAGGAATAGCTGGGAGAAGCAGAGACACCGCCCATGGTCCTGGGTGGAGCACAGCAGGAGTGGGGCTGTCGTAGGGGAACAGTCAGCCCTGGGGAGGGTCTGGATGTTGTCAGAGGGGTCCAGAAGGGTCAGAGGGTTCTGGAAGTGTCTGGAGGAGTTCAGTAAGGGTCTGGATTCTGCTGATCTCAAATGTCCCAATCGGAGGGCAGCAGAGCCTGATCGTCAACACTTCAAGATGGGGAGCAGCCACCGATGGGATGGGATGGGAACTGGGAGGGATACCAAAATCAGCTGTAATAACCTTTCAAACACAATGGGAAGCATTAGGAAGCAGGAATTCTTTACCTCCAAAGGACACACAGAAGGATCTCTCCATATTTCTGTTTGGGTGAGACTTTAGGACTTTACAACAGGGGTTGTACCCATCATCACCTCACACAGTCATTAAAGTGTCTTTCTTATCTAATACATAAACCTCACTTTCCTAGGACCCATTCCCAGACATCCACCTCCTTTTCCAAGTCCTTTCCTGGCTCTGAAGGATCATTCAGAGGGGTCTCTGGTGGTTGCATTCACTGAGTGCTGAGACATTAAAAGTGACTTTGCCTTGAACTTTTCCTTTGGCCATGTGCTCTTGCTTCTTGTTACAGAACTTGCCCCAAACCACTGCAGGCCTCCAAATCTGCACTGGCTCCAGCTACGTTTATCACCCTGCATTCTCCTGAGGAGCACACTGGAGCTGGGCTTTCCTCCTCCCTCCTGGTCTTAGAGCCCTGTGGCCGGGAGGGGCAGGGACACTGCCGTGGTCCCAGGGGGAGTGGAGGAAGATCCAAGCTGTTCGTGAGGGGCACTGGGGTCCCCAGGGACAGTCTGGGGTGTTGGAGGTGGTTTCAGAGGGGTCAGGAGAGGGTCAGAGAGGGTTGGAGGGGGTCTGGAAGCCAACAATCCCAAATCTGCCCACTGGAGGACAACAAAGCCTGACAGGCCACGCTCAGAGTGGGGGAACAGCTCCATCTGGGAAATCTGTGGGATGTGATAGGATGGGATGAGGATGGAGAGCTGTGTGGGGATGGGGATCAGAGGAGGCAGCAGCTCAACTGTGTTTCTTTGGGACCAGAGCATGTTTTGGCAATGATCTCAGAGCCCTTCTGGAGCAGGAGCTGTTTCTGAGAAGCACCCAGCTGCCTCACCCACACTGCCAGCATTGCCAGCAGCATTCCAGTGCCACCAGCAGCACCAGCATCCCTCGGCTGCTGAAGGGCTAATGATCCCTCAGGGAAGAGTAATGAGGAATGGTAGAAACCTATCTAGAGAGGGAAGGCAGTTGCAGAATGGGACATTCTACAGGGAAGGAGTGTTTCTCATGAGGAGAGAAAGAGGAGCCAATCACAAAAAAATTTCATTTAGAGCTTCTGACAAAAGCCACTTGCACTGTAGGGGAAAAAAAAGAAATACCAACAACGAAAAAAACTCACCCAAGATAAATAACTCAGAGCAACTGAATTTCTGAAGTAGGCAAAGTTGCTTTTTTTGGCTTCCCTAATCCCCCATGACTCTACTGTGCCTGGGAAGCAACATCAGGACTGGGCATAGAGAGAGCCAGAGAGATGGGAGTGGGGAGCTCCTGGTGACCTGGGCACTTTCTCCTTCATGTCCCTGGCCTGGCAGGAGCCGCTTTAGGACATGGATCCCAAAGGAGCAAGAGGGACCAGGAAGCGCCGCTGATCTGCACAGACCCCTTTGCCTGCTGCTGCCCCACAGGGAACAGGTCAGTGGAATGTTTTCCTTCCTCCCTGCCCCACCTTCCTCTCCTGCAGCAGCTGCTCTGTTCCTGACACCCTCTCCTGGTGACCCCAGTGCCCTCCCCAGCTCCTCTCTCTTCTCCTCTGCATCCTGTCTGTATCCTAATACTGAAATGGGCCAGAACAAACTTTCTAACACAATGCAAAGCATGAGGAAGCAGGAATTCTTGACCTGCACAGGACACGGAGGGATCTCTCCTTTTATTGTGTGTATGGTGAGACTTTACAAGAGGGCATTAATCCATTAGAACCACATGTTGGCATTAAAAAGTATTTCTTATCTAATACACAAACTCCATTTTCCTAGAACTCATTTCCATGCATCCACCTCCTCCTGGAAATCCTTTTATGATCCTGGAGGTTCATTCAGAGGGGTCTCTCTGGTGGTCATATTCAATGAATGCTGTCATATTAAAGGTGCCCTTGCCTTGAACTTTTCCTCTGGCCATGCAGTGTGTCCTCTTGCTCCAGAATTTGCCCCAAAATCACTGCAGGCCTCCTTATCTGCTTCTGCACTGGTTCCTGCCATGTTTGTCATCCTGTGTGCCAGCCTTTACATCCTGTGAGAAACAACCACCCACTTTTTTAAAATGTTGAAGGTTTGTTAAACCTTAACAAAAAATGCAACAAAAGGACTAAATAAGAAGAAGCGGGCCTGGGAGCTTCCCTCATGGCTGCCCACCACGTGGCTGGCTGATCTTCAGGATGGAAGCTTCACCTTTGATGCCCCGGGGGTTGCATCAGCTAAACCTGGCCCCTCCCAAAGTCTGTCAGTGAACCCTTCTTTGTGTTTATTGCTGGAGCCTGCTTTCTTGCAGCTTGACTGGAGGGTCAGGTGTTCTCATGCTGCACCTCCTCCCCCCCAGCAACAAGCTTTTGTACACCCCTTCTTTCTACCTGTCCCAGATGACTCAGGATCTCTGATGGCAACAATAGAGAGGGGGGAGAAGGGGACTATGGGGAGAACAGAGAACATCTAAACAACAGACTACAATAACATAATTTTATATCAATCAAGCTTCTCTTAATATTCACACAGTATTCATCCCTTAACTGTGAGAGCCAATTATCTCATTATCCATCTATAACACATCGTTCTAAATTTTGGCCACTTTGTTTTTAAAGAACTTCAGAAAAACTGAAAATGTTCATTCTCTATGTTATTTATCAGCCTCCTGCACACCAGCCCAAACCACGCAACTCCCTCTCCCACCCAACAATTCCCACTGCCCTCCTCCCCTGCACATCTCACTCCTCCCCACTG
Source organism: Calcarius lapponicus (assembly GCA_039654755.1). NCBI lineage: Eukaryota > Metazoa > Chordata > Aves > Passeriformes > Fringillidae > Calcarius > Calcarius lapponicus. The sequence continues at coordinate 8,470,359 of CM077468.1, forward strand.
AATCCTTCCCACGGCAGGGAGCTGCAGCCACATGGTCCATCCCTGGATTCTCCAAGCACTGACTGCCCGTCCACTCTGACCACAGCCAGGGGCCACATCCCACTGCCTGCCCAGCGTCCATCCATGGAGGTGACCATTGTGTCCCCATCTCCTGCCTCACCCACTGAAGGAGATGATCTGTGTGAGACAGATGTCACCAGCGTGGCCATACACAGTGTGACCCTGCTCATCTGCCTCTGTGGGCTGGCTGGGAACGGGGCTGTGCTCTGGCTCCTTGGGTTCCACATCCAGAGGGACACCATGAAACCCATCACTGCCTACATCCTTGGCCTGGCCATCATCAACTTTCTCTTCCTCATGGTCCCCTCCACTCTGCTCTTCCTGCAGGAGGATTTCTCCTGCTCCTCCATCATGCCCCCAGCATCCACACGCTTCCTTTTCCTCCTCTTCCGGATGTTCCACAGCATAGGGCTGTACCGGCTGACGGCCATCAGCATCGAGAGGGGCGGGTCCATGCTCTTCCCACCTGGGCTCTTCTGCCACCTTCCCCAGGGCCTCTCATGGGTGGTGGTGAGTGCCGTGCTCTGGGCCCTTTCCATCACTGCCATCGCTGCCATTTCTGTGGTGAATTCCCTGTGCCAGTCACAGAACACAGGCTCTGCCAGGGGGCTCTCATCTCCCTGTACATCCTCAACTTCCTCGTCTTTGCTCCATCTATGGTCATTTCCAGCACAATCCTCTTCATTCGCTTCAAGGGTAGCTCCCAGTGGAATGTTTTCCTTCCTCCCTACCCCACCTTCCTCTCCTGCAGCAGCTGCTCTGTTCCTGCCACCCTCTCCTGGTGACCCCAGTGCCCTCCCCAGCTCCCCCCTCCTCTGCCCTGTGCATCCCGTCTCTATCTTGACACTGAAATCTGCTGAAATAAACTTTCTAACACAATGGGAAGCATTAGGAAGCTGGAATTCCTTACCTGCACAGAAGGATCTCTCCCTGATCTGTGTGTGCTGAGACTTTACAACAGGGGTTTTATCCATCATAACCACACAGTCATTAAAGTGTGTTTATATTCTAATACATAAATATCACTTTCCTAGAACTCATTTCCAGACATAGGAACAGAGGAAAGAGCCAATGGGGTGTAACAGCTTTGAGGAAAGCTTCTCGTGTCTCCCTAACTTAGGGGATGCTCCCCAGGGCCTCCACAGCTCCCAGTTTTTATATTATTACAGAAGTTTCTCTGAAGGATTAACTGAATTAACAGAAAATGACAAAAACAATCAAAAGCCCACATAAGACAATTTTCAAAATGCAAACTATTCTGCATTCTCAATGTCCAAACAGATTTCCTGGAGTGTCTTAGAGCTGGCAGGACTGATGTGGGGTTTTCTTAGTTTATCAGGAAAGTGAGTCAGGAGAAGGTTCCTTCAGCAGGGACTGGTTTTCTGCTACATGTGGTAGTGTTGCTGGCTGTAATTGGCTCTGTACGAGGTAGTGTAGGTGCTGGTGTGCCTGCTGGAAACTCAAAATAGAAATCATTAACTTTTCAGGAAAAGATGGGTACTTTAGGGGAACTTTCCTTTTTTTCCCTCCCAATTACCCTCCCTCTGGTATTGCTAAGGAGCTCTGGGGTAAGGGATTGGTGAAGGGAGGCCATGGAAAGGGGGAAAAGGTGGTAGGAATTTGTGGGAACATAAAAAAGGGATAATAGGACAATGGAAAAGAAAAGGGGAAAATGGGAGGGGGGCAGGGAGGCCACTGGACTTTACTAGCAGGGAGGAATTGGGGAAGGGTATTAGAAGAAGTGGGACTTACTGGACTGGAAGGTTCTTTCATTATCAACGTGAGCTTTTGGATGCAGGACACCTCATTGATGTTCTGTGTTCTTCTTGCTTTTAGGCTATTGCTGGGGCCTAATGGTTGATGGCCCTTTTTGCTTCTTTACCCTGGACTTCACTAGTAGCAATGCAGGATGCTTCAAATGGTGCCCCACGTTGGGTGCCAGCTGATGCCAGCCCTGGAGTCTTTAGCTTGCTCTTTCAGGACACCCACAGCCACGCCAAGGTGTATGGAACAGCTCCAGGATGAATTCACCAGCAGCTGAACCTCAGAGCTGCAGCTCTACAGTGGGATTAACTCTACCAGCATCAGGCAGAAAAGTAAAAGAGTCAAAGGATGCTCTACGCCTGGTCCCCAATAGCCCTTTAATGCAGAGATTGGGAAGGGAAAGGGAGAGAGCAGCCCTCCAGGGGTTTATAGGAGGCCAAAACCAGTGGGCAGGTACAAACAGCCAGGCAATGGGAAAACCTTAGGGGAGGAGTAACAGGAGTGGTTTACATCCGTGGGGAATACAATTTAGGGGGAAACCAACTTGGAACATAGGGAGGGATTTGGAAGCAGCCATTATCAGAGAACCCGGATTACAAAACTGAAGGCTGGGGTAACCTCGGTGGTTGTGTTCACTGAGTGCTGAGATATTAAAGGTGACCTTGCCTTGAACTTTTCCTTTGGCTTTCTTGTTACAACACTTTCCCTGAAACCATTGCCAGCCTCCTTATCTGTTTCTACACTGGTTCCAGCCACGATTACCATCCTGTGTGATCCTGAGGAGCACATTGGAGCTGGGCTTTCCTCCTCCCTCCTGGATCCTGGAACCCTAAGGCCAGGAGGAGCAGGGACACTGATGGGGTTCTGGGTGGAGTGGGGTAGCAGTGGGGCTGTCAGGGGAAAAAAATCAGCCCTGGGTGGGTTCTGGGGTGTCAGAGCAGGCTGGAGGGGTCAGGAGAGGGTCAGAGGGGTTGGAGGGGGTCTGGATCCCAGCAAAGCCAGAGGAGAGCAGAGCCTGACAGGCCACGCTCAGAGTGGGGGAACAGCTCCGTCTGGGAAACCTGTGGGATGTGATAGGATGGGGTGAGGATGGAGAGTGGGGTGGGAATGGGGTGCAGAGAGTGGGATAGGATAGGATAGGATAGGATAGGATAGGATAGGATAGGATAGGATAGGATAGGATAGGGAGCAGCTCAGCTCTGCTTCCTTAGGCCGTGCGGAGGCTTTGGCAATGATCCCAGAGCTCTCCCCTAAACAGGAGCTGTTTCTGAGAAGCACCCAGCTGACTCATCAGAAATGGCAGCACTGCCAGCAGCATTCCAGAACCACCAGCAGCACCAGCATCCCTCTGCTGCTGGAGGGACAGTGACCTCTGTCAGAGAGGGGAAGCAAGGAATGGTAGAAACCTGTCAGGAGAGGGAAGGCAGTCGGAGAATGGGACATTCTGCAGAACGGGAATGTTTCTCATCAGGAGGAACTGAGGAGCCATTTGCAAAATATTTCATTTGGAGCTTTTCACAAAAGCCACTTCCTCTGTAGAGAAAAAAACCCAAGATGAAAAACTCTGAGGAAGAGACGTTCTGACCTACCCAAAGCTGCAATTTCCAACTCCCTTTTGACTCCACTGACCTCTGGGGAGTAACACCGGGATAGAACACACAGAGAGGAGCCAGCAGGATGGGGATGGGGAGCTTCTGGTGATGTGGGCACTTTCTCCTTCATGTCCCTGACCTGGCAGGAGCCGCTTTAGGACATGGATCCCAAAGGAGCAAGAGGGACCAGGAAGTGCCACTGATCTGCACAGACCCCTTTGCCTGCTGCTGCCCCACAGGGAACAGGTCAGTGGAATGTTTTCCTTCCTCCCTACCCCACCTTCCTCTCCTGCAGCAGCTGCTCTGTTCCTGCCGCCCTCTCCCGGTGAATGCAGTGCCCTCCCCAGCTCCCCCCTCCTCTGCCCTGTGCATTCGGTCTGTATCTTGACACTGAAATCGGCTGAAATAAACTTTCTAACACAATGGGAAGCATTAGGAAGCAGGAATTCCTTACCAGCACAGAAGGATCTCTCCCTGATCTGTCTGCGGTGAGACTTCACAACAGGGGTTTTATCCATCATAACCACACAGTCATTAAATTGCCTATCTTATCTAGTACATAAACATCACTTTACTAGGACCAATTCCCAGGCATCCATCTTCTTCTCCAAGTCCTTTCCTCATCCTGGAGGATCATTCAGAGGGGTCTCTGGTGGTTGCATTCACTGAGTGCCGAGATATTAAAGGTGACCTTGCCTTGAACTTTTCCTTTGGCCGTGTGCTCTTACTTCTTGTTACAGAATTTGCCCCAAAACCACTGCAGGCCTCCAAATCTGTTTTTGCAGTGGCTCCAGGCACGTTTACCATCCTGTGTTCTCCTGAGGAGCACATTGGAGCTGGGCTGGGGAGCAGGGATGAGGGTGGGATCGGGACAGGAGGAGGAAGCAGCTCATCTGTGCTTTCTCGGACCAGAGCATGTTTTGGCAATGATCTCAGAGCCCTTCCCGGAACAGGAGTTGTTTCTGAAAAGCACCCAGCTGCCTCACCCACACTGCCAGCGCTGCCAGCAGCATTCCAATGCCACCAGCATCCCTCTGCTGCTGGAGGGACAATGATCCCTCAGGGAAGAGTAATGAGGAATGGTAGAAACCTATCTAGACAGGGAAGGCAGTTGGAGAATGGGACACTCTGCAGGGAAGGAATGTTTCTCATCAGGAGAGAAAGAGGAGCCAATCACAAAAATCTTCATTGAGAGCTTCTGACAAAAGCCACATCCGCTGTAGGAAAAAAAAAAAACCACCATAAAAACCCCCACACCCAACATAAACAACTCAGAGGAACTGAATTTCTGAAGTAGGCAAAGGTGCAATTTTCAATTCCCGCAATCCCCCATGACTGCCCCGAGCCTTGGGAAGCAACACCAGGACAAGGCACAGAGAGGAACCAGCAGGACAGGAATGGGGAGCTGCTGGTGACCTGGGCACTTTCTCCTTCATGTCCCTGACCTGGCAGGAGCCACTTTAGGACATGGATCCCAAAGGAGCAAGAGGGACCAGGAAGCGCCGCTGATCTGCACAGACCCCTTTGCCTGCTGCTGCCCCACAGGGAACAGGTCAGTGGAATGTTTTCCTTCCTCCCTACCCCACCTTCCTCTCCTGCAGCAGCTGCTCTGTTCCTGACACCCTCTCCCAGTGACTGCAGGGCCCTCCCCAGCTCCCCCCTGCTCTGCTCTGTGCTTTCCTTTCACATCCCTTGCTGAACAGTCCAAGCACACAACACCCTCTCCCACCCCACCATTCCCACTGCCCTCCTCCCCTGCCCATCTCACTCCTCCTCACTGAATCCTTCCCACTGCAGGGAGCTGCTGAGGAGCCACATGGTCCATCCCTGCATTCTCCAAGCACTGATTCCCCATCCACTCTGACCACAGCCAGGGGCCACATCCCACTGCCTGCCCAGCATCCATCCATGGAGATGACCACTGTGTCCCCATCTCCTGCCTCACCCACTGAAGGAGATGATCTGTGTGAGACACATGTCAGCAGCGTGGCCATACACAGTGTGACCCTGCTCATCTGCCTCTGTGGGCTGGCTGGGAATGGGGCTGTCATCGGCCTCCTCAACTTGAAAATCCATAACTGTGGCTTCTTAAGGCTGGCTGTCACTGACTTCATCTTCCTCCTCTTTGCGGTCCCCTACGCGCTCCTCTTCCTGGTGGAGGATGTGTCCTGCACTCCTATCATGCCCATGCTGTACCTGAGTTTCCTTTTCCAGTTGTCAGTGGTCTCTCTCTACTGGGGGCTGTTCTGGCTGACAGACATAAGCACTGTGTTGTACATGGACAAGCTCTGCTGGCTCTGCTGCCGCTGGGAGCTTCCCGAGCGCCTGTGGTGGGTGCTGAACGCTGTCCAATACTGGGCCTTCTTTGCTCTCTTCAATGTCATTCCCACAGTGAATTTCCTGTGCCCGTCACACCAGCAGGAGCCCTGCCGGGCAGCTCGCATCTCCACGTAGACTTTCATCCTTCTTCTCTTTGCTGGACACACAGCCATTTCTCACACAATCAATTTCATCAAGTCCAAGAGGGGCTCCCAGCAGCAGCAGCCCAAGTGGCGTGACATCGTTGTCTTCGTCATTGTGCTCTTCATGTTCCTCTTGAACCTCTGGAATTTCCTGCAGGAACTCGGTCACATCGATGTGCCCTCACAGGTTGTTTTCCTGCTCTTCTGCATCCACAGCAGCAGCAAACCCTTCATCTACTTCTTGGCAGGGCAGTGCTGGAGACCCTGCTCCATGGAGTCCCTCCAGAGGGTCTTTGATGAGCCAAAAGGAAAAAAAACCCGCAGAAATGATCCTGCCATGGACACAGGGGTCTGAGCCTGCTGATCCCTTCCACTGCTCTGCTGAAGGACCTCAAGAGAGTGGTTGAGGGCCACTCCTTGAGTCACTTTTCCTTTGGCCATGTGCTCTTGCTTCCTGCTACAGAACTTGCCCCAAAACCACTGCAGGCCTCCACCTCTGTTTCTGCACTGGCTCCAGCCACATTTATCATCCTGTGTTCTCCTGAGGAACACATTGGAGCTGGGCTTTCCTCCTCCCTCCTGGGTCCTAGAACCCTGTGGCCAGGAGGAGCAGGGACACTGTCGGGGTCCCTGTTGGATCAGGGCAGGCTCGGGGCTGTGGGGGTTCTCGGGCTGGCTGTCTGTTCTCTGCCCCAAGATGCGTGGGATGGTTCTGCAGCAGCCCGCGCTCTGAAAAATGAATCTGGACTCTTCACTTTTCGGTCTTCAGGTTGTTTATTAATTCTTGTCTACGAAATTTTCTTTCTGCCCAGCTGAGATCGGCTCGGCAAGGCAGCCACAGGCACTCTGACCGCCCCCAAGATGGTGTCATCTTTTTATACTACAAACTACGTGTATCATATTTAATTTTAATTCCCAATACCTACCACCTATGTTAGACAGTGCATTTCTATTCTAAACCAATCACCAAGTGCCAACATCACAGCAGAAAATGGAGAATAAGAAGAAAAAGAAGAAGGACGAGACAGGCCCTGATTCCTCCATCTTGTCGCCATAACCCCTATACCAAAAATCCCAAAATCTACATTTTCACCCTGTGAATACACTGTTATTCTTACACCATTCCAATGTGTGGCTTTCACATCCCCATGCCAAGCTGGCAATTCATTGGTAGGATCAAAATCAAGCCACCAGGTGTTCTGGGCAACATGCCAGGGCCTTCGAGCCCCCGGACAGGGTTCTCAGCAACTCTGGACATCCGGAGGGATGTGCTGAGTTCCCACAGGGGTGAAAAGGGGGCCCCGGGGATATTCTGGGGTGTTGCAGGCGGTGTCTGCAGGAGAGGGGTCAGGAGAGGCTCAGAGCGGGTTGGAGGGTGTCTGAATGCCGGCAATCCCGAATCTCCCCACTGGAGGGGAGCAGAGCCTGACAGGCCACGCTCAGAGTGGGGAACAGCTCCATCTGGGAAACCTGTGGGATGTGATAGGATGGGGTGAGGATGGAGAGCGGGGTGGGAATGTGGATGGGAATGGGATCAGGACAGGAGGAGGAAACAGCTCATCTGTGCTTCCTTGGACCAGAGCATGTTTTGGCAAAGATCTCAGAGCCCTTCCCGGAACAGGAATTGTTTCTGAGAAGCACCCAGCTGCCTCACCCACACTGCCAGCGCTGCCAGCAGCATTCCAGTGCCACCAGCAGCACCAGCATCCCTCTGCTGCTGGAGGGACAATGATCCCTCAGGGAAGAGTAATGAGGAATGGTAGAAACCTATCTAGAGAGGGAAGGCCGTTGGAGAATGGGACACACTGCAGGGAGGAGTGTTTCTCATCAGGAGGGAAAGAGGAGCCAATCACAAAAATCTTCATTTAGAGCTTCTGAAAAAAGGCACATCCACTGTAGGGAAAAAAAAACACCAAAAAAAAACCCCACACCCAACATAAATAACTCAGAGGAAGTGAATTTCTGAAGTAGGTGCAATTTTCGATTCCCCCAATCCCCCATGACTCCACCGAGCCTTGGGGACCAACACCAGGACAGGGCACACAGAGGATCCAGCAGGACAGGAATGGGGAGCTCCTGGTGATCTGGGCACTTTCTTCTTCATGTCCCTGACCTGGCAGGAGCCGCTTTAGGACATGGATCCCAAAGGAGCAAGAGGGACCAGGAAGCGCCGCTGATCTGCACAGACCCCTTTGCCTGCTGCTGCCCCACAGGGAACAGGTCAGTGCAATGTTTTCCTTCCTCCCTACCCCACCTTCCTCTCCTGCAGCAGCTGCTCTGTTCCTGACACCCTCTCCTGGTGACCCCAGTGCCCTTGCCATCTCCTCTCTCTTCTCCTGTGCATCCCATTTCTATCCTAATACTGAAATTCACCAGAACAAACTTTCTAACACGCTGCAAAGCATGAGGACGCAGGAATTCCTGACCTGCACAGGACACAGAGGGATCTCTCCTTGTATTGTGTGTATGGTGAGACTTTACAAGAGGGCATTAATCCATTAGAACCACATGTAGGCATTAAAAAGTATTTCTTATCTAATACACAAACTCCATTTTCCTAGAACTCATTTCCATGCATCCACCTCCTCCTGCAAGTCCTTTCATTATCCTGGAGGTTTATTCAGAGGGCTCTCTGGTGGTCATATTCAATAAATGCTGCCATATTAAAGGTGCCCTTGCCTTGAACTTTTTCTCTGGCCATGCCGTGTGTCCTCTTGTTCCAGAATTTGCCCCAAAATCACTGCAGGCCTCCTTATCTGCTTCTGTACTGGTTCCTGCCATGTTTGTCATCCTGTGTGCCAGCCTTTACATCCTGTGTGAAACAACCACCCACTTTTTTAAATTTTTAAAGGTTTATTAAACCTTAACAAAAACTGCAGCTAAAGGACTAAATAAGGAGAAGCAGGCCTGGGAGCTTCTCTCATGGCTGCCCACCACGTGGCTGGCTGATCTTCAGGATGGAAGCTTCACCTTTGATGCCCCGGGGATTGCATCAGCTAAACCTGGCCCCTCCCAAAGTCTGTCAGTGAACCCTTCTTTGTGTTTATTGCTGGAGCCTGCTTTCTTGCAGCTTGACTGGAGGGTCAGGTGTTCTCATGCTGCACCTCCTCCCCCCAGCAACAAGCTTTTGTACGCCCCTTCTTTCTACCTGTCCCAGATGACTCAGGATCTCTGATGGCAACAACACAGAGGGAGGAGAAGGGGACTATTGGGAGAACAGAGGACATTTAAACAGAGTACTATAACATAATTATACATCAATCAAGCTTCTCTTAATATTCACACAGTATTCATCCCTTAACTGTGAGAGCCAATCATCTCATTATCCATCTATAACACATCGTTCTAAATTTTGGCCACTTTGATTTTGAACAACTTCAGAAAAATTGAAAATGTTCATTCTCTATGTTATTTATCATCCTCCTGCCAGAAAGCCCAACCCTCCCACCTCCCTCTCCCACCCCACAATTCCCACCACCCTCCTCCCCTGCACATCTCACTCCTTTCCAGTCCTCCTCCTCCCACATCCTTCCCACTGCAGGGAGCTGCTGAGGAGCCACATGGTCCATCCCTGGATTCTCCAAGCACTGACTGCCCATCCACTCTGACCACAGCCAGGGGCCACATCCCACTGCCTGCCCAGCATCCATCCATGGAGGTGACCACCGTGTCCCCATCTCCTGCCTCACCCACTGAAGGGGATGATCTGTGTGAGACAGATGTCACCAGCGTGGCCATACACAGTGTGACCCTGCTCATCTGCCTCTGTGGGCTGGCTGGGAACGGGGCTGTGCTCTGGCTCCTCAGGTTCTGCATCCAGAGGGACACCATGAAACCCATCACTGCCTACATCCTTGACCTGGCCATCATCAACTTTCTCTTCCTCATCTTCATGGTCCCCTCCACTCTGCTCTTCCTGTAGGAGGATTTCTCCTGCTCCTCCATCATGCCCCCAGCATCCACACGCTTCCTTTTCCTCCTCTTCCAGATGTTCCACAGCATAGGGCTGTACCGGCTGATGGCCATCAGCATCGAGAGGGGCAGCTCCATGCTCTGCCCACCTGGGCTCTTCTGCCACCTTCCCCAGGACCTCTCGTGGATGGTGGTCAGTACCGTGCTCTGGGCCCTTTCCATCACTGCCATCGCTGCCATTTCTGCGGTGAATTCCCTGTGCCAGTCACAGGAACACAGGCTCTGCCAGGGGGCTCTCATCTCCCTGTACATCCTCAGCTTCCTCGTCTTTGCTCCATCCGTGCTCATTTCCAGCATAATCCTCTTCATTCACTTCAAGGGTAGCTCCCAGCAGCAGCAATCCAAGAGGCTTGACATCATTGTCTTCCTCGCTGTGCTCCTCACTCTCCCCCTCAGTCTCTGGAATTTCCTGCAGCAGCTCGGCTACACCACTGTGTCCCTCCAGGTTGTTCTCCTGTTTGCCTGCATGCACAGCAGCATCAGCCCCTTCATCTACATCTCAGTAACAAAGTGCTGGAGGCGCTGCTCCATGGGGTCCCTCAGGGAGTGCCTCCAGAAGGTGTTTGAGGAGACAGAAGGGAGCAGTGCCCCCAGGAATGATGCCACCAGGGACTCAGTGATCTGAGCCTGTAAAACCCTTCACGTGCCCCCATGCAGGACCATGGGGCAGTGACTTAGGATCACCCTCCCACCCTTATTCCTGGAGGAGAAGGCAGCAGGGGCATTTGCCAGGGCCATGTGTGAGGCATGCTCTGCATAGAGCACATTGGAGCATGGATTTGCTCCTCCCTCAGTGGTCCTAGAGCACTGTTCCCTAAATGCATCCTTCCCAACACAGCTGTGATCCCAGAATTCCCTCTGGCACCTGGTTCCTGCATCCCACTCAGGTCTGATATCAATAAACAGCACTGTGAACCCTGAGCTGCCTTTGCCCCCTCTGCCAGCGCTTCCCGGCTTCCTCTGGCTGCTGCTGCCAGCCGGGAATGTGCCTGGAGGGAAGGGACAGAGAGGCAGTTAGCCAGGAATTCTGGTACAGTTGTGAAATTTCTGTAATGGACTGTGTTTAATTAGTCAAGGCATATTGGACTGTGGTTTTTAGCTGGTTTTCATTTGGATTTGTGTTGTCTGAGTGTCAGTAGAAAACTCTATCGACCCATAGCCCATAGAGAACTTATTCAAGAGCTGGAGAATAGAATTCAATAAAGTATTTTTAATGGTTTTCATAAAAATAGAAATTAATTGGATATCATAGAATAAGAATGATATCTTGAGAGAATTAGGATTTCAGAGGACTATACATAAGAGAAATCATAATAAATTGCAAGAGATAAATTACAATGGCAATAAGAGAGCCATTTTCTAGGCTTGAAAACCTCAGAAAACCTAATTAGTGGGAATTGTCTAACCAGAACATCAAATTAATTAAAACATTGTTTAGTTGGAAAAAAAACGCAGGTTATCCATTTAACTAAGAGATATGGCATATTCTGGTAGTAATTAAAACAAACAAAACACCTTTACCATGATGTAAAAAATGTGGAGCACTTTTGGGGGTGTCTATTAAAAGTCTTGAATATTATAGGGTATAAAAATGGCTAAAACTTGCTGTTTCTGGGACCTAACTATGGCAAATATATTTACAATATGTTCATATTTCTGACTCAAAAATATTACAAGTCCAACACATTGTGGCTGTTAGACTTAAACATCTTGGTGTCAGGGGGGACACAGCCATGGCTTGTGCTCCATGCAGCAACCATGATCCCAGTGCCCAGAGCTGGGCTGGCACAGACACGATGGCCCAGGGGCGCAGCATTCCCCACCCGAGTGCTCTGCAAGTGTCACAGCAGAGATCTCCCCAGAGATCTTTAATTTTCAATTTTGTGAGCCAGGTGCAAACGTCTCTCTGCCTTCAGAAATTCTTCCTCTCCACTGCCTTCAGCTGCTCCCTCAGCGGGCTCAGGTGGTGCAGCAGCAAGGAGAGGAGGAGGCCGTGATCCTCAGCACAGCCACCCCCTTCCAGGAGCAGGGTGACACCTGTGCTTGTCACCATGGGCTCCACGGGGCATCACCCCCCTCCCTGGGGCTTCCCTGAGGCCACCAGCCCCACCACACCCCACACCTTCTCTCCAGCCCCACCACACCCCACACCTTCTCTCCAGCCCCATCCCATCCCACACCTTCTCTCCAGCCCCACCACACCCCACACCTTCTCTCCAGCCCCACCACACCCCCACACCTTCTCTCCAGCCCCACCACACCCCACACCTTCTCTCCAGCCCCACCACACCCCACACCTTCTCTCCAGCCCCACCACACCCCACACCTTCTCTCCAGCCCCACCACACCCCACACCTTCTCTCCAGCCCCATCCCATCCCACACCTTCTCTCCAGCCCCACCACACCCCACACCTTCTCTCCAGCCCCACCACACCCCACACCTTCTCTCCAGCCCCACCACACCCCACACCTTCTCTCCAGCCCCACCACACCCCACACCTTCTCTCCAGCCCCACCACACCCCACACCTTCTCTTCAGCCCCAGCACATCCCACACCTTCTCTCCAGCCCCACAACACCCCACACCTTCTCTCCAGCCCCATCACACCCCACACCTTCTCTCCAGCCCCACAACACCCCACACCTTCTCTCCAGCCCCACCACACCCCACACCTTCTCTCCAGCCCCACAACACCCCACACCTTCTCTCCAGCCCCACCACACCCCACACCTTCTCTCCAGCCCCACCACATCCCACACCTTCAATCCAGCCCCACCACACCCCACACCTTCTCTCCAGCCCCACCACACCCCACACCTTCTCTCCAGCCCCACCACATCCCACACCTTCAATCCAGCCCCACCACACCCCACACCTTCTCTCCAGCCCCACCACACCCCACACCTTCCCACCACATCTTCCCAGCAGCTCCATCATGTCCCAGCCCTCCCACACCACCCTCCCATCCCACTCCCCTTGCAGCCCACCCACCTCCCGTCCTTCCCATCCCTCCCAGCCCCGGGCCTGAGGCTCCAGTCCCTCCCCACGGGCTGCTCACCCCAGGCTGCCCCAAAAGGCTTTGGGGCCCTGTTTCTCTTGCAGATGCCCCTCCCCAGCTCCATCCCTGGGGTCCAGCCCCCCAAACTCCTCTGGACACAAACAAGAGGCACTACAGGGATGGCTCCACTGCTCTTCATTGGGCTGGAGAAGCATGGAATTGCCAGGAGGAGCAGAAACACTGCTGGGGCTCCTGAGTGGGGCAGGAGAGGAGCGGGGCTGTCTGGAGGGGAAGGCAGCCTGGGGGGAATTTCTAGAGGATATCAGAGGGGACCATGATGCCTTAGGATTTTGGCCTTTCTGTTTTCCATATCCTGTACTGCATTAGTGCATAACTCTAAACTCCATGCAAAGTGTTAGTTAACTGTCTGCACCTTTTGGTCAGACAAAACAATCCCTCTAGACCTGAAATTCAAGGACACTGCCATCAGCCTGGAAAAGTATAGTCAAAAATTTATTGGGGGAGGGCAAACAGGGGCTAAATGACTTCATTACCTGAAGCTGTAACTGGAGGATTAACCCCTCATTTTAAATGGACCAAACTTATATCTGTCTGAAAAACTCATCACCATTGTCCATTTTGGGTGCAGCCCCTCTTGGAGGCTTGGAGTGCCCAAGGGGAACCTTTTGAAGGCCTTCCATCAATGCCTCCTTTTATTCTCCTCACCTGGTCTGGCCTCTGTTCCAGGGAGCCAGCCCAAGGCATCAGGCAGACAGGGGCTGGAGGGGCAGGAGGGCTCTGGGTGCCACCAATCCCAAATCTCCCACTGGACAGCAGCAGAGCCCAACAGGCCACACCTGCAGCCAGGGAGAGGCCAGGGACTGGGAACACATTGGCATGGGATGGCATGGCATGGCATGGCATGGCATGGCATGGCATGGCATGGCATGGCATGGCATGGCATGGCATGGCATGGCATGGCATGGCATGGCATGGCATGGCATGGATGAGGAGTGATACCAAAATCAGACAGAATAAAATTCCTAACACCAAGTAACAGTTTTACCAAAGGAAGTATTAGGCAGCAGGACCCGGAGAAGGATCCATCCTTATTTCTGTGTGTTTTGTGAGACTTTACAACAGTATTTTTATTCTTTTTAACCTTGCATTAAAAAGTTTTTCTTATCTAACACATAAACACCACTTTCCTAGAACTCATTTTCATGCATCCACTTCCTACTGGAAGTCCTTTTATGATCCTGGAAGCTCATTGAGAGGCACTTCTGGTGGTTGTACTCCCTGAGTGCTGTGATATTAAAGGTGACCTTGCCTTGAACTTTTTCTTTGGCCATGTGCTCTTGCTCCTTGTTACAGAACTTGCCCTAAAAATACTGCAGACATCCAAATCTGTTTCTGCACTGGCTCCAGCCACCTTAATTACCCAGGGTCCACATCTTTACGTATTTTTATCTATTTGCCCAGTTACTCTGTAAGTAACTTTAAAGGCACTTAAAAAGTTTATTGTCTCCTATTTATCAATGCCGTGCACACCTGCCCAACCCTCCCACCTCCCTCTCCCACCCCAAAATTCCCACTGCTCTCCTTCCCTGCACATCTCACTCCTCCCCATTGAATCCTTCCCACTGCAGGGAGCTGCTGAGGAGCCACATGGTCCATCCCTGGATTCTCCAAGCACTGACTGCCCATCCACTCTGACCACAGCCAGGGCCCACATCCCACTGCCTGCCCAGCATCCATCCATGGAGGTGACCACCGTGTCCCCATCTCCTGCCTCACCCACTGAAGGAGACAATCTGTGTGAGACAGATGTCACCAGCGTGGCCATACACAGTGTGACCCTGCTCATCTGCCTCTGTGGGCTGGCTGGGAATGGGGGCTGTCATCGGCCTCCTCAGCCTGAAAAGCCATAACTCTCGCTTCATTAGGCTGGCTGTCATTGACTTCCTCTTCCTTCTCTTTGCGGTCCCCTCCGCGCTCCTCTTCCTGGTGGAGGACGTGTCCTGCACTCCTATAATGCCCATGCTGTACCTGAGTTTCCTTTTCCAGTTGTCAGTGGTGTCCTACTACTGGGGGCTGTTCTGGCTGACAGACATAAGCGCTGTGTGGTATATTGACAAGCTCTGCAAGCTCTGCTGCCACTGGGAGCTTCCCGAGCGCCTCTGGTTCGTGATGGACACTGTCGAATCCTGGGCCTTCTTTGCTCTCTTCACTGTCATTCCCACGGTGACATTCATGTGCCCATCACAACAGCAGGAGCACTGCCGGGCAGCTTTCATCTCCATGTACACTCTCATCCTTCTCCTCTTTGCTGGACCCACGGCCATTTCTCACACAATCAATTTCATCAAGTCCAAGAGGGGCTCCCAGCAGCAGCAGCCCAAGAGGCGCGACATCGTTGTCTTCATCATTGTGCTCTTCATGTTCCTCTTCATCCTCTGGAATTTCCTGCGGGATCTCGGTTACATCGATGTGCCCTCACAGGTTGTTTTCCTGCTCATCTGCATCTACAGCAGCATCAAACCCTTCATCTACTTCTTGGCAGGGCAGTGCTGGAGGCCCACCACAATGAAGTCCCTCCAACTCTCCCTCCAGAGAGTCTTTGATGAGACAAAAGAAAACAAAAACCACAGAAATGATCCTGCCATGGACACAGGGGTCTGAGCCTGTTGATCCCTTCCACTGCTCTACTGAAAGACCTGAGGAGAGTGGCTGAGGGCCACTTCTTGAGTCACCTGATTAATCAATATCCACGGGATCACCTTCCCTGAATTGGTGTATTCCTGCAGGAGAAGGGAGCAGGAGCATTGCCTTGGGTGATTTTTGTGGGATGCTCTGCAGGGAGCACACTGGAGCATGGCTTTCCTCCTCCCTCCTGGATCCACATGGCTCCAAGCAGTGCAGCTGGGCTCAGTGCTGTTCCCCAGCTCTATTCCCCATGGAATGACCCTCATGGCCTCGGCTCCAGGCAATGAACTCCATCTCCTCTGGCTCAGCAGATGACTTGCATGGTGTTTGCAGGGAGCTCTTGCCTGCAAAGCATGGGACACCTTCATCCCTGGGGACACACCCAGCATGGAGTGGCAGTGATTTCCCAAATCCCTGCAGGGCTGGTGCCTCTGGATGGCAGGAGAGGGGTTGGGATCACAGGGAGCATCCTTCCCCTTCTGTCCAGCAGAGCCAGCCCTGCATTCCCAGCTGATGGGAAGGGACACCAGGTAGGGCTGCAGAGCTGGGGAGGGACAGCAACATTCCCTTATCCTTTCAGTGGGAATGTCTCACATTCTTCAATTCCAGAATTGAATGCCTCTGAGTAAAGTGCAGGGTCGATAGTGAACTCCACTGAACTCCTGTGCCTGTATCCAGAAAGTACATGGAATATGGAAATTCCCATCACCAGATGCTTGGACCATTTAATTGCACAGAAATTAGGGGCTTGTGCTGCTCTTCTGCAGAATGGGGCCATCCATCCTCTGCTTTCCCCAGCATCAGTGTCCAGGGAAACCCTTGAGCACCCTCCATCCTGAACCTGGCCACCCTCAGGAGGAGCTGCACAGCCACTCTGCACAGCAGCTCCAGCCACAGGTCCAGCCTCTCCTGATCTTTCTCATTCTGTAACTATCCTGAAATCAGATTTGGATTCATGGGTTTTGTTTCTTTCCACTGTGGTAGTCCCAGCCTCTGAATTTGTTGAATAAACAATATCCAGGCTTCACTGCAGAGCCTGTCTCTGTTAAACAGTGTCCAAAATGGCTCATTTCCTTCTTTGATCCCATTCTAAAGCCTCTGGCTGCTCTGGGAGCAGGGCAGGTACCTGTCTCATACCAGAGCCCTTCCAGAGGCACGTGCCTGCAATGCTTGGGATGATGTTGGCAGCACCAAGAGCTCCTGATTCCTCCTGGCAGAGAGCTGGGCAGCAGCCACATCTCTTGCTCAGGGGGAAGTTGTCCCTCCTTTTCCCACTGCCTTAAATCCAGGGGAAACCAATGTGCCACTGCTTCTGGAAAGGGAAGTGAGAGTGAAAGCCATGGGTGGTGAGTCAGGCTTTGGAGATAAATATGAGATTGAACACCTAAGGAGCATTTATTAACAGAGTTGTTAATAATGAACAGAAGAGAGAGACTTGGACATCTGAGAGGGTTTTTCTCTCCCTCTCTCCCATTTCCTGTCCATTGGAAAGACAGAACTATCTGTTTGGAACCTCTTGTCCAGGGAAGAACAACTCAGCCAGGGAATCCCTCCCAAAGCAAGTGCAGAAGGACCATGATCCTTCCATGTACTTTTTCTGCTTCCCAACACTTTCCTTGTCTCCTGGGTCACCCAGGCCACTCCCTACCTGAGCCTCCTTTCAAATGAGCTAGACTTCAAAGCAAAAGGTTTCCTGGCTGTCCCTGCCTATGGAAGAAGGAGAGATGGAATGAGATGATCTCTGCTGGTCCTTCCAACCTGTCCTGGGGTCACTTTATGAGCTGAATTGTATCCCCATTCATCTGTTTAGCCCAGAAATAGGTTTTGCACATTTCACAATGGTTCTTGAGCACAGAGGGGGAGAGCAGATGCAGCAGTTTGTTTTCAGAAGCTGCGCTCACTCCTCCCCATTCCTGCTCCCAGACCGTGCTGTCTGCAGCACAGACATGGAACACAGAGCTCTCCTTTGCTTTTAGGTTTTTTAAGCTAGCTTAGGCAGAGAAGTTCCCTGCACTGTGGTTTTCCTTTTGCTTGGAACTGTTCAAACCTTCTCTGGACTGAAAACCCAGAAGAGCACCAGGAGCTCACACCTGTGGCCCACCGGGGCCTGGGACGCGGCATTTTCCAGCCCCAGAGGGACTGATAAGAGACTGAGTGAGCCAAACTACACTCCACAACAAGGACTTGCTGAATTTGCCAACTCTTCAGAACAGCAAGAGATTTTATTGTTTAATATTGTTTTCATTTTTTATGCTTCTGAATACTTTGCTCGTTAAAAAAAAAAACCAGTTTTTTCCACTTTAAGGAAATCTTTTCCTGAAAAAGCTGGGGGAGGGCTGCTTGAATTTGTTTTCTAGAGGGATCTGATTTGAAGGCTTCCTCCCAAATTCACCCTAAACCAGGACACAGCCCCAAACCATTCCATGAGGATTCCTCATGACATCCAGCATCCAGCCCAGGCAGGAGTTCCCCTGCTGCACACAGCACCAGCCTGACAGAGCTCAAGGAGCATTTGGACAATGCTCTCAGGCACAGGCTGGGATTGTTGGCATGGCCTGTGCAGGGCCAGGAGCTCAACTCCATGATCCTTGTGGCTCCCTTCCAACACTGGATATTTATTGTTCTGTATTGTGATGACTCTGTTTCATGATGATTCCACCTGATGATGGTTCCACTGTGTTGTCCCTATGCCCTGGCTCTGGCACAAAAGCCTCAAAAGCCCTCTGCAAGGCAACACAACCAGAGCAGGTGAATTCCTTTGCACAGCTCCCAGCCAGGAAGTAAATCAGAGGGAGGGCACAGCTCTTGGCACAGGTGAGCAGGAGAGAGGGGCTGGGGGCAAAGACAGAGAAGGCAAACGCCCTCAGCAAGAGCCAGTGCCCAAAATCAGCAGTGAAGAAGGGGAAGGAGATGACAGGAGCAGCAGGAGCAGGGCACAGAGCTTCCCTGGGAGCTGTTTCCATCAGCAGCACAGCAGCCTGGCCAGCAGGGCCAGAGCAGAACAGCTCAGGGTGAGCACTGAGAAGAGGCAGCTCAGCACCAAGGCCATGGGCACCAAAGGGCAGCAATGGAGGCTGGCAGTGAGCAGGAAGGAGAGCAGCCAGAGCAGGGCACACAGGAGCACCGGGAAGCACTGGGAGCTGTGACAGGGCCAGCAGGACACAGGAGGACAAACAGAGCTGTCACAGCTCTGAGGGCTGTCAGAGAGGAGACAGTGGCAGTGAAAGCCAAGAGGATGGGGACCTTCAGCCCAGCTGTCACACCCCACGAGCCCAGCTGGTGCCAGAAGCTCTCTGGGACAGGAAAGATCCCCAGGGTGATGGTGATGGAGAGCAGGAAGGTGGAGCCAGCCATGGCCAGGCTGAGCACACAGGGGCTGATGGGGTTCCTGTGGATGCAGAAGCTGAGGAGCCAGAGCACAGCCCCATTCCCACCATTCCACACAGGCACAGCAGCAGCAGCAGCAGCAGCGGGACAGGCACTTTGCTCCACTGCCTGGTGTCACACTGGCTCCAGTTGTCGTGGCTCTCCTCATTCCAGCTCCCCTGGCATGCCTTCCCACCGGGCTGGCTCCAGCAGGCAGGGCTGGCTCCCTCCGTGCCAGGGCACAAAGTGCTCATGGTGACACCTCTGCTGCTTCTCCTGCCCTCACACAGCTGCAGGGCTGACAAACAGAGACACCAGAGCAACGCTGCTGTCCCCCAAACGTGGCTTTTCCATCTTTTCCCACCCACAGCTTCCATGTGGAGCAGCACAGGGAGGGCTGAGGGACAGGACAGATGGCAAGGAGGATGTGGGAGCCTGGTCCTGTGTGCCTGGCACAAAAGCCAGGGAGATACCTCCTTCCTGGCTGTGGACAGGACACAGCTGGAGCAGGAAAACAATTGGAGAAGGAGAGGATTGCCCATGGAGATATCAGAGAGCAAATGGCTTTGGGATGGATCTCAGCTGGACTCTCAGGTGTCAGTTGATATCACTGAGCTGCTGGAGGATTCCTTCAGCAGGACACTCATTTCAACATTCACTCCCTTTTCCCACAGTGTTTATAGCTCTTAATTCCCTACAGACCTCAGTTCTGCCCCCAAAATCAATAACCAGGTTCCACCCAATGAGGAGGCCCTGATGAAGGTGCAAGAGAAGAGTGTGACCTTGTTTCCTCTGGCAGCCTGGAGAGCTTCCCCGCAGTGCTCTGCCCTCAGCTCCCAGGCTGCAGCTGCTGTCCCTGGGCCGGGATCTGCAGGAGGTTCCCTGGAATGGTCCCTTGGGCAAGGGCAGCGCAGCCCGCGGGCTGAGCCCGAGCAGCGTCCGGCGCGGGCTCTGTGCCAGCTCCTGCCACAGCCCCTGCTCTCCGTGCTGCCTCGTGTTCTCCAGGGCTCTCACACACAGGCAGCTGGGGCACAGCCTGCCACGGGCTCAGGGCTCTGCTGCTCAGCTGCTCCTCACTCTGCCCGGGAAATGAGCAACGGGAGAGAGCCTCAGCAACCACACCTGTGCCCAAAGCACTTGGTCTCCAGCTCAGCTTCTCTTCTATTTTATAGTAACTCCAGTCCCAAAATCTTGTCATTTGAACTGCCTGAATTTGCCCCCTCTCATTCCTGGGCTGGATCCATCGGGTCCTGCACTGCAAATGTCCTGTTCAACTTTGATTTCTGGTTCAAATCTTGTTTTCCCCCTTGTATACTGCAAGTGCAGTGGTATTTCACCTTCACCATACAGTTTCCAAGAGGATTCATGCAATAATAAATTCTGTGCATGAGCTGGAGCACTGGCACACAGCAGAGGGATGATTTAGGAGTTCAGCCAGGTCATTTCTTCTGAGAAGAGGCAAATCAATGCTTCTGCCGTGGTGTTGGAATGTTGGGGGACACAAGACAGATGATGGACTTTGGACCTGGCTGACATAAGAAATTTCATAACAGGATGCCTTGGCAAAAGCAAATGGAACTTTGAAAATTAGACCTAGATTGCAAAAAGAATAAATCAGGCAGGTTTACAGGAAAAAGAAAATCCCAATAAACTCTGCAAGCAAGAGATGTTGTTATATGTATAAGGTTGTGTATGTGATTTTAACCTAATCATTGAAGTACACATTACTAGTCTCCCTGAAGTAGTATATAAACGTTTGTATCCCACAATAAAATCGGATTCTGATCACCGAGTCAGTCTCCCCATCTCTTTCCATCACCGACACTGTGGCTTTAATCCTTAGAAAGTTGCAGGTTTCATCTGAGTCATCCTCTACACTCCCTTTGCTGTCAGACAGCAGCCTACAGTGAATTCCAAGGAATTCCTAGAAAGCTGAAATGAAAGGATTCCTACCCAGGCTGACATGTGCCTCAGGGATCTGGGATGCTCCTGCTGGAAACTGCTGGCCCTGGGACCAGAACTGTCACCTCCCTTCCCTGCTGACACCCGTGTTTGTGTCCCCAGGTATGGAATCTCACATCCCCTCACCAGCCCAATCCTTTCAAGGGCAAACACTTCATGATCCAGGAGCTAATGGGGCTCCAGGAGAGGTGGAGAGGGACTTTGGACAAGGGCATGGAGTGACAGGACAAGGGGGAATGGCTTCCCACTGACAGAGGGTGGGGTCAGATTGGATATTGGGAAGAAATCTTTGCCTGTGAAGGTGGTGAGCCCTGGCACAGGTTTCCCAGTGAGGCTGTGGCTTTTCCTGGATCCCTGAAATTATCCAAGGCCAGGCTGGATGGGGTTTTGAGCAATCTGGGATAGTGGAAATTGTCTCTCCTGGCAAAGAGACAGTCTGGGATCAGGTAAAAACAACCCCAAGTGTTCCCAGGACTGAGGAGGAGCAGGAGCAGCTCTGCTGAAGGGCTGGCAGGGGGTTCACAGCACCCTGGTCCCTGATAGCTTTCATTGCATCATCAGGGGGATTGGCAGTAATCAGGATGGGCTCCAAGCCTGGCTGCAAGGAACTGAGTGCTGTCCTCCCCTTGGACTCTGTGAGCCCGGGGTGGAATGACAAAAGTGGGAATTCTTGCCTCAGTTGTGCTTCCTTGGGCACAGGGATAGTTTTGGCAATGGTTCAGGAGCTTTTCCCAGAATGGGAGCGGTTTCTGACAAGCAGCCAGGTATTCCAACAGCACTGCCAGCACTGCCAGCATTCCAGTGCCACCAGCAGCACCAGCATCCCTCTGCTGCTGGAGAGACAATGACCCCTCAGGGAAGAGAAACAAGGAATGGCAGAGAGAGAAAAGGCAGTTGGAGTATGGGACAATCTGCAGGGAAGAAACATTTCTAATCAGAGGAAAATGAGGAGCCATTTGCAAATTTCTTCATGTGGACCTTTTGACAAAAGCAGAGTTCTTTGTGGCAAAGAAAAAAATATTCAAGATAAATTCCGAGGGAGTGGAGTTCTGACGTACCCAAAGTTGTAAAATAACTTCCGACTGCGCTGTGACTCCACCAAGCCTTGGGGAGCAACACCAGGAAATGGAACAGAGAGGAGCCAGTGGGGCAGGAGTGGGGAGCTCCTGGTGACCTGGGCACTTTCTCCTTCATGTCCCTGACCTGGCAGGAGCCGCTTTAGGACATGGATCCCAAAGGAGCAAGAGGGACCAGGAAGCGCCGCTGATCTGCACAGACCCCTTTGCCTGCTGCTGCCCCACAGGGAACAGGTCAGTGGAATGTTTTTCCTTCCTCCCTACCCCACCTTCCTCTCCTGCAGCAGCTGCTCTGTTCCTGCCACCCTCTCCTGGTGACCCCAGTGCCCTCCCCAGGTTCTCCCTCCTCTGCCCTGAGCTTTCCTTTCACATTCCCTGCCAAACAGCTCAACCCTCCCACCTCACTCCTCCCCACTGAATCCTTCCCACTGCAGGGAGCTGCTGAGGAGCTGCATAGCACATCCCTGGATTCTCCAAGCACTGACTGCCCATCCACTCTGACCACAGCCAGGGGCCACATCCCACTGCCTGCCCAGCATCCATCCATGGATGTGACCACTGTGTCCCCATCTCCTGCCTCACCCACTGAAGGAGATGATCTGTGTGAGACAGATGTCACCAGCGTGGCCATACACAGTGTGACCCTGCTCATCTGCCTCTGTGGGCTGGCTGGGAACGGGGCTGTGCTCTGGCTCCTTGGCTCCCGCTGTTTGTCCAGGAACAGCACCATCCTTTACATTCTCGTGCTGACTCTTCTGGATTTCCTCTTCCTCCTCATTCTGTTGCCCTCCCCTCTGCTCTTCCTGCTGGGGAATGTGTCCTGCTCTATCATCATGCCCTTGCAGTATGAGTGGTTTCTTTCCAGGCTGCCACTGGTGTCACACACCTTTTGTCTGTACACACTGACATGCATCAGCATCCTGAGGTGCCGCTCCACCCACTGCCCCCGCTGGCTCTGCTGCCACCATCCCCAGCAGCTGTCATGGGTGGTGCTTGCCCTGCTCATCACTTTCATCGCTGTCTTTGCCACCATGTTTTCTCTGTGTTTTGTCCAGCTATCTCAGCACTGCTGGGTGTCTCTCATCTCCGTGCACGCCTTCGGCCTTCTCCTCTGTGCTCCCATCGTGCTCATTTCCAGCACAATCCTCTTCATTAAGGTCAAGCCAGGCTCCCACCAGCAGCAGCCCAAGAGACTCAACATTGTCATCTGCTTCATTGTGCTCTTCACTGTGTCCCTCAGCCTCTGGAATTTACTGCAGTACCTCGGCTACACCATTGTGCCCTCCCAGGTTGTTTTCCTGCTCACCTGCATCCACAGCAGCATCAAACCCTTCATCTACTTCCTGGTGGGGAGGTGCTGGAGGCCCTGCTCCGTGGGGTCTCTCCGGCTCTCCCTCCAGAGGGTCACTGGGGAGACAGAAGAAAACAGTGCCCACAGCCATGATCCTGCCATGGACACAGTGCTCTGAGTCTGTTGAATCTCCCCACTGCACTGCTGACGGACTGTGGGACTGTGGCTGAGGGACAGCTTAATTCACCTGATGGATAAATATCTAAAGTGTGGCCCTCCCTCTGCTGGTGCATCACCCATGCCCTTTCCAGTGAGAGTAACAGCGGATTTGTTTTTACAAACAAGCTGTGGGTCTGCTGGTAGATACAACTAGCAATGGGAGATAAAAGAAACAATGGGAAGGATTCCACTGATTGATGAATGGAAAAAGATATTTCCATTTACAAATAAACTTTAGGTTTGCTGATAAATATAATTAGACATTGAAAGATGAAAGAAACAATGGGGAAGAAAAACCCCTAAATTGTGTAAGAATTAAAAATTAAAAGGGTGGGTTATACATTAGAGGGAAATCCTTGGTATCAGGTGTACTGGGGAGTCTGTAGATCTCAAGTAGCTCAGCCAATGGGGAAAGAGAGAAGGGAAATGTGGCCCGGAAATTAGGATAAAAAGGGAGGCTGTGCCCTCCAAAAATTTGAGAGATCCCAGGGGAATGCCCCATGGCCTCTCCCTTTATTCAAATAAAGTCAAAGGACTCCTCAGTCTCCTTTTTGGACATAAACCTCTGATGTTTGTGGATTAATTTTCCTAAAACCAGGCTGCTCTGGGATCTCAGAAAGGCTCCTTAGGCCTCAGCCTTGAGGAGCAGCCCCTGGGCTCAGCTCCTGTGGCGCTGATCACAAACACCCTCTGCTCCCAGCAACTGCTGCTGTCCAACCACCTCCTGGGCTTTTAGCAACAGCCTTGGACATTATTGTACTGCCCTGGATGCCACAGCATCCCTGCTCTCCCCCTGTCCCAGGAAGCTGCCGGCCCCAAGTGTGGCCAGGCTGAGCCATTGCTGGCAGTGCCGCCCATGCCTTGGGGCCCTGTGAGCAGCGGCCCAAAAGGAGACCCTTGGAGCTCTGCTGGGCCCAGCAGCGCTGAGCAGAAGCTCCCTGGCACTGGGGCCTCTCCCAGCTGGGATCTCTCCCGGTTGTATCCTGTCCTTGCACTCACACACAAACACACACACAGGGACAGCACGTTGGTGTGCTGGTGCTTAATATAAACCTGGTATTTACTGATTTCCTTACTGGTGCTTTTGTGCCTTTAGAAATTCTTCTTCTGCCCTGGCTTTGGCCTCTCCCTCAGCAGGCTGGGATGGTGCAGCTCCAAGGTGTGGTAAATAGGTATGATTTGTGCTGATAAAATTGAAACAGTAATCAATATTGATACAGTAATTAATATTTGGGAATAAATAAAATAGTTAGAAGTTGTAATGCCAAAAGAAGAAAGGGAAAGGAGAGGCTCCACACCCCCTTCCCAGCAGATGTTCCCAAGGAGGGGCTTCACATTCCCTTCCCAGCAGCTGCTCCCAAGGACACCCGGAGCTAAAAATGAACGGAAAGGAAGAGGAACCTGATTGGGTCCCAGAAACTGCTAATTATAAGGGATTTATTACTCTGATATTAAGATGTAGCGATATGATGGTTTTGGCTTGCATTGTACTGGCTTGGTGCACATGTGTAACCCAAAGGTGAAATAAAGGACACAGAGGAAGACTACGAAATCTTCATCAAGAGACCCCCAAAAGACTTGTGCGACCACCAAGCCAACTGATGGCGCATGCGTGGCAAAGGTGGTGATGAGGGCAGAGATGAAAGTGTGATGAATCAAAAATGGGAGGAGATGAGATTTACACATGGCATAAAAGGGGGAATCTTCACTTGGCAAACTTGTACGTGAGGTGGCAAGGGTTCAAAAGCCTTGTACCCCGTACCCCGCGGTTTATCTTTGCTTATGCGCTATTATTAGAACCAAATTATCCCTTATTTATATATTTTTTTTCTATTCAATTAAAATTGCTGCTACTTTAAATATTGTTGAGTTGTTTTTTTTTTTAATGGGATAATTGGGCAAACATAACAATTTTGGTGCCGAAAACCCGGGACCCTCTTCTCTCCAGGAAGGTGGATAGCTTCTGGGAAGGAGCTCCCCACCAGACTTTTAAGTGGTCCCAAGGCTAGACCACACTCCCTTGGGAAAAGAGAGTCTTTAATACAATAACGCATAAGCAAATTAAGTTAGTAAAGCGCGCAGGAGAGGCTCCCATCGGAGTGCCGGCTTAGAGGAGAGAGAGTACCCATATAAAACTGCTTTGTGCACGAAGACCCTCGTGAGAAAAGGAGGCTGTGAGTATCACGAGGTTTTGGGTCGGGGGGCGGCTGTATGCATGTGTGAGTGTGTGTGGAGTGTCTGAGACGGGGGCTGGGCAGTCCTGGACCCCCGGAGCGATCGGGATCTCCCAGTAGTGAAAGAAAATTGAATGAGTGGGGACCCTGGGAGGGTTTGACCCAGGGGGAGGAGGGGGGTCTCTGGTCCAGGCACCTGTGAGAAGGTCCTAGGGCAGGAGAGACTGACCCAGGAGGGAAACTGAGAAGGAGAGTGAGTGAATAGGTTCAATTTCCTTGGAGGGGTTGGTAGCAGGCAATTTAGTATGTGATTAGATGGAGAGAGGACGGGGTTAATAGATTGAGAAAGAGAGAGAGATAGGAGTAGAACAAGAAAACGGCAGAGGGAGAGATAGAAGTGGAACAAGTAGATCAAAAAGGCAAAGTGACAGAGTAATAAGTGAGAAAGTTGAACCACGTGGTGAGTGTGGGAAACTAAGATTTCTCCAGGTACCGGGGATCTCTTAGTTTGTTGCCGCCAGAAATGGGTCAGGGAGAAAGTAAGTTCCTTGACCCAGGGGCTGTGGATTGTGTGAAAAATCCGCAGGAGTTTGGAGAATCTGGGAACCGTGAGGGGGGTTCTCAGGAGGGGAGCATTCCTCAGGATAGCCCACTGGGGATGATGATTCGGTTTTGGGATGAATGGGAATCCTGAAGAGAAAAAAATAAAAAAATTCAGAAAACAGCGCCTAGGAAACATAATATACGAAAAGTTTTGAGTTTGCATCAGAAAAAAGATGAGTCCCCAGCAGAATGGTTAGAAAGATTAAGAAGAGACTTACAGTTATATTCAGGTATAGATACTGATACTGCAGTGGGACAGGTTCTGTGAAAAACTCAGTTTGTGGTGAGATCTTAGGGTGACATCAAGAAGAAGCTGGAAAAATTAGAAGATTGGCAGGACAGGGGACTTCAAGAGTTACTGAGAGAAGCACAAAGAGTATATATAAAGAGAAATAAAAAAAAAAAGCCAAAAATAGATGCCAGAATTTTGGTGGCAGCAGTTCAAGAAATACAGGCAGCTCTGAATACAGAAAAAATCTGCAGGGAAAAACAAACAGTAGATATCAGGATCTATTTTTAAGAACACAGGACCTGTGCGTTTTTCCCGCCACAAGAAAAGACACTTTAAAACTTCTTGTTCTACTTTAAAAAGTGCAGGACCTATCTGTTACTATTGCCATAAAAAAGGGCACCTGCAAAAGAATTGCAGAAAGAAACAGCAAGATGAGAAAACTTTTCAGGAGAATCAGAGAGGTCAGGAGTTCTGTTTAATGAAGAGGACTGAAACATTACTAGAAGAGCCCTTGATAAAGCTAAAAATAGGTCCTCAGGGCGAAGAAGTTATATTTCTAGTAAATACAGGAGTTTCTCGGTTGACAGTGACAAAATTACCCCAGGGATGTGAGATAAGTCCTGAGCGAGTTCCAGTAGTCAGAATTACAGGAGAGGCTTTTCCCGTTCCTGTAATTAAAGGAGTGCAAATTGAAACAGATGACAAATTTAGAGTAAATGATTTATTGTTGATACCAGAGGCCGAGAATAATTTGTTAGGCAGAGATCTAATAATCGCCTTACATCTACAGATAAAAGCCTGTAAAGGAAAACTTGAAATTTGTTCTTTAACCAAAAGAGATAATCTGGAAATTAATGATACAGGTTGGCATTTGGGTGACGTGGGAAAAAGCTGGGGGAAAAAGAGTCTGGTCCCCTTAGTCCCTCCTGGTCAGCACAAGCCTGTGAACTTTATGCATCACTCCGTGCATTATTAATACTAAAAGAACGAGAAGAGACTATTTATACAGGCTCTAAATATGCTTTTAGTGTAATACATACTTTTTAGAAAAATTTGAAAGGAAAGGGGACTTATAAACACTCAAGGGAAAGGGTTAATACACAGGGAATTGATAGTTAAGAAAACCTGAAGCTTTAAAGAGCTCGAAGAAAATAGCAGTGGTACATGTAAAAGGACAGCAGAGAGGGAGGGATATTAGACTCAGAGAAATAATTTAGCTGATGAAGAAGCAAATCATGACCTAAAAAAAAAAAAAAAAATAGAAATTCAGCAAGAGACACTTTCCTTTCCGCTAGCAGAACTGGCAGCTGTAAAGAAAATAAGAACAACCTTTGAAGAGAAAAAGTGGGTTTTTCCTGATAGCAAGATTATGATGCTAAAATCAGTAGCACGTCAAGTCTTAGATAACTTGCATAGACAGACACACTGCAGAACAAGAGCCCTTTGTGATTACTTTTTAAATTTTATGGGTGTATAGAAATATTTGCAATTGAAAAAATAAATTACCCAGGGGTGTCTCACCTGTCAAAAGGTAAATAAGAAGTTGTTGAAGAGCCCTCCCTCTGGAGGATGCAAAACAGCCTACAGGCCATTTGGAAAGATCCAAGGTGATTTTACAGAATTATTTAAAGTGGGTCAGTGGAAATATTTGTTAGTTAGATTAGTTAACTCAGTGAGTTGAAGCATTTCCAGCAGCTCAGGCTGCAGCTCAAATAGTAGCTAAAATATTGTTAAAACATGTAATTCCAAGAACATGAATATATGGTGGGATTTGTTGATTTATATTAACCCTGATTTATTAAGAAGGAAATAAGCATCCTAGAGTGGCCACCGACTGCAATTCCCTTGAGCTTGGAAGCAGAAGAACGCCAGTGGGGGAAAAAAAAAAAAACCCACAAAAAACAAAAAACAAAAAACCACACTTTTTAAATCGGTGGGAACAGCCTAAAAGGATTGAAGATCTCTGGAGTCACCCACCAGCAACATTATCAAAATTGGTTACAGAACTGCAATCCCAGCAACTGAGACTGATAACACCTGTTGTTAAAAAGGTCCAGAGACAAGCAAAATGTTGAGAGTGTAGTAAACATGATTTAAGGTGTCATTCATAGATATGTATTGTTTGCACACTTTGTTTTAACTCGTGGTGGAGAAGTAACTAAGAGAGAAGAAGAGAGACAATTGATCTGCTTGTTTTGCTATAGTTATGTATTTAGCTGGCTAACTATGGAATGCATTGCTGATGATTTTGGGATATCTTTGAGAGTGAGAGATAGGACCCTTCCAGCAGCAATTAGATTAATAGAAAATTTAGATTAATTGGTTTTTGCTATATTGGCTATAATGCAAATAAGAGAATGAGCAATTCATGATATTATAGGCCAGTGTTTCATAATCAATAGCTGTTGTGGAAAAGTTTATATACCACATCATAAGAGCATTCTGGGGGCATATTGGCCCCGCAAGTGTGTCTATTGGAAGTGGTGATTTAATAAACCCCCTGTCCTTGAAGCAAAAAGATAATTAGTTAAATCTTATTGTGGTTGGCACATCCCTGAAATTTTAGAAAATATAGGTTTATGGTATTCCAGCCTAACCTTTTCCCTGTTTTTTGTCGTTTTAGTTATTTCTTTTTAACCAGCCAGAACTGGAAAATGGCATTCAAAGAAGACAAGTAAACTCTGTGGAACTATGGCTGCAAAAGAAACTAAAAGCACCAGTGACTAGATCCCGGGATATTACCTTTGCTACCGAGAAGACTGGCATCTCGGCCCTTGGCAGCAACCCAAGGGGCCTTGAGAAAGGTAGAAAAGTAAATTTCCTAAAGATTATTTTCACTGTGATCATTTTGGTACCCTAGGCAGTTGGCCAAAGCCAGAAAGCCACACCGGACATAGTTTCAACAATTAAGAAGAAAAAAAAAAGGGCAAATAAGGCAAAAGCCAAGACCCAGCAATTTTAACATTTGTTATTATTGTAATCACCTTGTGTAGATTAAAGACAAGATAGAATCTGTGTTTGTGACACACCCATATGTTAGTTCTGTCTGCTACAATCGCAGCAGCTTTATAGATGTTTGTGTTAAAGAAAAAATGTATTGAGGAAAAAAAAAAAATTTAAGATATAATAGATGAGCTCCTTATCCCTATGGTGATCAAATTTGCCCTCAGTATGAAAGATTCTTTTGTTTTGAAAAGAATGATGATAGAGATGATCCAAGTATAAGCATAAGAGGCCGGGCATTAAAAGAAAAATTAAAAGAAAAAAATAAAAGAAGAAAAAGAAACTAAAGAGAATAGAAGAAAGAACAAGAGAAAAGTCAAAAGAATTGGCTGAATTGTATAAACTGCTAAAACAGCACTATAAAGATTGGGATTTGCCAGCCTCGAATAAGAATCTGTTTATGAGATTGATGCAAGAGATTTGCTACAGAATTGAGATTATCCAAATGTTAGATTTGTAGAGGTTTAAAAAGGGCTGAAAGATGGCTGTAGAAAGGTGAGAGCTTAGCTCCAGAGCAATTTTTGAAGTAGAACCACACCCAAATTTTTAGAACATTGAAGAGACCTGAAAGATGAATTTTAAGCCATCAAGTAATTGGAATCATTTGTATAACTCGAGAAAGAAAGAAATTTAATAAAGTAGTGGAGCATACTCCTTGCAAATCCACATTAGTAGTTAATATAGATAATCATTTAAAAGTTTGGCAACCTGAAACCCTTGTTAGATATTGAGAACCAATAAAATAAATAAATTGTAAGTGTGATGAACAGATTAATTTATGCTGGTACAAAAGTCCTAGAGCTAACCCCTACCAATCCATCCACCACCTGAGGTCTTATTGAGAACAACCAGAGAAAACTGGTAAGAATTAGAAAACCCCAGATGAGATATATTAGATTTGTGGGCAACGGGCGTACAATGAGTTACCTCAAAGATGAGGAGGAACCTGTACCATGAGAGTAATACAACCCTCCTTATTTGTTTTACCAAAGTCTAAGAGTAATTTCACTGTATGAAACCCTGCACTGAGATAAAAGAGATTTGAATTTCAATTTTCCAACAGCAAGAAGAAAACAAAAATGGAGAGAAGAGAAATGGCCTGCAAAACAGATTATAACATATTATGACCCAGCAACATGGGCTCAAGATGGGTCATGGGAATATAAGACCCCAATTTACCTGTTGAATTGATTAATAAGGCCACAAGCAGTAGTGGAGGTGGTGTCAAATCACACCTCCGGTGCTTTAAAAATGTTGGCCAGGTAATATACACAAATGTGAGCTTTTGGATACCAAAACAAGATTGCCCTAGACTATCTGTTAGCAAAAAAAAAAAAAAAAAGGAAGAGTTTATGAGAGATTTAATAAATCTGAGTGTTGTATAAAAATTGATAATTATAGAAAAGCTATTACAGAACTTGCAGAGAAAATTTTAAAAAGTAGCTCATGTGTCAATACAAAAGTAAAATTCAATCCTAAAAACAAATTGGAAGAATAACCTTTCTGAAAGTGTTTGGTAAAAATTAAAGTTTATGTTTGTTATGTTCAATTCTGAGACTTTTGTTTCTGCCTTGTATGATTCTGTGTTTTATTAAGCTAATTTATTCAGTAATTCAAAAGATGCAGATTACAACAATGCCTCTAAATCCAGAATCAGCAAAAAGAGAAAACAACATCTATAATAGTACTACCAGCTAAATCGACCTGTGTAAATGATCAAAGACCTAGAAAGATTGAAATAACTCAAGAAGGGCTAACCAAATTTGAAAAAAAGTGTGAAAAACTAGAAGCAGCAGCAGAAATGCTAGAAAAGTTTAAAGTTGAAAAGAAAAAAATAAGAAAATCAACATTTTGAAGAATATAGAACATATCAAGGCAAAGCTTTTAAATACAGCACAAATCAATGATCAAAAAAAAAGAAATAGGGGAGTTGTAGTAAATAGGTATGATTTGTGCTGATAAAATTGAAACAGTAATCAATATTGATACAGTAATTAATATTTGGGAATAAATAAAATAGTTAAAAGTTGTAATGCCAAAAGAAGAAAGAGAAAGGAGAGGCTCCACACCCCCTTCCCAGCAGATGTTCCCAAGGAGGGGCTTCACATTCCCTTCCCAGCAGCTGCTCCCAAGGACACCCGGAGCTAAAAATGAACAGAAAAGAAGAAAAACCTAGTTGGGTCCCAAAAACTGCTAATTATAAGGAATTTATTACTCTGATATTAAGATGTAGCGATATGATAGTTTTGACTTGCATTGTACTGGCCTGGTGCGCATGTGTAACCCAAAGGTGAAATAAAGGACACAGAAGAAGACTACGGAATCTTCATCAGAAGACCCCAAAAAGACTTGTGCGACCACCGAGCCAACTGATGGCGCATGCGTAGCAAAAGTAGTGATGAGAGTGGAGATGAAAGTGTGATGAATTGAAAATGGGAGGAGATGACATTAACACATGGCATAAAAGGAGAGATCTTCACTTGGCAAACTTGTACGTGATGTGGCAAAGGTCCAAGAACCTTGCAGTCCCGTACCCCGCAGGTTTTTTTGCTTATGCACTATTATTAGAACCAAATTATTAGAACCAAATTATCCCTTATTTATATATTTTTTCTATTCAATTAAAATTGCTGCTACGTTAAATATTGTTGGGTTGTTTTTTCTAATGGGATGATTGAGCAAACATAACAGATGGGATGGGATGGGATGGGATGGGATGGGATGGGATGGGATGGGATGGGATGGGATGAGATGGCACGGCACGGCACGGCACGGCATGGCATGGCATGGCATGGCATGGCATGGCATGGCATGGCATGGCATGGCATGGCATGGCATGAGGAATGGAGATGGGACTTGGGATTGATACCAAATTCAGCCAGAATAAACTTTCCAACACAATAAGAAGCATTAGGAAGCAGAGGACACACAGCAGGATCTCTCCATATTTCTGATTGGGGTGAGATTTTACAAACAGGGTTGTACCCATCATAACCACACAGAGTCATTAAAGTGTCTTTCTTATCTAATACATAAACATCCCTTTCCTAGGACTCATTCCCATGCATCCACCTCCTTCTCAAAGTCCTTTCCTGATCCTGGAGGATCATTCAGAGGGGTCTCTGGTGGTCACATTCAGTGAGTGCTGAGATATTAAAGGTGACCTTGCATTGAACTTTTCCCTTGGCCATGTGCTCTTGCTTCCTGTTATAGAACTTGCCCCAAAAACACTGCAGGCCTCCAAATCTGTTCCTGCAGTGGCTCCAGGCATGTTTATCATCCTGTGTGATCCTGAGGAGCACACTGGAGCTGGGCTTTCCTCCTCCCTCCTGGGTCCAAGAACCCTGTGGCCAGGAGGAGCAGGGACACTACCAGGGATCCCAGGGGGAGCAGAGGAAGATCCAAGCTGTTCGTGGGGAGCACTGGGGTCCCCCGGGACAGTCTGGGCTGTTGGAGGTGGTTTCAGAGGGGTCAGGAGAGGCTCAGAGCAGGTTGGAGGGGTCTGGAAGCCGACAATCCCAAATCTCCCCACTGGAGGAGAGCAGAGCCTGACAGGCCACGCTCAGAGTGGGCGAACAGCTCCGTCTGGGAAACCTGTGGGATGTGATAGGATGGGATGAGGTGGAGAGCAGAGTGAGGATTGGAAGTGGGGGCAGAGATGAGGATGGTAAGGGGATAGAACAGGGAAACAGCTCAGCTGTGCTTCCTTAGGCCCAGGGCATCTCTTTGCAAGTATCATGGAGCTATTCCTAGACTGGGAGTTACTTCTGAAAAGCACCCAGCTGCCTCACCAGCACTGCCAGCATTCCAGTGCCACCTGCAGCTCCAGCATTTCTTTGCTGTTGGAGGGAGCATGACCTCTCAAGGAAGAGAAACGAGGAATGGTAGAAACCTGTTGGGAAAGGGAAGGCAGTTGCAGAATGCACCTTGCCCTGGAAAGGACTGTTTCTTATCAGGAGGAATTGTGCAGCCATTCACAAAATCCACCTCCTTTGTGGCAAAGGAAAAAAAATCAAGATCCATAACCCTAAGCCTGTGGAACTCTGACACAGCCAAAGTTGTAAAACCACTTCCGACTGCCCTGTGACCCCACTGAGTCTTGGGGAGCAACAACAGGACAGGGCAGAGAGGGATAGGAGTGGGGAGCTCCTGGTGATGTGGAGACGTTCTTCTGCATGGTTCTGACCTAGGAGAAGCCACTTTAGGACATGGATCCCAAAAGAGCAAGAGGTACCAGGAAGCGCCGCGGATCTGCACAGACCCCTTTGCCTGCTGCTGCCCCACAGGGAACAGGTCAGTGGAATGTTTTCCTTCCTCCCTACCCCACCTTCCTCTCCTGCAGGAGCTGCTCTGTTCCTGACACCCTCTCCTGGTGACTGCAGGGCCCTCCCCAGCTCCTCCCTCCTCTGCCCTGTGCCTGAACAGCCCAACTCTCCCAACTCCCTCTCCACCCAACAATTCCCACTGCCCTCCTCTCCTGCACATCTTACTCCTCCCCACTGAATCCTTCCCACTGCAGGGAGCTGCTGAGGAGCCGCATGGTCCATCCCTGGATTCTCCAAGCACTGACTGCCCATCCACTCTGACCACAGCCAGGGGCCACATCCCACTGCCTGCCCAGCGTCCATCCATGGAGGTGACCACCGTGTCCCCATCTCCTGCCTCACCCACTGAAGGAGATGATCTGTGTGAGACAGATGTCACCAGCGTGGCCATACACAGTGTGACCCTGCTCATCTGCCTCTGTGGGCTGGCTGGGAATGGGGCTGTGCTCTGCCTCCTCAGCCTGAAAGTCCCTAACTATCGCTTCTTTGTCCTGGCTGTCACTGATTTCCTCTTCCTTCTCCTCACAGTCCCCTCTGCCCTCCTTTTCCTGGTGGAGGATGTGTCCTGCTCTCCTGTCATGCCCATGCTGTACCTGAGTTTCCTTTTCCAGCTCTCAGTGGTCTCCTACTACTGGGCACTGTTATGGCTGATGCCCAGGAGACGTGTTGTATATATGTACAAGCTCTGCAAGTTCTGCTGTCGCTGTAACCTTCCTCTGCGCCTGAGGTGGGTGGTGGGAAGTGTCCAGTACTGGGCCTTCTTTGCTCTCTTTGCTGTCATTCCCACAGTGACATTCCTGTGCCCATCACACCAGCAGGAGCTCTGTCGGGCAGCTCTCATCTCCATGTACCTCATCATGCTGCTCCTCTTTGTTGCACCCGTGGTCATTTCCAGCACAGTTGATTTCATTAAGGCCAAGTGGGGCTCCCAGCAGCAGCAACCCAAGAGGCGCAACATGGTTATCCTCATCATTGTGCTCCTCACTCTCCTCCTCAGCCTCTGCAATTTCCTGCAGCAGCTTGGTTATATCACTGTGTCCTCAGAGGTTTTTTTCCTGCTCGCCTGCATCCACAGCAGCATCAAACCCTTCATCTGCTTCTTGGCAGGGAGGTGCTGGAGACCCTGCTCCATGGGGTCCCTCCAGCTCTCACTCCAGAGGGTTTTTGAGGAGACAGAAAAAAAAACTGCTCACAGAAATTATTCTGCCATGGACACGGGGATCTGAGTCTGTTGATTCCTCCCACTGCTCTGCTGAAAGAACCTACAACAGTGACTGAGGGATTCCTTGGGTCACCTCATTAATCAATATCCACAGGATCATCCTCCCCGTCATGTTGTATTCCTGCAGGAGAAGGGAGCAGGGCTGGTGCCTCTGGATGGCAGGAGAGGGGTTGGGATCACAGGGAGCATCCTTCCCCTTCTGTCCACCAGAGCCAGCCCTGCATTCCCAGCTGATGGGAAGGGACACCAGGTAGGGCCGCAGAGCTGGGGAGGGACAGCAACATTCCCTTATCCTTTCAGTGGGAATGTCTCGCATTCTTCAGTTCCAGAACTGAATCCTTCTGAGTAAAGTGCAGGGTTGATAGGGAATTCCACTGATCCTTTGTGCCTGTATGCAGAAAGTACATGGAATATGGAAATTCCCATCAGCAGATTGAGACAGAGTGAAAAATCCCCAGAGTAAAAGTCCATTTTGAATTAGGTGAAATGTCCAGAAAAGGTGAAAAGTCTGTGAGGCCAAAGCTGAAGGGAAAACTGCAGAACAGACATAATAGGGAGACAAGGGGGAGACAGAGACAGAGAAACAAGATCTATTGCAAGGCCAAGTCAACCTGACCTAGGAATTCTTTCTGATAAAAGAAACTAGCGGAAAATGTCACGCGAAATCTTGTAAAAATGAATATGTATGAACCTCCTGTGAAACTGTATGCATATGTATTTGCAAGGAGGATAAAAAGGGACCTGAAGTTCCCAGAGGGACGCATGCCTTTTGAGGAGAGTATTCTCCACATGCGTCCAGCGCTGTAATAAACATACCGGCTTTTACAACTTTAACAAAGTTGTGAAGTTCTTTTCTTTATCTCCGCCAAACAAGATGCTTGGACCATTTAATTGCACAGAAATTAGGGGGTTGTGCTGCTCTTCTGCAGAATGGGGCCATCCATCCTCTGGTTCCCCAGCATCAGTGGCCAGGGAAGCCCTTGAGCACCTCCATCCTGAACCTGGCCACCCTCAGGAGGAGCTGCACAGCCACTCTGCACAGCAGCTCCAGCCACAGTCCAGCCTCTCCTGATCTTTCTCATTCTGAAACTACCCCTCAATCAGATTTGGATTCATGGGTTTTGTTTCTTTCCACTGTGGTAGTCCCAGCCTCTGAATTTGTTGAATAAACAATATCCAGGCTTGACTGCAGAGCCTGTCTCTGTTAAACAGTGTCCAGAATGGCTCATTTCCTTCTTTTATCCCATTCCAAAGCCTCTGGCTGCTCTGGGAGCAGGGCAGGTACCCATCTCATACCAGAGCCCTTCCTGAGGCACGTGCCTGCAATGCTTGGGATGATGTTGGCAGCACCAAGAGCTCCTGATTCCTCCTGGCAGAGACCTGGGCAGCAGCCACATCTCTTGCTCAGGGGGAAGTTGTCCCTCCTTTTCCCACTGCCTTAAATCCAGGGGAAACCAACATGCCATTACTTCTGGAAAGAGACGTGACAGTGAAAGCCGGGTGACTTCTGGGTGGAGTCAGGCTTTGGAGATAAACATGAGGTTAAACAGCTAAGGAGCATTTATTAACAGAGTTGTTAATAATTAACAGTAGAGAGAGACTTTGACATCTGAGAGGGTTTTTCGCTCCCTGACTCCTGTTTTCCTGTCCAGTGGAAAGCAGAAACTGTCCATGGTGAAGCCTCTTTTCAGGGGAAGAACAACTCAGCCAAGGGGTTTCTCCCAAGGCAAGTGCAGGAGGATCATGACCGTTCCATGTACTTTTTCTACTTCCCAGCACCTTCCTTGTCTCTACTGCCATCCAGGCCACTCCCTACCTGAGCTTCCTTTTCCATGGAATCCTAGAATGATTTTGGTGGGAAGGATTGTTAAAGACCAACCTTCTCCACCTCACAAGATAGCCCACAGCCCCAAACTCAATTGTATACTGGAGAAAGCCTTCAAGGGGCCATCCCAAACACCTCTCACGCACCTGTGTAACAATGCTTAGTGTGAAGCCTCCACAGTGTATTCCCATGTGTCAGGAGCTGCTGCAGAGGGACAGGATTCACCCAGGAATTGTTCTGCACTGCTGTGCCGAGATTTTTTATCCATCTACACGCTGGTTTTAAGCAAACAAAACACAAAAATCCAGTGGGAAAAGCTCTGAGATTTGGTCCCTCAATTTTGATGTTCCACAGGGTCGGGAAGCTCATTTCTAAGACAGAGAAAGCTCACACCTGTTGAAAAGAAAATACTCAAAGCAGAGATTTCAAAGCAAGAGGTTTCCTGGGTGGCCGTTCCCACAACTGAAGGCTTGGAATGAGATGATCTCTAAGGTTTCTTCCAACCCCAGCCATTGCACGAGGATTCATCACATCACACACAACTGCCCCAGGCAGGAGTTCCCCTGCTGCACACAGCACCAGCCTGAGCTGTTGACAGAGCTCAAGGAGCATTTGGACAATGCTCTCAGGCACAGGCTGGGATTGTTGGGATGGCCTGTGCAGGGCCAGGAGCTCAACTCCATGATCCTTGTGGCTCCCTTCCAACTCTGGATACCTTATGCTTCTATTTTATGATGCCTCTATTTCATGATAATTCCACTGTGTTGTCCCTATTCCCTGGCACTGGCACATCCTCAAAAGCCCTCTGGAAGCCAACACTACCAGAGGGGGTGAATTCCTTTGCACAGCTCCCAGCCAGGAAGTAAATCAGAGGGTGGGCACTGCTGTTGGCCAAGGAGCCAGAGCACAGCCCCATTCCCACCATTCCACACAGGCACAGCAGCAGCAGCAGCAGCGGGACAGGCACTTTGCTCCACTGCCTGGTGGCACACTGGCTCCAGTTGTCGTGGCTCTCCTCATTCCAGCTCCCCTGGCATGCCTTCCCACCGGGCTGGCTCCAGCAGGCAGGGCTGGCTCCCTCCGTGCCAGGGGACAAAGTGCTCATGGTGACACCTCTGCTGCTTCTCCTGCCCTCACACAGCTGCAGGGCTGACAAACAGACAGACCAGAGCAACGCTGCTGTCCCCCAAACGTGGCTTTTCCCATCTTTTCCCACCCAGAGCTTCCATGTGGAGCAGCACAGGGAGGGCTGAGGGACAGGACAGATGGCAAGGAGGATGTGGGAGCCTGGTCCTGTGTTCCTGGCACAAAAGCCAGGGAGATACCTCCTTCCTGGCTGTGGACAGGACACAGCTGGAGCAGGAAAACCATTGGAGAAGGAGAGGATTGCCCATGGAGATATCAGAGAGCAAATGGCTTTGGGATGGATCTGAGCTGGACTCTCAGGTGTCACTTGATATCACTGAGCTGTTAAAGGATCCCTTTTGCATAACACCCATTTCAATATTCCCTCCCTTTTCCCACAGTGTTTATAGCTCTTAATTCCCTACAGACCTCAGTTCTGCCCCCAAAATCAATAACCAGGTTCCACCCAGTGAGGGGGCCCTGATGAAGGTGCAAGAGCAGAGTGTGACCTTGTTTCCTCTGTCAGCCTGGAGAGCTTCCCCGCAGTGCTCTCCCCTCAGCTCCCAGGCTGCAGCTGCTGTCCCTGGGCCAGGATCTGCAGGAGGTTCCCTGGAATGGTCCCTTGGGCAAGGGCAGCGCAGCCCGCGGGCTGAGCCCGAGCAGCGTCCGGCGCGGGCTCTGTGCCAGCTCCTGCCACAGCCCCTGCTCTCCGTGCTGCCTCGTGTTCTCCAGGGCTCTCACACACAGGCAGCTGGGGCACAGCCTGCCACGGGCTCAGGGCTCTGCTGCTCAGCTGCTCCTCACTCTGCCCGGGAAATGAGCAACGGGAGAGAGCCTCAGCAGCCACACCTGTGCCCAAAGCACTTGCTCTCCATCTCAGCTTCTCTTCTATTTTATAGCAACCTCAATGCTGAAATCTTGTCTTTTTAACTGCCTGAAATTGCCCCCTCTCATTTCTCGGATGGTCACTTTAGAACCTGCACTACAAATGTCCTGTTAAGCTTTGATTTCTGGTTCAAATCCAATTTTGCCAGTTGCGTACCACCATTTCAGTGGTGCTTCAGCTTCACCACGGAGTTTCCAAGAAGATTCATGCAATAATAAATTCTGTGGCTCAGCTGGAGCACTGGCACACAGCAGAGAGATGATTCAGGATTTCAGCAATGACATTGCTTCTGAGAAGAGGCAAATCCATGCTGCTCTCTTGGCTTTAATCCTTAAAAAGTGTCAGATTTCCTCTGAGTCATCCTCCACACTCCCTTTGCAGTCAGACAGCAGCCTACAGTGAATTCAAGGAATTCCTAGAAAGCTGAAGAGAAATGATTCCTACCCAGGCTGACATGTGCCTCAGGGATCTGGGATGCTCCTCCTGGAAACTGCTGGCCCTGGGACCAGAATTGTCACCTCCCTTCCCTGCTGACACCGTGTTTGTGTCCCCAGGTATGGAATCTCACATCCCCTCACCAGCCCAATCCTTTCAAGGGCAAACACTTCATGATCCAGGAGCCAATGGGGCTCCAGGAGAGGTTGGAGAGGGACTTTGGACAAGGGCATGGAGTGACAGGACAAGGGGGAATGGCTTCCCACTGACAGAGGGTGGGGTCAGATTGGATATTGGGAAGAAATCCTTCCCTGTGAGGGTGCTGAGGCCCTGGCACAGGCTGCCCAGAGAGGCTGTGGCTGTCCCTGGATCCCTGCAAGTGTCCGAAGCCAGACTGACACAGGTTTGGAACGACCCAGCATAGTGGAAGTTGTCCCTGCTGGCAAAGGGAACGTCTGGGATCAGACAACCACAGAAACAACCCCGAGTGTTCCCAGGACTGAGGAGGAGCAGGAGCAGCTCTGCCGAAGGGCTGGCAGAGGTTCACAGCACCCTGGTCCCTGATGGCTTTCATTGCATCATCAGGGGGATTGGCAGTAATCAGGGTGGGCTCAGAGTGCTGATAGCCGGGCTGCAAGCAACTGAGTGCTGTCCTTCCCTTGGGCTCTGTGAGCCTGGGGTGGAATGACAAAAATGGGAATTCTTGCCTCAGTTTTGCTTCTTTGAGCAACGGGGAGGTTTTGGCCATGATTCTGGAGCTCTTCCCAGAATGGGAGCTGTTTCTGACAACCACCCAGATGCTTCACCAGCACTGCCAGTACTGCCAGCAGCATTCCAGTGCCACCAGCAGCACCAGCATCCCTCTGCTGCTGGAGGGACAATGACCCCTCAGGGAAGAGAAACGAGGAATGGTAGAGAGAAGGCGGTTGGAGTGTGGGACATTCTGCAGGGAAGGAATCATTTTAATCCGAAGAAATGGAGGAGTCATTTGCAAAATTCTTCATGCAGACTTTTGACAAAAGCCAATTCCTTTGTGGCAAAGAAAAAAAATATTCAAGATAAATAACTCAGAGGGAGTGGAGTTCTGACGTAGCTGAAGTTGTAAAACCACTTCCACCTGCCCTATGACCCCACCGAGCCCTGGGGAGCAACACCAGGAAAGGGCACAAAGAGAGGAGCCAGTGGGGCAGAAATGGGGAGCTCCTGGTGATCTGGGCACTTTCTCCTTCGTGTCCCTGACCTGGCAGGAGCCACTTTAGGACATGGATCCCAAAGGAGCAAGAGGGACCAGGAAGCGCTGCTGATCTGCACAGACCCCTTTGCCTGCTGCTGCCCCACAGGGAACAGGTCAGGGGAATGTTTTCCTTCCTCCCTACCCCACCTTCCTCTCCTGCAGCAGCTGCTCTCTTCCTGCCACCCTCTCCCGGTGACCCCAGGGCCCTCCCCAGCTCCCCCATCCTCTGCCCGGTGCTTTGCTTTCACATTCCCTGCACACCAGCCCAACCCTCCCACCTCACTCCTCCCCACTGAATCTTTCCCACTGCAGGGAGCTGCAGCCACATGGTCCATCCCTGCATTCTCCAAGCACTGACTGCCCATCCACTCTGACCACAGCCAGGGGCCACATCCCACTGCCTGCCCAGCATCCATCCATGGAGGTGACCACCGTGTCCCCATCTCCTGCCTCACCCACTGAAGGAGATGATCTGTGTGAGACAGATATCACCAGCGTGGCCATACACAGTGTGACCCTGCTCATCTGCTTCTGTGGGATGGCTGGGAATGGGGCTGTCATCGCCCTCCTCCGACTGAAATTCCATAACTCTCGCTTCTTTGACCTGGCTGTCATTGACTTCATCTTCCTCCTCTTTGCAGTCCCCTCGGCCCTCCTCTTCCTGATGGAGGACGTGTCCTGCACTCCTATCTTGCCCCTGCTGTACCTGAATTACCTTTTCCAGCTCTCAGTGGTCTCCTACTACTGGGTGCTGTTCAGGCTGATGCACAGCAGAACTGTTCTGTACATGGACAGGCTCTGCTGGCTCTGCTGCCGCTGTTACCTTCCTCTGCGCCTCGTGTGGGTTCTGGACAGTGTCCAATACTGGGCCTTCTTTGCTCTCTTTGCTGTCATTCCTGCAGTGACATTCCTGTGCCCATCACACGAGCAGGAGCACTGCCGTGCTCCTCTCATCTCCATGTACACCCTCATCCTGCTCATCTTTGTTGCACCTGTGTTTGTTTCCAGCACAGTTGATTTCATTAAGGCCAAGTGGGGCTCCCAGCAGCAGCAGCCCAAGAGGCGCGACATCGTTATCGTCATCACTGTGCTCCTCACTCTCATCCTCAGTTTTTGTAATTTCCTGCAGCAGCTCAGTTACATCGCTGTATCCACACAGGTTGCTTTCCTGTTCACCTGCATCAACAGCAGCATCAAACCCTTCATCTACTTCTTGGTGGGGAGGTGCTTGAGGCCCTGCTCCATGGGGTC
The DNA here is from genome assembly GCA_039654755.1 of Calcarius lapponicus. Lineage (NCBI taxonomy): Eukaryota > Metazoa > Chordata > Aves > Passeriformes > Fringillidae > Calcarius > Calcarius lapponicus. The sequence continues at coordinate 8,512,144 of CM077468.1, forward strand.
CCTCCAGCTCTCCCTCCAGAGGGTCTTTGAGGAGCCAAAAGAAAAAACAGCACACAGAAATGATCCTGCCATGGACACGGGGATCTGAGCCTGCTGATCCCTTCCACTGCTCTGCTGAAGGACCCCAGAAGAGTGACTGAAGGTTTCCTTTAAACTCCTGATTAATCAATATCCATAGGATCACCCTCCCTGAATTGGTGTGTTCCTACAGGAGAAGGGAGCAGGAGCGTTGCCTTGGGTGATTTTTTGGGATGCCCTGCAGGGAGCACATTGGAGCATGGCTTTCCTCCTCCCTCCTGGATCCACATGGCTCCAAGCAGTGCAGCTGGGCTCAGTGCTGTTCCCCAGCTCTATTCCCCATGGAATGACCCTCATGGCCTCAGCCCCAGGCAATGAACTCCATCTCCTCTGGCTCAGCAGATGACTCTCATGGTGTTTGCAGGGAGCTCTTGCCTGCAAAGAATGGGACACCTTCATCCCTGGGGACTCACCCAGCACGGGGTGGCAGTGATTTCCCAAATCCCTGCAGGGCTGGTGCCTCTGGATGGCAGGAGAGGGGTTGGGATCACAGGGAGCATCCTTCCCCTTCTGTCCAGCAGAGCCGGCCCTGCATTCCCAGCTGATGGGAAGGGACAGCAGGTAGGGCTGCAGAGCTGGGGAGGGACAGCAACATTCCCTTATCCTTTCAGTGGGAATGTCTCACATTCTTCAATTCCAGAAGTGAATCCTTCTGAATACCAAAGTGCCAGATCAAAGGTGAATTCCACTGAACTCCAGAGGCTGTGTCTGGAATGTGCTTTAAACATGGAAATTCCCATCAGCAGATGCTTGGACCATTTAATTGCACAGAAATTAGGGGGTTGTGCTGCTCTTCTGCAGAATGGGGCCATCCATCCTCTGGTTCCCCAGCATCAGTGGCCAGGGAAGCCCTTGAGCACCTCCATCCTGAACCTGGCCACCCTCAGGAGGAGCTGCACAGCCACTCTGCACAGCAGCTCCAGCCACAGTCCAGCCTCTCCTGATCTTTCTCATTCTGAAACTACCCTGAAATCAGATTTGGATTCATGGGTTTTGTTTCTTTCCACTGTGGTAGTCCCAGCCTCTGAATTTGCTAAATAAACAATATCCAGGCTTGACTGCAGAGCCTGTCTCTGTTAAACAGTGTCCAAAATGGCTCATTTCCTTCTTTTATCCCATTCTAAAGCCTCTGGCTGCTCTGGGAGCAGGGCAGGTACCTGTCTCATACCACAGCCCTTCCTAAGGCACGTGCCTGCAATGCTTGGGATGATGTTGGCAGCGCCAAGAGCTCCTGATTCCTCCTGGCAGAGACCTGGGCAGCAGCCACATCTCTTGCTCAGGGGGAAGTTGTCCCTCCTTTTTCCACTGCCTTAAATCCAGGGGAAACCAACATGCCAATGCTTCTGGAAAGGGAAGTGACAGTGAAAGCCATGGGTGGTGAGTCAGGCTTTGGAGACACACATGAGGTTAAACACCTTGGGAGCATTTATTAACAGAGTTGTTAATAATTAACAGTAGAGAGAGACTTTGACATCTTAGAGGGTTGAGAGGGTTTTTCTCTCCCTGTCTCCCTGCCCTTTGGAAAGCAGAAACTGTCGATGGTGCGACCTCTTGTCCAAGGAAGAACAACTCAGCCAAGGGGTTTCTCCCAAGGCAAGTGCAGGAGGATCATGACCGTTCCATGTACTTTTTCTACTTCCCAGCACCTTCCTTGTCTCTACTGCCATCCAGGCCACTCCCTACCTGAGCTTCCTTTTCCATGGAATCCTAGAACGATTTTGGTGGGAAGGATTGTTAAAGACCAGCCTTCTCCACCTCACAAGATAGCCCACAGGCCCAAATTCAACTTGTATACTGGAGAAAGCCTTCAAAGGGCCATCCCAAACACCTCTCACACACCTGTGTAACAAGGCTTAGTGTGAAGCCTCCACAGTGTATTCCCATGTGTCAGGAGCTGCTGCAGATGGACAGGATTCACCCAGGAATTGTTCTGCAATGCTGTGCAGAGATTTTTTGTCCATCTACATGCTGGTTTTAAGCAAACAAAACAAAAAAATCCAGTGGGAAAAGCTCTGAGATTTGGTCCCTCAATTTTGATGTTCCACAGGGTCGGGAAGCTCATTTCTAAGACAGAGAAAGCTCAGACCTGTTGAAAAGAAAATATTCAAAGCAGAGATTTCAAAGCAGGAGGTTTCCTGGGTGGCCCTTCCCACAACTGAAGGCTTGGAATGAGATGATCTCTAAGGTTTCTTCCAACCCTAGCCATTGCACGAGGATTCATCACATCACACACAACTGCCCCAGGCAGGAGTTACTCTGCTGCACACAGCACCAGCCTGAGCTGTTGACAGAGCTCAAGGAGCATTTGGACAATGCTCTCAGGCACAGGCTGGGATTGTTGGCAAGGCCTGTGCAGGGCCAGGAGCTCAACTCCATGATCCTTGTGGCTCCCTTCCAACTCTGGATATTTTATGCTTCTATTTTATGATGCCTCTATTTCATGATGATTACACTGTGTTGTCCCTATTCCCTGGCACTGGCACATCCTCAAAAGCCCTCTGGAAGCCAACACTACCAGAGGGGGTGAATTCCTTTGCACAGCTCCCAGCCAGGAAGTAAATCAGAGGGAGGGCACTGCTGTTGGGCAAGGAGCCAGAGCACAGCCCCATTCCCACCATTCCACACAGGCACAGCAGCAGCAGCAGCGGGACAGGCACTTTGCTCCACTGCCTGGTGTCACACTGGCTCCAGTTGTCGTGGCTCTCCTCATTCCAGCTCCCCTGGCATGCCTTCCCACCGGGCTGGCTCCAGCAGGCAGGGCTGGCTCCCTCCGTGCCAGGGGACAAAGTGCTCATGGTGACACCTCTGCTGCTTCTCCTGCCCTCACACAGCTGCAGGGCTGACAAACAGAGACACCAGAGCAACGCTGCTGTCCCCCAAACGTGGCTTTTCCCATCTTTTCCCACCCACAGCTTCCATGTGGAGCAGCACAGGGAGGGCTGAGGGACAGGACAGATGGCAAGGAGGATGTGGGAGCCTGGTCCTGTGTGCCTGGCACAAAAGCCAGGGAGATACCTCCTTCCTGGCTGTGGACAGGACACAGCTGGAGCAGGAAAACAATTGGAGAAGGAGAGGATTACCCATGGAGATATCAGAGAGCAAATGGCTTTGGGATGGATCTCAGCAGGACTCTCAGGTGTCACTTGATATCACTGAGCTGCTGGATTCCTTCAGCAGGACACTCATTTCAATATTCCCTCCCTTTTCCCACAGTGTTTATAGCTCTTAATTCCCTACAGACCTCAGTTCTGCCCCCAAAATCAATAACCAGGTTCCACCCAGTGAGGGGGCCCTGATGAAGGTGCAAGAGAAGAGTGTGACCTTGTTTCCTCTGTCAGCCTGGAGAGCTTCCCCGCAGTGCTCTCCCCTCAGCTCCCAGGCTGCAGCTGCTGTCCCTGGGCCGGGATCTGCAGGAGGTTCCCTGGAATGGTCCCTTGGGCAAGGGCAGCGCAGCCCGCGGGCTGAGCCCGAGCAGCGTCCGGCGCGGGCTCTGTGCCAGCTCCTGCCACAGCCCCTGCTCTCCGTGCTGCCTCGTGTTCTCCAGGGCTCTCACACACAGGCAGCTGGGGCACAGCCTGCCACGGGCTCAGGGCTCTGCTGCTCAGCTGCTCCTCACTCTGCCCGGGAAATGAGCAACGGGAGAGAGCCTCAGCAGCCACACCTGTGCCCAAAGCACTTGCTCTCCAGCTCAGATTGTCTTCTATTTTATAGCAACCTCAATGCTGAAATCTTGTCTTTTTAACTGCCTGAAATTGCCCCCTCTCATTTCTCGGATGGTCACTTTAGAACCTGCACAACAAATGTCCTGTTAAGCTTTGATTTCTGGTTCAAATCCAATTTTGCCACTTGCATACCACAATTTCAGTGGTGCTTCACCTTCACCACACAGTTTTCAAGAAGATTCATGAAATAATAAATTCTGTGTGTTAGCAGGAGCACTGGCCCACAGCAGAGGGATGATTTAGGATTTCAGCAATGACATTTCTTCTGAGAAGAGGCAAATCCATGCTGCTCTCTTGGCTTTAATCCTTAGAAAGTTGCAGATTTCCTCTGAGTCATCCTCGACACTCCCTTTGCAGTCAGACAGCAGCCTACAGTGAATTCAAGGAATTCCCAGAAAGCTGAGGTGAGATGATTCCTACCCAGGCTGACATGGGCCACAGGGATCTGGGATGCTCCGGCTGGAAACTGCTGACTCTGGGACCAGAACTGTCACCTCCCTTCCCTGCTGACACCGTGTTTGTGTCCCCAGGTATGGAATCTCACATCCCCTCACCAGCCCAATCCTTTCAAGGGCAAACACTTCATGATCCAGGAGCCAATGGGGCTCCAGGAGAGGTGGAGAGGGACTTTGGACAAGGGCATGGAGTGACAGGACAAGGGGGAATGGCTTCCCACTGACAGAGGGTGGGGTCAGATTGGATATTGGGAAGAAATCCTTCCCTGTGAGGGTGCTGAGGCCCTGGCACAGGCTGCCCAGAGAGGCTGTGGCTGTCCCTGGATCCCTGCAAGTGTCCGAAGCCAGACTGACAGGTTTGGAACGACCCGGCATAGTGGAAGGTGTCCCAGCTGGCAAAGGGAACGTCTGGGATCTGACAACCACAAAAACAACCCCAAGTGTTCCCAGGACTGAGGAGGAGCAGGAGCAGCTCTGGTGAAGGGTTAGCAGGGGGTTCACAGCACCCTGGTCCCTGATGGCTTACATTGCATCATCAGGGGGATTGGCAGTAATTGGAGTGGGCTCCAAGTGCTGATAGCCTGGCTGCAAGCAACTGAGTTCTGTCCTTCCCTTGGGCTCTGTGAGCCTGGGGTGGAATGACAAAAATGGGAATTCTTGCCTCAGTTTTGCTTCTTTGAGCAACGGGGAGGTTTTGGCAATGATTCTGGAGCTATTCCCAGAATGGGAGCTGTTTCTGACAACCACCCAGATGCTTCACCAGCACTGCCAGTACTGCCAGCAGCATTCCAGTGCCACCAGCAGCACCAGCATCCCTCTGCTGCTGGAGGGACAATGACCCCTCAGGGAAGAGAAACGAGGAATGGTAGAGAGAAGGCGGTTGGAGTGTGGGACATTCTGCAGGGAAGGAATCATTTTAATCCAAAGAAATGGAGGAGTCATTTGCAAAATTCTTCATGCAGACTTTTGACAAAAGCCAATTCCTTTGTGGCAAAGAAAAAAAATATTCAAGATAAATAACTCAGAGGGAGTGGAGTTCTGACGTAGCTGAAGTTGTAAAACCACTTCCACCTGCCCTATGACCCACCGAGCCTTGGGGAGCAACACCAGGAAAGGGCACAGAGAGAGGAGCCAGTGGGGCAGAAATGGGGAGCTCCTGGTGATCTGGGCACTTTCTCCTTCATGTCCCTGACCTGGCAGGAGCCACTTTAGGACATGGATCCCAAAGGAGCAAGAGGTACCAGGAAGCGCCGCTGATCTGCACAGACCCCTTTGCCTGCTGCTGCCCCACAGGGAACAGGTCAGTGCAATGTTTTCCTTCCTCCCTACCCCACCTTCCTCTCCTGCAGCAGCTGCTCTGTTCCTGCCACCCTCTCCCGGTGACCCCAGTGCCCTCCCCAGCTCCCCCATCCTCTGCCCGGTGCTTTGCTTTCACATTCCCTGCCAAACAGCCCAACCATCCCACCTCACTCCTCCCCACTGAATCTTTCCCACTGCAGGGAGCTGCTGCCACATGGTCCATCCCTGCATTCTCCAAGCACTGACTGCCCATCCACTCTGACCACAGCCAGGGGCCACATCCCACTGCCTGCCCAGTGTCCATCCATGGAGGTGACAACCGTGTCCCCATCTCCCACTTCACCCACTGAAGGAGATGATCTCTGTGAGACAGATGTCACCAGCGTGGCCATACACAGTGTGACCCTGCTCATCTGCCTCTGTGGGCTGGCTGGGAATGGGGCTGTCATCGGCCTCCTCCGACTGAAATTCCATAACTCTCGCTTCTTTGACCTGGCTGTCATTGACTTCATCTTCCTCCTCTTTGCAGTCCCCTCGGCCCTCCTCTTCCTGATGGAGGACGTGTCCTGCACTCCTATCTTGCCCCTGCTGTACCTGAATTACCTTTTCCAGCTCTCAGTGGTCTCCTACTACTGGGTGCTGTTCAGGCTGATGCACAGCAGCACTGTTCTGTACATGGACAGGCTCTGCTGGCTCTGCTGCCGCTGTTACCTTCCTCTGCGCCTCGTGTGGGTTCTGGACAGTGTCCAATACTGGGCCTTCTTTGCTCTCTTTGCTGTCATACCCACAGTGACATTCCTGTGCCCATCACACCAGCAGGAACTCTGCCAGGCAGCTGTCATCTCCATGTACATCATCATGCTGCTCCTCGTTGTTGCAACCCTGCTCATTTCCAGCACAGTTGATTTCATTAATGCCAAGTGGAGCTCCCAGCAGCAGCAACCCAAGAGGCGCGACATGGTTATCGTCATCACTGTGCTCCTCACTCTCCTCCTCAGCATATGCAATTTCCTGCAGCAGCTCAGTTACATCACTGTATCCACACAGGTTGCTCTCCTGTTCACCTGCATCAACAGCAGCATCAAACCCTTCATCTACTTCTTGGTGGGGAGGTGCTTGAGGCCCTGCTCCATGGGGTCCCTCCAGCTCTCCCTCCAGAGGGTCTTTGAGGAGCCAAAAGAAAAAACAGCACACAGAAATGATCCTGCCATGGACACGGGGATCTGAGCCTGCTGATCCCTTCCACTGCTCTGCTGAAGGACCCCAGAAGAGTGACTGAAGGTTTCCTTTAAACTCCTGATTAATCAATATCCATAGGATCACCCTCCCTGAATTGGTGTATTCCTACAGGAGAAGGGAGCAGGAGCATTTCCTTGGGTGATTTTTGTGGGATGCTCTGCAGGGAGCACACTGGAGCATGGCTTTCCTCCTCCCTCCTGGATCCACATGGCTCCAAGCAGTGCAGCTGGGCTCAGTGCTGTTCCCCAGCTCTATTCCCCATGGAATGAGCCTCATGGCCTCAGCCCCAGGCAATGAACTCCATCTCCTCTGGCTCAGCAGATGACTTTCATGGTGTTTGCAGGGAGCTCTTGCCTGCAAAGCATGGGACACCTTCATCCCTGGGGACACACCCAGCACGGGGTGGCAGTGATTTCCCAAATCCCTGCAGGGCTGGTGCCTCTGGATGGTGGGAGAGGGGTTGGGATCACAGGGAGCATCCTTCCCCTTCTGTCCAGCAGAGCCAGCCCTGCATTCCCAGCTGATGGGAAGGGACACCAGGTAGGGCTGCAGAGCTGGGGAGGGACAGCAACATTCCCTCATCCTTTCCGTGGGAATGTCTCACGTTCTTGAATTCCAGAATTGAATCCCTCTGAGTAAAGTGCAGGGCTGATAGTGAACTCCACTGATCCTTTGTGCCTCCTGTACCAGAAAATACATGGAGTATGGAAATTCCCATCAGCAGATGCTTGGAACATTTAATTGCACAGAAATTAGGGGCTTGTGCTGCTCTTCTGCAGAATGGGGCCATCCATCCTCTGGTTCCCCAGCATCAGTGGCCAGGGAAGCCCTTGAGCACCTCCATCCTGAACCTGGCCACCCTCAGGAGGAGCTGCACAGCCACTCTGCACAGCAGCTCCAGCCACAGTCCAGCCTCTCCTGATCTTTCTCATTCTGTAACCACCCCTCAATCAGATTTGGATTCATGGGTTTTGTTTCTTTCCACTGTGGTAGTCCCAGCCTCTGAATTTGCTAAATAAACAATATCCAGGCTTGACTGCAGAGCCTGTCTCTGTTAAACAGTGTCCAAAATGGCTCATTTCCTTCTTTGATCCCATTCTAAAGCCTCTGGCTGCTCTGGGAGCACGGCAGGTACCTGTCTCATACCAGAGCCCTTCCTAAGGCACGTGCCTGCAATGCTTGGGATGATGTTGGCAGTGCCAAGAGCTCCTGATTCCTCCTGGCAGAGACCTGGGCAGCAGCCACATCTCTTGCTCAGGGGGAAGTTGTCCCTCCTTTTTCCACTGCCTTAAATCCAGGCGAATCCAACGTGCCACTGCTTCTGGAAAGGGAAGTGAAAGCCATGGGTGGTGAGTCAGGCTTTGGAGACACACATGAGGTTAAACACCCAAGGAGCATTAATTAACAGAGTTGTTAATAATTAATAGAAGGGAGAGACTTGGACATCTGAGAGGGCTTTTCTCTCCCTCTCTCCCATGTCCTGTCCTTTTGAAAGACAAAACTTTCCATGGTGGAACCTCATGTCCAGGGAAGAACAACTCAGCCAGGGAGTCCCTCCCAAGGCAAGTGCAGAAGGACCATGATCCTTCCATGTACTTTTTCTGCTTCCCAGCACCTTCCTTGTGTCCTGGGTGACCCAGACCACTCCCTACCTGTGCTTCCTTTCAAATGAGCTAGACTTCAAAGCAAAAGGTTTCCTGGCTGTCCCTGCCCATGGAAGAAGGAGAGATGGAATGAGATGATCTCTGCTGTTCCTTCCAACCTGAACTGGGGTCACTTTATGAGCTGAATTGTGTCCCCATTCATCTGTTCAGCCCAGAAATAGGTTTTGCACATTTCAGACTGGTTCTTGAGCAAAGAGGGGGAGAGCAGATGCAGCAGTTTGTTTTCAGAAGCTGCGCTCACTCCTCCCCATTACTGCTCCCAGACCGTGCTCTCTGCAGCACAGACATGCAACACAGAGCTCTCCTTTGCTTTTAGGGTTTTTCAGCTGGCTGAGACAGAGAAGTTCCCTGCACTGTGGTTTTCCTTTTGCTTGGAACTGTTCAAACCTGCTCTGGACTGAAAACCCAGAAGAGCACCAGGAGCTCACACCTGTGGCCCACCGGGGCCTGGGACGCAGCATTTTCCAGCCCCAGAGGGACTGATAAGAGACTGAGTGAGCCAAACTACACTCCACAACAAGGACTTGCTGAATTTCCCAACTCTTCAGAACAGCAAGAGATTTTGTTGTTTAATATTGTTTTCATTTCTTATGCTAGTGAATACTTTGCTTGTTAAATAAACAGTTTTTCCACTTTTCTCTAAGGAAATCTTTTCCTGAACCAGCTGGGGAGGGGCTGCTTGAATTTGTTTTCTAAAGGGATACTATTTGAAGGCTTCCTCCCAAATTCACCCGAAACGAGGACACAACCCAAACCATTCCATGAGGATTCCTCATGACATCCAGCATCCAGCCCAGGCAGGAGTTCCCCTGCTGCACACAGCACCAGCCTGACAGAGCCCAAGGAGCATTTGGACAATGCTCTCAGGCACAGGCTGGGATTGTTGGGATGGCCTGTGCAGGGCCAGGAGCTCAACTCCATGATCCTTGTGGCTCCCTTCCAACTCTGGATATTTTGTTGTTCTATTTTATGCTGAATATCTGTCATGATGATTCCACCTGATGATGGTGCCACTGTGCTGTCCCTATGCCCTGGCTCTGGCACAAAAGCCTCAAAAGCCCTCTGCAAGGCAACAGTACCCGAGGGGGTGAATTCCTTTGCACAGCTCCTAGGGAGGAAGGAAATCAGAGGGAGGGCACAGCTCTTGGCACAGGTGAGCAGGAGAGAGGTGCTGGGGGCAAAGACAGAGAAGGCAAACGCCCTCAGCAAGAGCCAGTGCCCAAAATCAGCAGTGAAGAAGGGGAAGGAGATGACAGGAGCAGCAGGAGCAGGGCACAGAGCTTCCCTGGCAGCTGTTTCCATCAGCAGCACAGCAGCCTGGCCAGCAGGGCCAGAGCAGAAGAGCTCAGGGTGAGCACTGAGAAGAGGCAGCTCAGCACCAAGGCCATGGGCACCAAAGGGCAGCAATGGAGGCTGGCAGTGAGCAGGAAGGAGAGCAGCCAGAGCAGGGCACACAGGAGCACCGGGAAGCACTGGGAGCCGTGGCAGGGCCAGCAGGACATGGGAGGACAAACAGAGCTGTCACAGCTCTGAGGGCTGTCAGAGAGGAGACAGTGGCAGTGAAAGCCAAGAGGATGGGGACCTTCAGCCCAGCTGTCACACCCCACGAGCCCAGCTGGTGCCAGAAGCTCTCTGGGACAGAAAATATCCCCAGGGTGATGGTGATGGAGAGCAGGAAGGTGGAGCCAGCCATGGCCAGGCTGAGCACACAGGGGGTGATGGGGTTCCTATAGATGCAGAAGCTGAGGAGCCAGAGCTCAGCCCCATTCCCACCATTCCACACAGGCACAGCAGCAGCAGCAGCAGCAGCAGCGGGACAGGCACTTTGCTCCACTGCCTGGTGTCACACTGGCTCCAGTTGTCGTGGCTCTCCTCATTCCAGCTCCCCTGGCATGCCTTCCCACCGGGCTGGCTCCAGCAGGCAGGGCTGGCTCCCTCCGTGCCAGGGGACAAAGTGCTCATGGTGACACCTCTGCTGCTTCTCCTGCCCTCACACAGCTGCAGGGCTGACAAACAGAGACACCAGAGCAACGCTGCTGTCCCCAAACGTGGCTTTTCCCATCTTGTCCCACCCACAGCTTCCATGTGGAGCAGCACAGGGACGGCTGACGGACAGGACAGATGGCAAGGAGGATGTGGGAGTCTGGTCCTGTGTGCCTGGCACAAAAGCAGGGAGATACCTCCTTCCTGGCTGTGGACAGGACACAGCTGGAGCAGGAAAACAATTGGAGAAGGAGAGGATTGCCCATGGAGATATCAGAGAGCAAATGGCTTTGGGATGGATCTCAGCTGGACTCTCAGGTGTCCATTGATATCACTGAGCTGCTGGATTCCTTCAGCAGGACACTCATTTCAATATTCCCTCCCTTTTCCCACAGTGTTTATAGCTCTTAATTCCCTACAGACCTCAGTTCTGCCCCCAAAATCAATAACCAGGTTCCACCCAGTGAGGGGGCCCTGATGAAGGTGCAAGAGAAGAGTGTGACCTTGTTTCCTCTGGCAGCCTGGAGAGCTTCCCCGCAGTGCTCTCCCCTCAGCTCCCAGGCTGCAGCTGCTGTCCCTGGGCCGGGATCTGCAGGAGGTTCCCTGGAATGGTCCCTTGGGCAAGGGCAGCGCAGCCCGCGGGCTGAGCCCGAGCAGCGTCCGGCGCGGGCTCTGTGCCAGCTCCTGCCACAGCCCCTGCTCTCCGTGCTGCCTCGTGTTCTCCAGGGCTCTCACACACAGGCAGCTGGGGCACAGCCTGCCACGGGCTCAGGGCTCTGCTGCTCAGCTGCTCCTCACTCTGCCCGGGAAATGAGCAACGGGAGAGAGCCTCAGCAGCCACACCTGTGCCCAAAGCACTTGGTCTCCATCTCAGATTCTTCTTTCATTTTAAAGCAACTCCAGTCCCAAAATATTATGTTTTGAACAGCCTGAATTTGCCCCCTCTCCTTCCTGGGCTGGATCCGTCGGGTCCTGCACTACAAATATGCTGTTAAACTTTGATTTCTGGTTCAAATCTTGTTTCCCCCTTGTATACTGCAAGTGCAGTGGTATTTCACCTTCACCATACAGTTTCCAAGAGGATTCATGCAGTAATAAATTCTGTGCATGATCTGGAGCACTGGCACACAGCAGAGGGAAGATTTAGGAGTTCAGCCAGGTCATTTCTTCTGAGAAGAGGTAAATCAATGCTTCTGCCGCGGTGTTGGAATGTTGGGGGATACAAGACAGATGATGGACTTTGGACCTGGCTGACATAAGAAATTTCATAACAGGATGCCTTGGCAAAAGCAAATGGAACTTTGAAAATTAGACCTAGATTGCAAAAAGAATAAATCCGGCAGGTTTACCGGAAAAAGAAAATCCCATTAAAATCTGCAAGCAAGAGATATTGTTTTATGCATAAGGTTGTGTACGTGATTTTAACCTAATCAATGTAGTACACATTACTAGTCTCCCTGAAGTGGGATATAAACGTTTGTATCCCACAATAAAATCTGATTCTGATCACCGAGTCAGTCTCCTCATCTCTCTCCATCACCGACACCGTGGCTTTAATCCTTAGAAAGTTGCAGGTCTCATCTGAGTTATCCTCTACACTCCCTTTGCAGTCAGACAGCAGCCTACAGTGAATTCCAAGGAATTCCCAGAAAGCTGAGGTGAGATGATTCCTACCCAGGCTGACATGTGCCTCAGGGATCTGGGATGCTCCTGCTGGAAACTGCTGGCCCTGGGACCAGAACTGTCACCTCTCTTCCCTGCTGACACCGTGTTTGTGTCCCCAGCTATGGAATCTCACATCCCCTCACCAGCCCAATCCTTTCAAGGGCAAACACTTCATGATCCAGGAGCTGATGGGGCTCCAGGACAGTTGGAGAGGGACTTTGGACATGGGCATGGAGTGACAGGACAAGGGGGAATGGCTTCCCACTGACAGAGGGTGGGGTCAGATTGGATATTGGGAAGAAATCCTTCCCTGTGAGGGTGCTGAGGCCCTGGCACAGGCTGCCCAGAGAGGCTGTGGCTGTCCCTGGATCCCTGCAAGTGTCCAAGGCCAGGCTGGATGGAGTTTGGAGCAACTTCACACAGTGGAAAGTGTCCCTGCTTGCAAAGGGACAGTCTGGGATCAGGTAAAAACAACCCCAAGTGTTCCCAGGACTGCGGAGGAGCAGGAGCAGCTCTGCTGAAGGGCTGGCAGGGGGTTCACAGCACCCTGGTCCCTGATGGCTTTCATTGCATCATCAGGGGGATTGGCAGTAATCAGGGTGGGCTCCAAGTGCTGATAGCCTGGCTGCAAGCAACTGAGTGCTGTCCTTCCCTTGGGCTCTGTGAGCCTGCACTGGAATGACTGGAATGGGAGTCCATGGCCCAGGGGTTATCCCATGAGCCCAGGGGAGGCTTTGGCAGTGATCCTGGAGCTCTTCCCAGAATGGGAGTGATTTCTGACAAGCAGCCAGGTACCTTAACAGCACTGCCAGTGGCATTCCAGGATCACCAGCACCACCAGCATCCCTCTGCTCCTGGAGGGACAATGACCCCTCTGGGCAGAGAAACAAGGCATGGTAGAAACCTTTCCGAAGAGGAAAGGCAGTTGGAGAAAGGGACATTCTGCAGGGAAGGAGTGTTTCTCATCAGGAGAAAATTAAGAGGCATTTTTAAAATATTTCATTTGGAGCTTTAGACAAAAACCACTTCCTCTCTATGTAAAACCCCCAAGATAGAGCTCTCTGAGGACGTGAAATTCTGACAGAGCCAAAGCTGCAATTTCCCACTGCCCTGGGACTGCACTGAGCCCTAGGGAGCAACTCCAAGACAGGGCACACAGAGGAAGAGGAGTGGGAAGATCCCAGGCTCCCTTCACCTGGGCACTTTCTCCTTCATGTCCCTGACCTGGCAGGAGCCGCTTTAGGACATGGATCCCAAAGGAGCAAGAGGGACCAGGAAGCGCCGCTGATCTGCACAGACCCCTTTGCCTGCTGCTGCCCCACAGGGAACAGGTCAGTGGAATGTTTTCCTTCCTCCCTACCCCACCTTCCTCTCCTCCTGCAGCAGCTGCTCTGTTCCTGCCACCCTCTCCCAGTGACTGCAGGGCCCTCCCCAGCTCCCCCCTCCTCTGCTCTGTGCTTTGCTTCCACATCCCCTGCTGAACAGCCCAACCCTCCCTCTCCCACCCCACATTTTCTTTGGCCCTCCTCCCCTGCACATCTCACTCCTCCCCACTGAATCCTTCCCACTGCAGGGAGCTACTGTGGAGCCTCATGGTCCACCCCTGGATTCTCCAAGCACTCACTGCCCATCCACTCTGACCACAGCCAGGGGCCACATCCCACTGCCTGCCCAGCGTCCATCCATGGAGGTGACCACCGTGTCCCCATCTCCTGCCTCACCCACTGAAGGAGCTTATCTCTGTGAGAACACTGACACCAATGTGGCCATGCACAGTGTGACCCTGCTCATCTGCCTCTGTGGGCTGGCTGGGAACGGGGCTGTGCTCTGGCTACTTGGCTCCCACTGTTCATCCAGGAACAGAACCATCCTTTACATCCTCGTGCTGACTCTTCTGGACTTCTTCTTCCTCCTCTTTTTGTTCTCCTCCACTCTGCTCTTCCTGGTGGAGGACATGTCCTGTTCTATCATCATGCCCTTGTCACACGTGAGGGTCCTTTCCTGGATGTCACTGTTGTCACACATCGTGTGGCTGTACACATTGACTTTCATCAGCATCAAGAGGTGCATGTCCATCCACTGCCCACTCTGGCAGTGCTGCCACCATCCCCCGGCACCTGCTGAAGGTCATGCTTCCCCTGCTCAGGGCCTTCATCGACACTATCTTCTTTGTCTTTGCCATGATGCTTTCCCTGTGCATGTTCCAGCAATCTGAGCCCTGCTGGGTGTCTCTCAGCTCCACACACACCTTCAACCTCCTCCTCTGTTCTCCCTTCATGCTCACTTCCAGCACAATCCTCTTCACTCATTTCAAGCCTGGCTCCCATCAGCAGCAACCCAAGAGACTCGACATTGTTATCTGCCTTGTTGTGCTCTTCTCTCTGCCCCTCAGCCTCTGCAATTTCCTGCAGTAGCTCAGCTACACCATTGTGCCCTCCCAGGTTCTTTTCCTGCTCGCCTGCATCCACAGCAGCATCAAACCCTTCATCTGCTTCTTGGTGGGGAGGTGCTGGAGGCCCTGCTCTGTGGGGTCTCTCCGGCTCTCCCTCCAGAGGGTTTTTGAGGAGACAGAAGAAAACAGTGCCCACAGCCATGATCACACCATGGACACGGGGGTCTGAGTCTGTTGATTTCTCCTGCTGCACTGCTGAAGGACCCCGGGACAGTGGCTAAGAGATTCCTTGAGTCTCCTGATCAATAAATACCCACAGGATCACCTCCCTGTGCTGGTGCATCCCCAGCCCCTTTCTAGGCCGCTGTGGGCTCTGATCTGGGCTTGTGAGGCCTCAGCCTTGAGGAGCAGCCCCTGGGCTCAACTCCTGTGGCGCTGATCACAAACACCCTCTGCTCCCAGCAACTGCTGCTGTCCAACCACCTCCTGGGCTTTTATCCACAGCCTTGGACATTATTGTACTGCCCTGGATGCCACAGCATCCCTGCTCTCCCCCTGTCCCAGGAAGCTGCCGGCCCCAAGTGTGGCCAGGCTGAGCCATTGCTGGCAGTGCCGCCCATGCCTTGGGGCCCTGTGAGCAGCGGCCCAAAAGGAGACCCTTGGAGCTCTGCTGGGCCCAGCAGCGCTGAGCAGAAGCTCCCTGGCACTGGGGCCTCTCCCAGCTGGGATCTCTCCCGGCTGCTGCCCTGGGCTGCTGCCCGAACGCCGACGGCTCCTGGGCCCATCCCCCAGGGCTCCAGGCCCAGCCCTTGGCACAGGGAGGAGATGCAAAGGGATGCGCAGGGAGCATTCACTGCCTGCCAGGGCAATGGCTCACAGGGACCTTGCACTGACTCTGCCTGCCTGCCTGGCTGGCTGTGTGCACACACGGCTGCATCTGCTCTGGCAAATGTGGCAGAAATGCTGCTCTCTCAGCTGTCTTAGTACCTGAGACATCTGACTGGGGCGGGCCTGCAAGCAAGGTTAAGTCATGAGATACCATTCCAGCTAAATGCTGTTCATGTCCTTTCTTTGCTAAATTGTTAATTTCAAGGTACAAACGCAGGAGTGGCTGGGAGAAGCAGAGACACTGCTCATGGTCCTGGGTGGAGCAGGGCAGGAGCGGGGCTGTCGTAGGGGAAAAGGCGGACCCAGGGAGTGTCTGGAGGTTGTCAGAGGGGTCCAGAAGGGTCAGAGTGTTCTGGAAGTGTCTGGAGGAGTTCAGGAAGGGTCTGGATGATACTGATCCCAAATGTCCCAATTGGAGGGCAGCAGGGCCCGATGGCAAGCACTTCAAGGTGGGGAGCAGCCACCGATATGATGGGATGGGATTGGGAGAGGAGTGGAGTTGGGAGTTGGGAGTGATACCAAAATCAGTTGGAAGAAAATTTGCAACACAATGGCAAGCATTAGGAAGCAGGAATTCTTTACTTCCAAAGGACAGAGAGATGGATCTCTCCATATTTCTGTTCAGGGTGAGACTTTACAATACGGGTTGTACCCACCATAACCACACACAGTCATTAAAGTGTCTTTCTTATCTAATACATAAACATCAGTTTCCTAGGATTCATTTCCATGCATCCACCTCCTTCTCAAAGTCCATTCCGATCTTGAAGGATCATTCAGAGGGGTCTCTGGTGGTCACATTCACTGAGTGCTGAGATATTAAAGGTGACCTGGCCTTGAACTTTTCCTTTGGCCATGTGCTCTTGCTTCTTGTTACAGAACTTAGCCCAAAACCACTGCAGGCCCCCAAATCTGTTTCTGCACTGGCTCCAGCCACGTTTATCATCCTGTGTGCTCCTGAGGAGCACATTGGAGCTGGGCTTTCCTCCTCCCTCCTGGGTCCTAGAACCCTGCGGCCAGGAGGAGCAGGGACACTGCCGGGGGTCCCTGGTGCAGTGGGGCAGGATAGAGACTGTTGGGGGTGTAAAGAGAGCCCCGGGGATGGTCTGGGGTGTTGGAGGTGGTTTCAGAAGGGTCAGGAGAGGCTCGGAGAGGGCTGGAGGAGGTCTGGATGCCAACATTCCCAAATCTCCCCACTGGAGGAGAGCAGAGCCTGACAGGCCACGCTCAGAATGGGGGAACAGCTCCATCTGGGAAACCTGTGGGATGTGATAGAATGGGGTGAGGATGGAGAGCGGGGTGGGGATGGGGATGGGGAGCAGGGATGTGGATGGGATCAGGATAGGAGGAGGAAGAAGCTCAGCTGTGCTTCCTTGGCCCAGAGCATGTTTTGGCAATGATCTCAGAGCCCTTCCCGGAACAGGAGTTGTTTCTGAGAAGCACCCAGCTGCCTCACCCACACTGCTGGCACTGCCAGCAGCATTCCAATGCCACCAGCATCCCTCTGCTGCTGGAGGGACAATGATGCCTCAGGGAAGAGTAATGAGGAATGGTAGAAACCTATCTAAAGAGGGAAGGAAGTTGGAGAAGGGGACACAGTACAGGGAAGGAGCATTTCTCATCAGGAGGGAAAGAGGAGCCAATCACAAAAAAATTCATTTAGAGATTCTGACAAAAACCACTTCCTCTGAAGAAAAAAAAAAAAAAGAAACAAAAAACCACACCCAAGACAAATAACTCAGAGGAACTGAATTTCTTAAGCAGGTAATGTTGCAATTTTTGACTTCTCCACTTCTATGTGATTCCACCAAGCCTTGGGGAGCAACACGAGGACAGGACACAGAGAGGAGCCAGTGGGGCAGGAGTGGGGAGCTCCTGGTGACCTGGGCACTTTGTCCTTCATGTCCCTGACCTGGCAGGAGCCACTTTAGGACATGGATCCCAAAGGAGCAAGAGGTACCAGGAAGCGCCGCTGATCTGCACAGACCCCTTTGCCTGCTGCTGCCCCACAGGGAACAGGTCAGTGCAATGTTTTCCTTCCTCCCTACCCCACCTTCCTCTCCTGCAGCAGCTGCTCTGTTCCTGCCACCCTCTCCCGGTGACCCCAGTGCCCTCCCCAGCTCCTCTCTCTTCTCCTCAACATCCCGTCTGTATCCTAATACTGAAAAGGGCCAGTACAAACTTTCTAACACAATGCAGAGCATCAGGAAGCAGGAATTCTTGACCTGAACAGGACAAAGAGGGATTTCTTCTTGTATTGTGTATATGGTGAGATTTTACAACAGGGTATTAATCCATTAGAACCACATGTAGGCATTAAAAGTATTTCTCATCTAATACATAAACACCATTTTCCTAAAACTCATTTCCATGCATCCACCTCCTCCTGGAAGTCCTTTCATGATCCTGGAGGTTTATGAAGAGGGGTCTCTGTAGTGGTCATATTCAATGAATGCTGTCATATTAAAGGTGCCCTTGCCTTGAACTTTTTCTCTGGCCATGCTTCCTGTTCCAGAATTTGCCTCAAAATCACTGCAGGCCTCCTTATCTGTTTCTGCACTGGTTCCTGCCATGTTTGTCATCCTGTGTGCCAGCCTTTACATCCTGTGAGAAACAACCACCCACTTTTTGAAATTTTTAAACATTTATTAAACCTTAACAAAAAAAATGCAACAAAAGGACTGAATAAGGAGAAGCAGGCCCGGGAACTTCCCTCATGGCTGCCCACCACGTGGCTGGCTGATCTTCAAGATAGAAGCTTCACCTTTGATGCCCCAGGGGTTGCATCAGCTAAACCTGGCCCCTCCCAAAGTCTGTCAGTGAACCCTTCTTTGTGTTTATTACTGGAGCCTGCTTTCTTGCAGCTTGACTGGAGGGTCAGGTGTTCTCATGCTGCACCTCTTCCCCCCCTGCAACAAGCTTTTGTACAGCCCTTCTTTCTACCTGTCCCAGATGACTCAGGCTCTCTGATGGCAGCAACACAGAGGGAGAAGAAGGGGACTATGGGGAGAACAGGGGACATCTGAACAACAGACTACAATGACATAATTATACATCCATAAAGCTTCTCTTAATATTCACACAGTATTCATCCCTTAACTGGGAGAGCCAATCATCTCATTATCCATCTATTACACATCCTTTTAAATTTTGGGCACTTTGGTATTGAACAACTTCAGAAAAATTGAAAATGTTTATTCTCTATGTTATTTATCAGCCTCCTGCTAACCAGCCCAACCCTCCCACCTCCCTCTCCCATGCCACCATTCCCACCACCCTACTCCCCTGCACATCTCACTCCTCCTCAGTCCTCCTCCTCCCACGTCCTTCCCACTGCAAGGAGCTGTTGAGGAGCCACATGGTCCATCCCTGGACTCTCCAAGCATTGACTGCCTATCCACTCTGACCACAGCCAGGGGCCGCATCCCACTGCCTGCCCAGCGTCCATCCATGGAGGTGACCACCGTGTCCCCATCTCCTGCCAACTCACCCAGTGAAGGGCATGATCTGTGTGAGACAGATGTCACCAGTGTGGCCATACACAGTGTGACCCTGCTCATCTGCCTCTGTGGGCTGGCTGGGAACGGGGCTGTCATCGGCCTCCTCGGGTTCCGCATCCACAGGGACACCGTGAAACCCATCACTGGTCCCCTCCACTCTGCTCTTCCTGCAGGAGGATTTCTCCTGCTCCTCCATCATGCCCCCAGCATCCACACGCTTCCTTTTCCTCCTCTTCCGGATGTTCCACAGCATAGGGCTGTACCGGCTGACGGCCATCAGCATCGAGAGGGGCAGGTCCATGCTCTGCCCACCTGGGCTCTTCTGCCACCTTCCCCAGGACCTCTCATGGGTGGTGAGTGCCGTGCTCTGGGCCCTTTCCATCACTGCCATCGCCGCCATTTCTGTGGTGAATTCCCTGTGCCAGTCACAGGAACACAGGCTCTGCCAGGGGGCTCTCATCTCCCTGTACATCCTCAACTTCCTCCTCTTTGCTCCATCTGTGATCATTTCCAGCATAATCCTCTTCATTCACTTCAAGGGTAGCTCCCAGCAGCAGCAATCCAAGAGGCTTGACATTGTCTTCCTCGCTGTGCTCCTCACTCTCCCCCTCAGTCTCTGGAATTTCCTGCAGCACCTCGGTTACACCACTGTGTCCCCCCAGGTTGTTCTCCCGTTTGCCTGCATGCACAGCAGCATCAGCCCCTTCATCTACATCTCAGTAACAAAGTGCTGGAGGCGCTGATCCGAGGGGTCCCTCAGGGAGTGCCTCCAGAAGGTGTCTGAGGAGCCAGAAGGGAGCACTGCCCCCAGTAATGATGCCACCATGGACACGGGGGTCTGAGCCTGTGGAACCCTTCAAGTGCCCCCATGCAGGACCATGGGGCAGTGACTTAGGATCACCCTCCCACCCTTATTCCTGGAGGAGAAGGGAGCAGGGGCAGCGACAGAGGCCATGTGTGAGGCATGCTCTGCACAGAGCACATTGGAGGATGATTGGACCTTTGATCCTCCCTCAGTGGTCCTAGAGCACTGTTCCCCAAATGGAGCAGCTTCCCAACACAGCTGTGATCCCAGAATTCCCCCTGGCACCTGGTTCCTGCATCCCACTCAGGTCTGATATCAATAAACAGCACTGTGAACCCTGAGCTGCCTTTGCCCCCTCTGCCAGCGCTTCCCGGCCTCCTCTGGCTGCTGCTGCCAGCCAGGAATGTGGCTGGAGGGAGGGGACAGAGAGGTAGTTACCCTGGAATTCTGTGACTGTTTGGAAATTTCATAATGAACTATGTTTAATTAGTCAAGGCATATTTGACTGTGGTTTTTTGCTGGTTTTGATTTAGATCTGTATTGGCTGAGTGTCAGTAGAAAACTTTATCAGCGCATACCCCATAGAGAACTTAGTCAATAGATGGAGAAAAAAAAAATCAATAAAGTACTTTTAATGCTTATCCTGTAACTAGAAAAAAATTGGATATCACAGAATAAGAATGATATCTTGAGAGGTTTAGGATTTCAGAGGCCTATGCATACCAGAAGACATGATTAAAAAATTGCAAGAGATAAATTTCAATGGCAATAAGAAAGCCATTTCCTAGGCTTGTACATCAAATTTAATAAAATATTGTTTACTGGAAAAAAACCACAGGTTATCCATTTAACTAAGAGAGATGGCATATTCTTGTAGTAATTAAAAGGAACAAAACACCTTTACCATGATGTAAGAAATTGGGACCAAATTTGGGACTATCTATAAAAAAATCTTGGATATTATAATGCATAAAAATGCCTGAAAATTGTTGTTTCTTTGAGCTTGTCTTTACAAATATATTTGCAATAGGTTCACAGTTTTGAATCAAAAATGTTAGTTGTCCAACACAAATTTGCTGTAAGACTTCAACGTCTTGCTGTCAGGGGGGACACAGCCATGGCTTGTGCTCCCTGGAGCAACCATGATCCCAGTGCCCAGAGCTGGGCTGGCACAGACACGATGGCCCAGGGGCTCAGCATTCCCCACCCTGAGTGCTCTGTGAGTGTCACAGCAGAGATCTCCCCAAAGATCTTTAATTTTCAATTTTGTGAGCCAGGTGCAAAGTCTCTCTGCCTTCTGAAATTCTTCCTCTCCACTGCCTTCAGCTGCTCCCTCAGCGGGCTCAGGTGGTGCAGCAGCAAGGAGAGGAGGAGGCCGTGGTCCTCAGCACAGCCACCCCCTTCCAGGAGCAGGGTGACACCTGTGCTTGTCACCATGGGCTCCACGGGGCATCACCCCCTCCCTGGGGCTTCCCTGAGGCCACCAGCCCCACCACACCCCACACCTTCTCTCCAGCCCCACCACACCCCACACCTTCTCCCCAGCCCCACCACACCCCACACCTTCTCCCCAGCCCCACCACACCCCACACCTTCTCTCCAGCCCCACAACACCCCACACCTTCTCTCCAGCCCCACCACACCCCAGACCTTCTCTCCAGCCCCACCACACCCCACACCTTCTCTCCAGCCCCACCACACCCCACACCTTCTCTTCAGCCCCAGCACACCCCACACCTTCTCTCCAGCCCCACCACACCCCACACCTTCTCTCCAGCCCCACCACACCCCACACCTTCTCTTCAGCCCCAGCACACCCCACACCTTCTCTTCAGCCCCAGCACACCCCACACCTTCTCCCCAGCCCCACCACACCCCACACCTTCTCTTCAGCCCCACCACACCCCACACCTTCTCTTCAGCCCCAGCACATCCCACACCTTCTCTCCAGCCCCACCACACCCCACACCTTCTCTCCAGCCCCACCAGATCCCACACCTTCTCTCCAGCCCCACCACATCCCACACCTTCTCTCCAGCCCCACCAGATCCCACACCTTCTCTCCAGCCCCACCACACCCCACACCTTCCCACCACACCTTCCCAGCAGCTCCATCATGTCCCACCCCTCCCACACCACCCTCCCATCCCACTCCCCTTGCAGCCCACCCACCTCCCGTCCTTCCCATCCCTCCCAGCCCCGGGCCTGAGGCTCCAGTCCCTCCCCACGGGCTGCTCACCCCAGGCTGCCCCAAAAGGCTTTGGGGCCCTGTTTCTCTTGCAGATGCCCCTCCCCAGCTCCATCCCTGGGGTCCAGCACCCCAGCCTCCTCTGGACACAAACAAGAGGCACTACAGGGATGGCTCCACTGCTCTTCATTGGGCTGAGAAGCATGGAATTGCCAGGAGGAGCAGAAACACTGCTGGGGCTCCTGAGTGGGGCGGGAGAGGAGTGGGGCTGTCTGGAGGGGAAGGCAGCCTGGGGGGAATTTCTGGAGGATGTCAGAGGGGACCATGATGACCTAGGATTTCAGCCTTTCTATTTTTCACATCCTGTACTGCATTAGTGCATAACCCTAAACTCCATGGAAAGGGTTTGTTAACTGTCTGCGCATTTTGGTCAGACAAAACAATCCCTCTAGGCCTGAAATTCAAGGGCACTCTACTACGTGGGGCCCCTGAAAGTATAGACAAAAGTGAATTGGGGGAGGGCAAACAGGGGCTAAATGACTTCGTTACCTGAAGCTGTAATTGGAGGATTAGCCCCTGATTTGTAAATGGACCCAACTTATATCTGTGTGAAAAACTCAGGACCATTGTCCATTTTGGGTACAGCCCCTCTCGGAGGCTTGGGGTGCCCAAGGGGAACCTTTTGAAGGCCTTTCATCAATGCCTCCTTTTATTCTCCTCACCTGGTCTGGCCTCTGTTCCAGGGAGCCAGCCCAAGGCATCAGGCAGACAGGGGCTGGAGGGGCAGGAGGGCTCTGGGTGCCACCAATCCCAAATCTCCCACTGGACAGCAGCAGAGCCCAACAGGCCACACCTGCAGCCAGGGAGAGGCCAGGGACTGGGAACCCATCAGGATGGGATGGCATGGTATGGCATGGCATGGCATGGCATGGCATGGCATGGCGTGGCGTGGCGTGGCGTGGCGTGGCGTGGCGTGGCGTGGCGTGGCGTGGCGTGGCGTGGCGTGGCGTGGGATGGGATGGGATGGGATGGGATGGGATGGGATGGGATGGGATGGGATGGGATGGTGAGTGTGGAGGATGAGGAGTGATACCAAAATCAGACAGAATAAAGTTCCTATACCAACTAAGGTTGTTACCAAGGGAAGTATTAGGCAGCAGGATGCGCAGAAGGATCTCTCCTTATTTCTGTCCGTGTTGTGGGACTTTACAACAGTGTTTTTCTTCATTATAACCATACACAGACATTAAAAAGTTTTTTATGTAGTACATTAACACCATTTTCCTAGAACTCATTTCCATGCACCCTCTTCCTTCTGGAAGTCCTCTGATGGTCCTGGAGTTTCATTGAGAGGGGTCCCTGGTGTTCATATTCACTGAGTGCTGTCATATTAAAGGTGACCTTGCCTTGAACTTTTCCTTTGGCCCTGTGCTCTTGCTTCTTGTTACAGAACTTGCCCCAAAACCACTGCAGGCCTCCTTATCAGTTTCTCCACTCTTTCCAGACACGTTTACCATCCTGTGTTCTCCTGAGGAGCACATTGGAGCTGGGCTTTCCTCCTCCCTCCTGGGTCCTAGAACTCTACAGCCAGGAGGAGCAGGGACACTGCTGGGTTCACAGTTGGAGTGGGGCAGGATCATGGTGTTGGGGGGGAAAAGGTGGCTCCAGTAGGATCTGGAGTGCTGGAGGCGGTTTTGGAGATGTCAGGAGATGTTGAAAAAAATAATCACCATTTAAGGAAAGTCCACCATTTAAGGAAGGTCACCATTTGAGGAAGGCGAAGGGGAGACGTGCACATCTTAGGGGTGAATGATCATCGGTCTCCAATTTATTGATCCAGGTTACACACTTTTATAATAGTGTTAATGAGCTTATGCATATTCTGTAAACTAAACATTCTATTCGTTAAGCTAAATATCAACTCTTCTTCATTCTTTCAGCCTTGCATTCCACTTTCCCACGTCTCTCTGACTCCTTGTTATCACACCCAGAGATGTCCAAGGACACAGTGTTTTCGCAGGTGCAAAAACTCAAGTCAGAAGGCTAAACACAGTATTTTTCCAGCCTAATAATTAGCATTCCCACAAGGAGAGGGTCAGAATGGGTTGGAGGGGGTCTGGATCCCAGCAGTCCCGGAGGAGAGCAGAGCCTGACAGGCCATGCTCAGAGTGGGGGAGTGGCTCCATCTGGGAAACCTGTGGGATGTGATAGGATGGGGTGAGGATGGAGAGCAGGGTGGGGATAGGAAGCAAAGGTGAGGATGGGATTGGGACAGAACTGGGAGCATCTCAGCTCTTCTTCCTTGGGCCCAGGCCATGTTTTGGCAATGATCATGGAGCGCTATTCCCAGAATGGGAATACTTCTGGAAAGCACCCAGCTGCCTCTCCTGCACTGCCAGCACTGCCAGCATTCCTCTGATGCCAGCACCATCAGCATCCCTCTGCTGCTGGAGGGAGCATGACCTCTCAAGGAAGAGAAATGAGGAATGGTAGAAACCTGTTGGGAGAGGGAAGAAAGTCAGAGAATGGATCTTCTCCTGGGAAGTACAGTTTCCTATAAGGAGGAATTGCACAGCCATTCACAAAGTCCATTTGACAAAGAATAAAAAAAAAAATCCAGATCAGTAACCCTAAGGCTGTGGAACTGTGACATAGCCAAAGTTGCAAAACCACTTTGGACTGCCCTATGACCCCACTGAGTCTGGGGAGCAACAACAGGACAGGGCACAGACAGGAGCCAGAGGGACAGGAGTGGGGAGCTCCTGGTGATCTGGGCATAAAGCCTCTTTTATCAGCCTTATGACAGAGCAGAGGCCTACAGCCCGAGAGGTCTGTCCCCGGGAGGGAGATAGAGAGCCCAGGGACCGGCTAGCTCAGGATTTCAGGCCAGGCCGCAGGCAAACCCATAGCAAGCTCAGTGATATTCAGCTCTTAGAGTGATTAGCCAGCTCTTATGATTTTCAGCTCTTAGCTTGCTGGGTCAGTATGCCTTTGGCTTGAGGCGGCAGCAGATGAGAGAGAGGAGGAAGAAGAAGACACGAGCTGTTCCACGGAGGTAGCTTTATTCAGGGGTCCATGAAGGGTCTCTGATCTTCTTCTTCACTAGCTACTAGAGTACAGTAGGCTACTTAAATAGCCTTGGCAGGGATCCAAGACTGACCAATGGACAAAGGTTGTGTATACATAAATGACCAATAGCTAGGGGTTAACATGATTTTTCCATATAAGGGTACAGAGCTAGGTTTTTGAGTTGGAGGGTGAGGAAAACAGGAACTTATCAGTTGCTGTGTCAGCATATCTATTGTTTGATTCTCCAGAGAGCCCTAGCTAATTCTCTGGGGTTTACTACAGGGGAACTTTCTCCTTCATGTCCCTGACCTGGCAGGAGCCACTTTAGGACATGGATCCCAAAGGAGCAAGAGGGACCAGGAAGCGCCGCTGATCTGCACAGACCCCTTTGCCTGCTGCTGCCCCACAGGGAACAGGTCAGTGGAATGTTTTCCTTCCTCCCTACCCCACCTTCCTCTCCTGCAGCAGCTGCTCTGTTCCTGCCACCCTCTCCCAGTGACCCCAGGGCCCTCCTCAGCTCTCCCCTCCTCTGCCCTGTGTTTCCTTCCACATCCCCTGCCAAACAGCCCAACCCTCCCTCTCCCACCCCACATTTTCTTCTGCCTTCATCACCTGCACATCTCACTCCTCCCCACTGAATCCTTCCCACTGCAGGGAGCTGCTGCCACATGGTCCATCCCTGGATTCTCCAAACACTGACTGCCCATCCACTCTGACCACAGCCAGGGGCCACATCCCACTGCCTGCCCAGCATCCATCCATGGAGGTGACCACCATGTCCCCATCTCCTGCCTCACCCACTGAAGGAGATGATCTGTGTGAGACAGATGTCACCAGCGTGGCCATACACAGTGTGACCCTGCTCATCTGCCTCTGTGGGCTGGCTGGGAATGGGGCTGTGCTCTGGCTCCTCAGCCTGAAAATAAGGCAGGAACGCTGGCATCTTTGACCTGGCTGTCATGGACTTCCTCTTTCTCCTCTTTGCGGTCCCCTCTGCCCTCCTTATCCTGGTGGAGAACGTCTTGCTCTCTTATGATCCCCTTAATGTAGGTGAATTTCCTTTTCCAGCTGTCAGTGGTCTCCCACTACTGGGCACTGCTCTGGCTGATGCGCAGCAACAAGGTGCTGTATATGGGAGAGGTCTGGAAGCTCTGCTGCCACCGCCATCTTCTGAAGCACCTGTTGTGGGTGGTGGACACTGTCCAATACTGGGCCTTCTTTGCTCTCTTTGCTGTCATTCCCTCGGTGACATTCCTGTGCCCGTCACACCAGCAGGAGCTCTTCTGGGCAGCTCTCATCTCCATGTACATCATCACCCTGCTCCTTGTTGTTGCACCTGTGTTTGTTTCCAGAACAGCTGATTTCATTAATGCCAGGTGGGGCTCCCAGCAGCAGCAACCCAAGAGGTGCGACATGGTTATCTTCATCATTGTGCTGTTAAATCTTCTCCTCATCCTCTGGAATTTACTGCACTATCTCGCTTACATCGATTTGTCCTCACAGGTTGTTTTCCTGCTCACCTGCATCCCCAGCAGCATCAAACCCTTCATCTGCTTCTTGGCAGGGAGGTGCAGGAGGCCCTGCTCTGTGCAGTCC
This sequence comes from Calcarius lapponicus, assembly GCA_039654755.1. Taxonomy (NCBI): domain Eukaryota; kingdom Metazoa; phylum Chordata; class Aves; order Passeriformes; family Fringillidae; genus Calcarius; species Calcarius lapponicus. Next base: position 8,538,687 of record CM077468.1, read on the forward strand.
CTCCAGCTCTCCCTCCAGAGGGTCTTTGAGGAGGCAGAAGAAAACACTGCCCACAGTGATGATCCTGCCATGGACATGGGGGTCTGAGCCTGATCCCGTCTCCTGCTCTGCTGAAGGACCCCAGGAGAGTGGCTGAAGGTTTCCTTGAGTCTCCTGATGAATCAATATCCACCAGATCACACTCCCTGTTGGTGTATTCCTACAGGAGAAGGGAGCAGGAGCATTGCCTTGGGTGATTTTTGTGGGATGCTCTGCAGGGAGCACACTGGAGCATGGCTTTCCTCCTCCCTCCTGGATCCACATGGCTCCAAGCAGTGCAGCTGGGCTCAGTGCTGTTCCCCAGCTCTATTCCCCATGGGATGACCCTCATGGCCTCAGCCCCAGGGAATGAACTCCATCTCCTCTGGCTCAGCAAATGACTCTCATGGTGTTTGCAGGGAGCTCTTGCCTGCAAAGCATGGGACACCTTCATCCCTGGGGACACACCCAGCACAGGGTGGCAGTGATTTCCCAAATCCCTGCAGGGCTGGTGCCTCTGGATGGCAGGAGAGGGGTTGGCATCACAGGGAGCATCCTTCCCCTTCTGTCCAGCAGAGCCATCCCTGCATTCCCAGCTGATGGGAAGGGACACCAGGTAGGGCTGCAGAGCTGGGGAGGGACAGCAACATTCCCTTATCCTTTCAGTGGAAATGTCTCACATTCTTGAATTCCAGAACTGAATCCTTCTGAGTAAAGTGCAGGGTTGATAGTGAACTCCACTGATCCTTTGTGCCTCCTGTATCCAGAAAGTACATGGAATATGGAAATTCCCATCAGCAGATGCTTGGACCATTTAATTGCACAGAAATCAGGGGGTTGTGCTGCTCTTCTGCAGAATGGGGCCATCCATCCTCTGCTTCCCCAGCATCAGTGTCCAGGGAAGCCCTTGAGCACCTCCATCCTGAACCTGGCCACCCTCAGGAGGAGCTGCACAGCCACTCTGCACAGCAGCTCCAGCCACAGTCCAGCCTCTCCTGATCTTTCTCATTCTGTAACTACCCTGAAATCAGATTTGGATTCATGGGTTTTGTTTCTTTCCACTGTGGTAGTCCAAGCCTCTGAATTTGTTGAATAAACAACAATGATTCTTCATTGCAGAGCCTGTGTCTGTTAAACAGTGTCCAAAATGGCTCATTTCCTTCTTTTATCCCATTCTAAAGCCTCTGGCTGCTCTGGGAGCAGGGCAGGTACCTGTCTCATACCAGAGCCCTTCCTAAGGCACGTGCCTGCAATGCTTGGGATGATGTTGGCAGCACCAAGAGCTCCTGATTCCTCCTGGCAGAGACCTGGGCAGCAGCCACATCTCTTGCTCAGGGGGAAGTTGTCCCTCCTTTTCCCACTGCCTTAAATCCAGGGGAAACCAATGTGCCACTTTCTATGAATAAGAAATCGTCCCTTTATTAAAAGTTACAGAGTTGATAAAGTTACACCCACTGTTACCAGTCTTTATTTTTACCTTGTTGATAATTAATTAGTTGTTGTTCATCCCCTCTTAATTACATTTTGTTCATCCCCTCTTAATTACCTATTGGAAATCCCTCTCCATCGGTTGGGTTTTCACGCAGCTCTTTCCTAGAAAATGTGGCCCGGGAATGTGAGGAAGAAGTGACATCGGAATTTGCATGCAATTATAGAAACCCTTCTCCAAAGAAAACCTCTAAAATAATGAGCCACCACAGAATTAAAAGGTCTAGGTGATGTCTAAGGTTGAGCAACTGAGCTCAGTTTCTGTTGAGACCTTGTTGACCTCTCGCCCTGACGCAGGGATATGTTGGCTGGAAAGAGGACCTAAAATGTCAAATTGAGCATTGGAATCCTGCTGCTCCCGGGAGGACAGAATCCCCAGCACTGCCTGTGTGAAGCAGACAAGGCTGCACAGCTCTTCCTCCGTGCCACTCCGGGAAGTGGCGACGGCGGCGTGCGTGCACCCTGTCAAGCGTCAACCAGAGCTGGCCGCACTTAATAAAGGCATTAAAAAGGAGAAAGATCTCCAGCCTTATTTATTTCACCACTTCTTCTGGAATGGGAAGTGACAGTGTAAGCCGTGGGTGGTGAGTCAGGCTTTGGAGACACACATGAGGTTAAACACCAAAGAAGCATTTATTAACAGAGGTGTTAATAATTAACAGAACAGAGATCATGACATCAGAGAGATTTTTCTCTCTCTGTCTCCTCTTTTCCTGTCCATTGGAAAGCAGAAAGTTTCCATGGTGCAACTTCTTGTCCAGGGAAGAAAACTCAGCCAGGAGGTTTCTCCCAAGGGAAGTGCAGGAGAATCATGATCCTCCAATGTACGTTTTCTACTTCCCAGAACCTTCATTGTCTCCTGCGATGCCCAGGCCACACTCTGAGCTTCCTTTCAAAAGAGTAAAGTCTTCAAAACAACAGGTTTCCTGGGTGTCCCTACTCATGGCAGAAGGAGAGATGGAACGAGATGATCTCTAAGGTTCGTTCCAACCCAAACCATTCCATGAGGATTGCTAACATCATCCAGCATCCAGCCCAGGCAGGAGTTCCCCTGCTGCGCACAGCACCAGCCTGACAGAGCTCAAGGAGCATTTGGACAATGCTCTCAGGCACAGGCTGGGATTGTTGGGATGGCCTGTGCAGGGCCAGGAGCTCAACTCCATGAACCTCGGGGCTCCCTTCCAACTCTGGATATTTTAGGGTTCTATTTTATGATGCCTCTATTTCATGATGATTCCACCTGATGATGACTCCCCTGTGTTGTCCCTATGCCCTGGCTCTGGCACAAAAGCCTCAAAAGCCCTCTGGAAGGCAACACAACCAGAGGGGGTGAATTCCTTTGCACAGCTCCCAGCCAGGAAGGAAATCAGAGGGAGGGCACTGCGCTTGGCCGAGGAGCCAGAGCACAGCCCCATTCCCACCATTCCACACAGGCACAGCAGCAGCAGCAGCGGGACAGGCACTTTGCTCCACTGCCTGGTGTTACACTGGCTCCAGTTGTCGTGGCTCTCCTCATTCCAGCTCCCCTGGCATGCCTTCCCACCGGGCTGGCTCCAGCAGGCAGGGCTGGCTCCCTCCGTGCCAGGGGACAAAGTGCTCATGGTGACACCTCTGCTGCTTCTCCTGCCCTCACACAGCTGCAGGGCTGACAAACAGAGACACCAGAGCAACGCTGCTGTCCCCCAAACGTGGCTTTCCCATCTTTTCCCACCCACAGCGTCCATGTGGAGCAGCACAGGGAGGGCTGAGGGACAGGACAGATGGCAAGGAGGATGTGGGAGCCTTGTGCTGTGTGCCTGGCACAAAAGCCAGGGAGATACCTCCTTCCTGGCTCTGGACAGGACACAGCTGGAGCAGGAAAACAATTGGAGAAGGAGACGATTGCCCATGGAGATATCAGAGAGCAAATGGCTTTGGGATGGATCTCAGCTGGACTCTCAGGTGTCAGTTGATATCACTGAGCTGCTGGATTCCTCCAGCAGGACATTCCTTTCAATATTCCCTCCCTTTTCCCACAGTGTTTATAGCTCTTAATTCCCTACAGACCTCAGTTCTGCCCCCAAAATCAATAACCAGGTTCCACCCAATGAGGAGGCCCTGATGAAGGTGCAAGAGAAGAGTGTGACCTTGTTTCCTCTGGCAGCCTGGAGAGCTTCCCCGCAGTGCTCTCCCCTCAGCTCCCAGGCTGCAGCTGCTGTCCCTGGGCCGGGATCTGCAGGAGGTTCCCTGGAATGGTCCCTTGGGCAAGGGCAGCGCAGCCCGCGGGCTGAGCCCGAGCAGCGTCCGGCGCGGGCTCTGTGCCAGCTCCTGCCACAGCCCCTGCTCTCCGTGCTGCCTCGTGTTCTCCAGGGCTCTCACACACAGGCAGCTGGGGCACAGCCTGCCACGGGCTCAGGGCTCTGCTGCTCAGCTGCTCCTCACTCTGCCCGGGAAATGAGCAACGGGAGAGAGCCTCAGCAGCCACACCTGTGCCCAAAGCACTTGTTCTCCAGCTCAGATTCTTCTTTCATTTTAAGGCAACTCCAGTCCCAAAATCTTGTCTTTTGAACTGCCGGATCATGCCCCCTTTCATACCTGTGGTGGATCCTTAGGACCCTGCATGTCCTAAATGTCCTTAAATGTGCTGTTAAACTTCCCACTTATATGCCCCATTTTCCGTGGTACTTCACCTTCACCATGCTTCACCACACAGTTTTCAAGAAGATTCATGCAATAATAAATTCTGTGGCTCAGCTGGAGCACTGGCACACAGCAGAGTGATGATTTAGGATTTCAGCAATGTCATTTCTTCTGAGAAGAGGCAAATCCATGCTGCTCTCTTGGCTTTAATCCTTAGAAAGATGCAGCTTAGCTCTGAGTCATCCTCTACACTCCCTTTGCAGTCAGACAGCAGCCTACAGTGCATTCAAGGAATTCCCAGAAAGCTGAGGTGAGATGATTCCTACCCAGGCTGACATGTGCCTCAGGGATCTGGGATGCTCCTGCTGGAAACTGCTGGCCCTGGGACCAGAACTGTCACCTCTCTTCCTGCAGACACCGTGTTTGTGTCCCCAGCTATGGAATCTCACATCCCCTCACCAGCCCAATCCTTTCAAGGGCAAACACTTCATGATCCAGGAGCTAATGGGGCTCCAGGAGAGGTGGAGAGGGACTTTGGACAAGGGCATGGAGTGACAGGACAAGGGGGAATGGCTTCCCACTGACAGAGGGTGGGGTCAGATTGGATATTGGGAAGAAATCCTTCCCTGTGAAGGTGGTGAGCCCTGGCACAGGTTTCCCAGAGAGGCTGTGGCTTTTCCTGGATCCCTGAAATTGTCCAAGGCCAGGCTGGTTTGACTTTGGAGCAATCTGGGATAGTGGAAGTTGTCTCTGCTGGCAAAGGGAACGTCTGGGATCAGACAACCACAAAAACAACCCCAAGTGTTCCCAGGACTGAGGAGGAGCAGGAGCAGCTCTGGTGAAGGGCTGGCAGGGGGTTCACAGCACCCTGGTCCCTGATAGCTTTCATTGCATCATCAGGGGGATTGGCAGTAATCAGAGTGGGCTCCAAGTGCTGATAGCCTGGCTGCAAGCAACTGAGTGCTGTCCTTCCCTTGGACTCTGTGAGCTCGGACTGGAATGACAAAAGTGGGAATTCTTGCCTCAGTTGTGCTTCCTTGGGCACAGGGATAGCTTTGGCAATGGTTCAGGAGCTTTTCCCAGAATGGGAGCGGTTTCTGACAAGCAGCCAGGTATTCCAACACCACTGCCAGAACTGCCAGCATTCCAGTGCCACCAGCAGCACCAGCATCCCTCTGCTGCTGGAGGGACAATGACCCCTCAGGGAAGAGAAACAAGGAATGGCAGAGGGAGAAAAGGCAGTTGGAGTATGGGACAATCTCTTGGAAGAGAGAATGGAAGAGAAAATGCTCTCGGAACAGAGAAGGCATTTGGAGTATGGGACATTCTGCAGGGAAGAAACATTTCTAATCAGAAGAAAATGAGGAGCCATTTGCAAATTTCTTAATGTGGACCTTTTGACAAAAGCAGAGTTCTTAGTGGCAAAGAAAAAAAATATTCAAGATAAATTCCGAGGGAGTGGAGTTCTGACGTACCCAAAGTTGTAAAATAACTTCCGACTGCGCTGTGACTCCACCAAGCCTTGGGGAGCAACACCAGGAAATGGAACAGAGAGGAGCCAGTGGGGCAGGAGTGGGGAGCTCCTGGTGACCTGGGCACTTTCTCCTTCATGTCCCTGACCTGGCAGGAGCCGCTTTAGGACATGGATCCCAAAGGAGCAAGAGGTACCAGGAAGCGCCGCTGATCTGCACAGACCCCTTTGCCTGCTGCTGCCCCACAGGGAACAGGTCAGTGCAATGTTTTCCTTCCTCCCTACCCCACCTTCCTCTCCTGCAGCAGCTGCTCTGTTCCTGCCATCCTCTCCTGGTGACCCCAGTGCCCTCCCCAGGTTCTCCCTCCTCTGCCCTGAGCTTTCCTTTCACATTCCCTGCCAAACAGCCCAACCCTCCCATCTCACTCCTCCCCACTGAATCCTTCCCACTGCAGGGAGCTGTTGAGGAGCTGCATAGCACATCCCTGGATTCTCCAAGCACTGACTGCCCATCCACTCTGACCACAGCCAGGGGCCACATCCCACTGCCTGCCCAGCATCCATCCATGGAGGTGACCACTGTGTCCCCATCTCCTGCCTCACCCACTGAAGGAGATGATCTGTGTGAGACAGATGTCACCAGCGTGGCCATACACAGTGTGACCCTGCTCATCTGCCTCTGTGGGCTGGCTGGGAATGGGACTGTGCTCTGGCTCCTTGGCTCCCGCTGTTTTTCCAGGAACAGCACCATCCTTTACATTCTCGTGCTGACTCTTCTGGATTTCCTCTTCCTCCTCATTCTGTTGCCCTCCCCTTTGCTCTTCCTGCTGGGGAATGTGTCCTGCTCTATCATCATGCCCTTGCAGTATGAGTGGTTTCTTTCCAGGCTGCCACTGGTGTCACACACCTTTTGTCTGTACACACTGACATGCATCAGCATCCTGAGGTGCCGCTCCACCCACTGCCCACGCTGGCTCTGCTGCCACCATCCCCAGCAGCTGTCATGGGTGGTGCTTGCCCTGCTCATCACTTTCATCGCTGTCTTTGCCACCATGATTTCTCTGTGTTTTGTCCAGCTATCTCAGCACTGCTGGGTGTCTCTCATCTCCGTGCACGCCTTCGGCCTTCTCCTCTGTGCTCCCATCGTGCTCATTTCCAGCACAATCCTCTTCATTAAGGTCAAGCCAGGCTCCCACCAGCAGCAGCCCAAGAGACTCAACATTGTCATCTGCTTCATTGTGCTCTTCACTGTGTCCCTCAGCCTCTGGAATTTACTGCAGTACCTCGGCTACACCATTGTGCCCTCCCAGGTTGTTTTCCTGCTCGCCTGCATCCACAGCACCATCAAACCCTTCATCTACTTCCTGGTGGGCAGGTGCTGGAGGCCCTGTTCTGTGGGGTCCCTCCGGCTCACCCTCCAGAGGGTCTTTGAGGAGACAGAAGAAAACAGTGCCCACAGCCATGATCCTGCCATGGACACAGTGCTCTGAGTCTGTTGAATCTCCCCACTGCACTGCTGAGGGACTGTGGGACTGTGGCTGAGGGACTGCCTAATTCACCTGATGGATAAATATCTAAAGTGTGGCCCTCCCTCTGATGGTGCATCACCCACCCCCTTTCCAGTGAGAGTAACAGCGGATTTGTCTTTACAAACAAGCTGTGGGTCTGCTGGTAGATACAACTAGCAATGGGAGATAAAAGAAACAATGGGAAGGATTCCACTGATTGATGAATGGAAAAAGATATTTCCATTTACAAATAAACTTTAGGTTTGCTGATAAATGAAATTAGACATTGAAAGATGAAAGAAACAATGGGGAAGAAAAACCCCTAAATTGTGTAAGAATTAAAAATTAAAAGGGTGGGTTGTACATTAGATGGAAAGCCTTGGTATCAGGTGTATTGGGTAGTCTGTAGATCTCAAGTAGCTCAGCCAATGGGGAATGAGAGAAGGGAAACGGGGCCAGGAAAATAGAATAAAAAGGGAGGCAGTGCCCTCCAAAAATTTGAGAAATCCCAGGGGAATGCCCCATGGCCTTTCCCTTTATTCAAATAAAGTCAAAGGACACCTCAGTCTCCTTTTTGGACATAAACCTCTGATGTTTGTGGATTAATTTTCCTAAAACCAGCCTGCACTGGGATCTCAGAAAGGCTCCTTGGGCCTCAGCCTTGAGGAGCAGCCCCTGGGCTCAGCTCCTGTGGCGCTGATCACAAACACCCTCTGCTCCCAGCAACTGCTGCTGTCCAACCACCTCCTGGGCTTTTATCCACAGCCTTGGACATTATTGTACTGCCCTGGATGCCACAGCATCCCTGCTCTCCCCCTGTCCCAGGAAGCTGCCGGCCCCAAGTGTGGCCAGGCTGAGCCATTGCTGGCAGTGCCGCCCATGCCTTGGGGCCCTGTGAGCAGCGGCCCAAAAGGAGACCCTTGGAGCTCTGCTGGGCCCAGCAGCGCTGAGCAGAAGCTCCCTGGCACTGGGGCCTCTCCCAGCTGGGATCTCTCCCGGCTGCTGCCCTGGGCTGCTGCCCGAACGCCGACGGCTCCTGGGCCCATCCCCCAGGGCTCCAGGCCCAGCCCTTGGCACAGGGAGGAGATGCAAAGGGATGCGCAGGGAGCATTCACTGCCTGCCAGGGCAATGGCTCACAGGGACCTTGCACTGACTCTGCCTGCCTGCCTGCCTGGCTGTGTGCACACACGGCTGCATCTGCTCTGGCAAATGTGGCAGAAATGCTGCTCTCTCAGCTGTCTTAGTACCTGAGACCTCTGACTGGGGCAGGCCTGCAAGCAAGGTTAAGGCATGAGATACCATTCCTGATAAATGCTGTTCATGTCCCTTCTGTGCGAAAATTTTAATTTCAAGGTACAAAAGCAGGAATGGCTGGGAGAAGCAGAGACACTGCCCATGGTCCTGGGCTGAGCAGAGCAGGACTGGGGCTGTCACAGTGGAACAGTCAGCCCTGGGGAGGGTCTGGAGGTTGTCAGAGGGGTCCAGAAGGGTCAGAGGTTCTGGAAGGGTCTGGAGGAGATCGGGAAGGGTCTGGATGCTTCTGATCCCAAATGTCCCAACTGGAGGGCAGCAGAACCTGATGGGCAGCACTTCAAGGTGGGGAGCAGCACGGGATGGGATGGGATGGGATGGGATGGGATGGGATGGGATGGGATGGGATGGGATGGGATGGGATGGGATGGGATGGGAAGGGAAGGGGAGAGGTGTGGAAATCAGAATGGGAGTGATACCAAAATCAGCCAGAATAAACTTTCAAACACAATGGGAAGCATTAGGAAGCAGGAATTCTTTACCTCCAAAGGACACACAGAAGGATCTCTCCATATTTCTGTTTGGGTGAGACTTTACAACAGGACTTTTACCCATCATAACCACACAGAGACATTAAAGTGTCTTTCTTATCTAATACATAAACATCCCTTTCCTAGGACTCATTCCCATGTATCCACCTCCTTCTCCAAGTCCTTTCCTGATCCTGGACGATCATTCAGAGGGGTCTCTGGTGGTTGCATTCACTGAGTGATCTGATATTAAAGGTGGCCTTGCCTTGAACTTTCCCTTTGGCCATGTGCTCTTGCTTCTTGTTACAGAACTTGCCCCAAAACCACTGCAGGCCTCCAAATCTGTTCCTGCAGTGGCTCCAGCCACGTTTATCATCCTGTGTGATCCTGAGGAGCACATTGGAGCTGGGCTTTCCTCCTCCCTCCTGGGTCCTAGAACCCTGTGGCAGGAGGAGCAGAGACACTGCCGAGGGTCCCAAAAGGATCAGGGCAGGATCGGGGCTGTTGGGGGAGTAAAGGGGGCCCTGGGGATGGTCTGGGGTGTTGGAGGTGGTTTCAGAGGGGTCAGGAGAGGCTCGGAGTGGGCTGGAGGGGGTCTGGATGCCGACAATCCTAAATCTCCCCACTGGAGGAGAGCAGAGCCTGACAGGCCACGCTCAGAGTGGGAGAACAGCTCTGTCTGGGAAACCTGTGGGACGTGATAGGATGGGATGAGGATGGAGAGCGGGGTGGGGATGGGGATCAGGGGTGGGGATGAGATGGGATAGGATAGGGAGCAGCTGAGCCGTGCTTCCTCAGGACCAGAGCATGTTTCTGGCAATGATCCTGGAGCCCTTCCCGGAATGGGAGTTGCTTCTGAGAAGCACCCAACTGACTCATCAGCACTGCCAGCATTGCCAGCATTCCTGTGCCACCACCTCTGCTGCTGGAGGAACAATGAGCCCAAAGGAAAGGGAAACCAGGAGTGGTAGAAGCCTGTCTGGAGAGGAAAGGCATTTGGAGAGCGGGACACTCTGCAGGGAAGGAGTGTTTCTAATCAGGATAAAATTATGAGCCAAAGTGTTTCACTTGGAGCTTTTGACAAAAGTCACTTCCTCTGTAGAAAAAAAAAAAAAAAAACCACCCAGGATAAATATCTCAGAGGAAGTAGAGCTCTGACATAGCCGCCAAAGATGCAATTTCTGACTGACCCATGACTGCACTGAGTTTTGGATGGCAACAACAGGATTGGGCACAGACAGCAGGTGGTGGGACAGCAGTGAGGAGCTCCTGGTGACCTGGACACTTTCTCCTTCATGTCCCTGACCTGGCAGGAGCCGCTTTAGGACATGGATCCCAAAGGAGCAAGAGGGACCAGGAAGCGCCGCTGATCTGCACAGACCCCTTTGCCTGCTGCTGCCCCACAGGGAACAGGTCAGTGGAATGTTTTCCTTCCTCCCTACCCCACCTTCCTCTCCTGCAGCAGCTGCTCTGTTCCTGCCGCCCTCTCCTGGTGACCCCAGTGCCCTCCCCAGCTCCCCTCTCCTCTGCCCTGAGCTTTCCTTTTGAATCCCCTGCTGAGCAGCCCAACCCTCCCATTTCTGCCACCTCCCTCTCCCACCCCAATATTCCCACCACCCTCCTCCCCTGCACATCTCACTCCTCCCCACTGAATCCTTCCCACTGCAGGGAGCTGCTGAGGAGCCGCATGGTCCATCCCTGGATTCTCCAAGCACTGACTGCCCATCCACTCTGACCACAGCCAGGGGCCACATCCCACTGCCTGCCCAGCATCCATCCATGGATGTGACCACCGTGTCCCCATCTCCTGCCTCACCCACTGAAGGAGATAATACATGTGGGATTGATATCACCGATGCGGCCATAGGTGGCATCATGCTGCTCATCTGCCTCTGTGGGCTGGCTGGGAACGGGGCTCTCCTCTGCCTCCTCCGCTTCCGCAGGAACCCGATCACAGTCTATGTCTTCCACTTGGCTGTCGCCGACTTCACCTTCCTGCTCTTTGTGGCCACCTCCCTCCTGCTCCACCTGCTGGAGGAAGTTTCCTGCTACACTATTACACTCCGGGAGTACCTGAGGTTGTTTTTCCAGCTCTCACTGTTCTCTTACACCACGGGGCTGTACCTGCTGACAGCCATCAGCATCGAGAGGTGCACATCCATCCTCTGCCCACTCTGGTACCGCTGCCACCGTCCCCGGCACCTATCAGGGTTCATGAGTGTTCTTCTCTGGGCCTTCCCCTTTGTTACAGTGGTTATCCTGTGCCTGTCACTGAGGCCCCAGCACTGCCAGGTGTCTCTCATCTCCATGAATGCCCTCAACCTCCTGCTCTTTGCTCCAGCCATGCTCATTTCCAGCACAATTCTCTTCATTAAGGTCAAGTGTGGCTCCCAGCAGCAGAAACCCAAGAGACTTGACATCGTTATCTTCCTCACTGTGCTCTTCATCCTCCCCTTCACTCTCCCCCTCAGCCTCTGGAGTTTTCTGCAGCAGTTTGGCTACACCATGGTGTCATCCCTGGTGGTTTTCCTGCTCTCCTGCATCCGCAGCACCATCAACCCCTTCATCTGCTTCTTGGTGGGGAGCTGCAGGAGGCCCTGCTCCATGGAGGGTTGCAGGAGGCCCTGCTCCATGGGGTCCCTAAGGAAGGCCCTCCTGAGTGTCTTTGGGGACACAGAAGAAAACAGTGCCTGCAGCAATGATCCCGTCATGGACATTGTGCTCTGAGCCTGTGGATTCTTGCCACTGCACTGCTGAATAACCACGGAAGGGCAGCTGAGAGATTCCTTGAGTGACCTGATCAATAAATATCCACAGTATCACACTCCCTCTGCTGGTGCATCCTCACCCTCTTTCCAGTCCACACTAAGATCTCAGAAGTGCTCCTGGGCAATGAATCCTGTTGTGCTGATGCTTAACATTAAAGCTGGTTTTTACTGATTCCCTTGGCGGTGACTTTTTCAGCGATCTCAGACACTCGTTTGGAGCACTCCCGCGGTGTAATCCCGCAGGAGAAGGGAGCAGGGCATGTGGGAGGGATGCTCTGAGGGGAGCACACGGGAGCAGAGCTTTTCCTCCTCCCCCCCGGGTCCTAGAACTCCATGGCCAGGAGGGGCAGAGCCACTGCCGGGAGTCCCGGGTGGAGCGGGGAAGGAGCGGGGCTGCCGGGGTGGAAGGCGGCCCGGCGAGGGATGGTCTGGGGTGTCCGAGGAGATGAGGAAGGGTCGGGAAGGGTCGGGAGAGGATCGCAGGGATCGGAGGCTGCCTGGCCGCTGGCGATCCCAAATCTGGCCACTGGGGGGCAGCAGAGCCCGACGGGCGGCGCTGGGAGCGGGGAGCGGCCGCCGGCCCGGGGAGCTGCGGGGTGGGAGAGGATGGGGAGAGGGTGGGATGGAGAGCGGGATGGGGAGCAGGGGGGAGGATGGCATGGGGACAGGGCGAGGGAGCTCAGCTGAGCGTCCTTTGGGCCCTTTGGGGAGGTTTTGGCAATGATCCCGGAGCTCTTCCCAGAATGCGAAATGCTTCCGAGAAGCACCCAGCGGCTTCATCATCGGCACTGCCAGCACTGCCGGCATTCCAGCGCCACCAGCATCACCAGCATCCCTCTGCTGCTGGAGGGACAGTGAAGGGAAATGAGGAATGGTAGAAGCCTGTCGGGAGAGAGGAGGCACTTGGAGAAAGGGACATACTTCAGGGAAGGAATGTTTCTCATCAGGAGGAAATGATGAGCCAATTGCAAAATTCTGTTTGCAGGGTGTCTGGCAAAAGCCATTTCCTTACTGGACAAAAACCAAAAAAAAAAAAAAAAAAAAAAAAAAAAAAAAAAAAAAAAAAGATAAATGACTCAGTAGAAGTGGAGCTCTGACGAAGCCAAAGATGCAATTTCCGACTCCCCCGTGATTCCACCAAGACTTGGGGAGCAACACCGGGAAAAGGCACAGAGAGAGGAACCAGCAGGATGGGAATGAGGAGCTCCTGGTGACCTGGGCACTTTCTCCTTCATGTCCCTGACCTGGCAGGAGCCGCTTTAGGACATGGATCCCAAAGGAGCAAGAGGTACCAGGAAGCGCCGCTGATCTGCACAGACCCCTTTGCCTGCTGCTGCCCCACAGGGAACAGGTCAGTGCAATGTTTTCCTTCCTCCCTACCCCACCTTCCTCTCCTGCAGCAGCTGCTCTCTTCCTGCCACCCTCTCCCGGTGACTGCAGGGCCCTCCCCAGGTCCCCCCTCCTCTGCCCTGCACTTCCCTTCTGCATCTCCTGCTGAACATCCCAACCCTCTCCCACCCCACCATTCCCACTGCCCTCCTCTCCTGCACATCTCACTCCTCCTCACTGTATCCTTCCCACTGCAGGGAGCAGCTGAGGAGTGGTGTGGTCCATTCCTGGATTCTCCAAGCACTGACTGCCCATCCACTCTGACCACAGCCAGGGGCCTCATCCCACTGCCTGCCCAGCGTCCATCCATGGAGGTGACCACCGTGTCCCCATCTCCTGCCTCACCCACTGAAAGAGACGATCTCTGTGATATTGATGTCACTCATGGGGCCATAGACAGTGTGACACTGCTCATCTGCCTCTGTGGGCTGGCTGGGAACGGGGCTGTGCTCTGCCTTCTCCAAAGGAACCCCACCACCTGTTACATCGTCAACCTGGCCTTCGCCAACTTCTCCTTCCTCCACTTCGCGGTCCCCTCCACCCTGCTCTACCTGCTGGATGAATTGTCCTGCTCCACAATCGTGCCCCTGGTGTTCATGAGGGCACTTTTCCCACTCCTGCTGTTCTCCTACAACCTGGGGCTGTACCTGCTGACAGCTATCAGCATTGACAGGTGCACGTCCATCCTCTGTCCACTCTGGTACCCCGCTGCCGCCGTCCCCAGCGCCTCTCGTGGGTGGTGTGTGCCCTGCTCTGGGCCCTCTCCATCACTGTCATTGTCACGATGACTGCCCTGTGCCAGTCACGAGAGCATGATCACTGCCAGGTGTCTCTCATCACCATGTATGCCCTCAACCTCTTCCTCTTTGCCCCAGCCATGCTCATTTCCAGCACAATTCTCCTCATTAAGGCCAAGTGTGGCTCCCAGCAGCAGCGACTTAAGAGACTCGACATCGTTATTTTCCTCATTGTGCTCTCCTTCCTCCTCTTTGCTCTCCCCCTCAGCCTCTCCAATTTCCTGCAGCAGCTCGGCTACACCGTTGTGTCCTCCCAGGTTGTTTTCCTGCTCGCCTGCATCCACAGCAGCATCAGCCCCTTCATCTACATCTTGGTGGGGAGGTGCTGGAGGCCCTGTTCTGGGGGGTCGCTCCGGCTCTCCCTCCAGAGGGTCTTTGAGGAGCCAGAAGAAAACACTGTCCACAGCGATGATGCTGCCATGGACACAGCTTTTCCAGCCTTCCACTGCTCGGCTGAAGGACCTTGGCAGAGTGGCTGAGGGTTTCCTTCAGTCACCTGATTAATAAATATCCATAGGATCACCCTCGCTGTGGTGCTGTAATCCTGCAGGAGAAGGGAGCAGAGGCAGTGACAAGGGCCATGTGGGAGGGATGCTCTGCAGGATTCTCATTGGAGCATGGCTGTGCTCCTCCCTCATGGGTCCTGGAGCACTGTCCCCCCAAAGGATCCTTCCCAACACGGCTGTGATCCAACAATTCCCCCTGGCACCTGGTTCCTGCATCCCACTCAGGTCTGATATCAATAAACAGCACCGTGAACACTGAGCTGCCTTTGCCCCCTCTGCCAGCGCTTCCCGGCTTCCTCTGGCTGCTGCTGCCAGCCAGGAATGTGGCTGGAGGGAGGGGACACAGCCATGGCTTGTGCTCCCTGGAGCAACCATGATCCCAGTGCCAGAGCTGGGCTGGCACAGACACGATGGCCCAGGGGCTCAGCATTCCCCACCCTGAGTGCTCTGTGAGTGTCACAGCAGAGATCTCCCCAAAGATCTTTAATTTTTAATTTTGTGAGCCAAGTGCAAAGGTGTCTCTGCCTTTAGAAATTCTTCCTCTCCACTGCCTTCAGCTGCTCCCTCAGCAGGCTCAGGTGGTGCAGCAGCAAGGAGAGGAGGAGGCCATGATCCTCAGCACAGCCACCCCCTTCCAGGAGCAGGGTGACACCTGTGCTTGTCACCATGGGCTCCACGGGGCATCACCCCCTCCCTGGGGCTTCCCTGAGGCCACCAGCCCCACCACACCCCACACCTTCTCTCCAGCCCCACCACACCCCACACCTTCTCTCCAGCCCCAGCACACCCCACACCTTCTCCCCAGCCCCACCACACCCCACACCTTCCCTCCAGCCCCACCACACCCCACACCTTCTCTCCAGCCCCACCACGCCCCACACCTTCTCTCCAGCCCCACCACACCCCACACCTTCTCTCCAGCCCCAGCACACCCCACACCTTCTCCCCAGCCCCACCACACCCCACACCTTCTCTCCAGCCCCACCACACCCCACTTCTCTCCAGCCCCACCACACCCCACACCTTCTCTCCAGCCCCACCACACCCCACACCTTCTCTCCAGCCCCACCCTATCCCACACTTTCTCTCCAGCCCCAGCACACCCCACACCTTCTCTCCAGCCCCGTCCCATCCCACACCTTCTCTCCAGCCCCACCACACCCCACACCTTCTCTCCAGCCCCACCACACCCCACACCTTCTCTCCAGCCCCACCACACCCCACACCTTCCCACCACATCTTCCCAGCAGCTCCATCATGTCCCACCCCTCCCACACCACCCTCCCATCCCACTCCCCTTGCAGCCCACCCACCTCCCGTCCTTCCCATCCCTCCCAGCCCCGGGCCTGAGGCTCCAGTCCCTCCCCACGGGCTGCTCACCCCAGGCTGCCTCACACGGTTTTTGGGAACTGTTTCTCTGGGACATTCCGCTCCAGAGCTTCACCCGGCGTGTCCCGCCCCCAGCCTCCCAGGAGAGGGAGCAGAGGCGACAGCGGGATGGATCCATCACCGTTTATTGGGGCAGAGGAGCGTGGAATGGCCAGGAGCGGACACACGGCCGGGGATCCCGGGCGGAGCGGGGCTGTCAGGGGGGAAGGCGGTCCCAGGGGCGGATCTGGGTTGTCAGAGGGGTCGGAAAGGGTCCGGATGCCGGCAATCCCAAATATTCCCACAGGAGGGCAGCAAAGCCCGACGGATCGCGCTGGGAACGGACGCCAGCTGGGAAACCTGCGGGATAGCACGGCACGGCACGGCATGGCCTGGGATAGGTACAGGCAACAGGGAAGGGGAGATGAGGATCGTTTGGGGATAGGACTGGGGTGGGAATGCAAAGAGGATAGGGATGCAATGATAGGGATAGGAATAGGATTAGGGAGAAGGGCATGGACGGAGATGGGATAGGGATAGGGATAGGGATAGGGATAGGGATAGGGATAGGGACAGGGATAGGGATAGGGATAGGGACAGGGACAGGGACAGGGACAGGGATAGGGATAGGGATAGGGATAGGGATAGGGATAGGGATAGGGACAGGGGTAGGGATAGGGACAGGGATAGGGACAGGGGTAGGGACAGGGGTAGGGACAGGGATAGGGATAGGGACAGGGACAGGGATAGGGATAGGGATAGGGATAGGGATAGGGATAGGGACAGGGGTAGGGACAGGGATAGGGACAGGGACAGGGACAGGGATAGGGACAGAAATAGGGACAGGGATAGGTGTAGGGATAGGGGTAGGGACAGGGATAGGGATAGGGACAGGGATAGGGATAGGGACAGGGGTAGGGATAGGGAGAGGGACAGGGACAGGGATAGGGATAAGGATAGGGATAGGGACAGGGATAGGGATAGGGGTAGGGATAGGGGTAGGGACAGGGATAGGGATAGGGACAGGGATAGGGATAGGGACAGGGATAGACACAGCAATATGGATCTGTGGGATGGCAAAAGGGATGGAAAAGCTGTGGGATGCATCCTGACTCACAGCTGCAGGAAGATGACCTGCAGGCCTGGCTGGGAGTGAGGGTGGGCGGCTGAGCATGAAGCCAGCATGGGCAGCACGGCCAGTGGGACCACAGTGGCCTCTCAGCTGGACACTGTGGTGGTCCCTGTCTCCTCAAAGACCCTCCGGAAGGCGACCTGGAGGGACACGACAGAGCAGCGCCTCCAGCAGCTCCCCACCAAGAAGTAGATGAAGGGGTTGATGCTGCTGTTGATGCAGGCGAGCAGGAAAACCACCTGTGAGGACGAGGACACAAGGGTGGGGCTGAGCTGCTGAAGGAAATTCCAGAGGCTGAGGGGCACTCCAAAGATGAGGAAGAAGAGCACAGTGAGGAAGATAACAACGTAGAGCCTCTTAGGCTGACGTCTCTTGGAGCCACACTGGACCTTGATGAAGAGGATCACGTTGGAGATGACCATGGGTGGAGCAAAGATGAGGAAGCTGAGGGCGTACATGGAGATGAGAGCCACCCGGCAGTGCTCGTGCTCGTGTGACAGGCACAGGGAGGTCACCACGGCCATGACGGCGATGGAGAGGGCCCAGAGCAGGGCACACACCACCCACGAGAGGCGCCGGGGACGGCGGCAGCGGTACCAGAGGGGGAAAAGAATGGAGCCACACCTCTCGATGCTGATGGCCGTCAGCAGGTACAGCCCCATGTTGTAGGAGAACAGCGACAGCAGGAGAAGGGACCTCAGGTACTTCAGGGACACGGCAGTGGAGCAGGACACGTCCTCCAGAAGGTACAGCAGGGAGGAGGGGACCATGAAGAGCAGGAAGGTGAAGTCGGCCACGGCCAGGTTGAGGATGTAGACGGTGATGGGGTTCCTGCGGATGTGGAATCCCAGGAGCCAGAGCACAGCCCCGTTCCCAGCCAGCCCACAGAGGCAGATGAGCAGAGTGACGCCGTCTATGGCCACATCGGTGACATTGATCCCACAGGAATCATCTCCTTCAGTGTCCATCAGGGGAGGTGAGGGAGATGGGGACGTCTGGTTCAGCTCCATGGTGGGAGGTGGGATGTGTCCCCAGCTGTGGGCAGAGCAGAGGGGGGTTAGTGGGACCCCAGGGGATGTGACAGGGATGGGGATCCATCCCAGTGAGGTGGCACAACAGGGCTGGGGACAGGGGGCCGTGGGATGGCTGGGGGTGAGGTGAGGGCAGAGGGAGAGTTGGATCAATCCAGCCATCCCGACCATGGGAACGGTGAGAGGGGTTTGGGGCATCCAGGGAGAAACAAGCAGTGCCCAGGGCTGGACTCTGGTCCCGATCCCTTACCTTTCCTTGGGGCCAACCTGTTGGTGTGTCCAAGCAGGGCACGCTCCCTCCCTCCTGTGCTCCTTGCCACGGTCTTCTCCAGTGAGGAAAACTGCGGTCTCCACGTCCTCAGAAGCTCCAAGCAGCCTATTTGTCCCCAGATAAAGCTGCTTTTTGGGGCGTTTCTGCACAATCACGGGCCAGGCACTGAGAGCACTGGGCAGTTGCACACAAGCCGCCTCTTCTCCCGTCAAAATTCTCTTGGCCTTGCGGGAAAGGAAATGTTTTGTCCGAGCAAATACCCCAGAGGACGAACACTGCAGCAGTTACATCTCGCTGTGAAAGAATCTTGATGCTTTTAGGATTAAACCTGATATCTCATTAGACTGGTAATTGCCACCTTCCTAATTGTTCGGTAGTGCTCCAGCCTCCTCTCCCCATCCTGCCCCGATGCTGGCATCCTTCTGAGATTGTTCATTACTGCGTGCATTGGCCTCCCAGCACGAGAATCCCTCTCCACCGGCTTCATCCTGCTCCAGGCCTGGGTGAGAATTTGGAATTTGTTGTCTGAGCCATCACTTTGGATTCACTCCAATTGGTCCGGGGGCTCCAGAGCCTTGGACCTGCTGGTACTCGCTAAGAGAGCCTGGACAGGCTGGTGGCAAAGATCTCCCCAAAGATCTTTAATTTTTAAATGTTGATTTTGGTGGCAGATGAGGGGGTGGCAGGGGACAGCACACACAACCCCACATCCCTCCCTGCAACCCTACACAAGAAGCACCCATTCACCCCCACCAAAAAGTTTTGGGGTGGCAGAAGAGGGGAGGGGACAGGGTCTTGGGCACATCCAAACATGGGGGGCATGGGGGACATCACTGCTGGGATGGCGTGTCCCCGAGCAAAGCGGGGTGTCACAGTCTGTCCCAGCCGGGTTGGAATCACTGGGAAAAGACAGGAGCTGGGTGCTGCCCCCTCACCCCGGCGCTGGGGACAGAGAGTCCGGCAGGGCACAGCGCGGGTGTGACAGCCGGGCTGGCGGTGACAGCGGGGCCAGGGCAGTGAGTCACCCCCCCGTGCCTCGCTCCACCCCTGGACTTTGCCTCCCGCGGATGCTCAGGGCAATAAATCCCAGGCTCGGAGGCGGGAATGGGGCGCCGGGGAGGGCACCGGGGTCCCATCCCTGGGGGATCTGCACGAGCGGGATCGGGATGGGGGGCGGGATGGGGGGCGGGATCGGGAGCGGGATCGGGAGCGGGATCAGGGGACGGATGGAGTGTGCCTGAGGCACCGGGCGGGTGTGCGAGGGAGCGTCGCCCAGGCAGGCAGGACACGCAGGTGGCAGTGTGACGCTGGTGCGGACCTGCCGGGAGAAGGTCACCTGTGCTCCAGGACACCGGTGCGTGTCCCGGCCGCTGTCACCGCCGCGGCCACAGCCCCACCCGGCGGGCGGGGGACAGCCGCGCCCCGGAGCGGGCGGGCGCTTCCCGCTTCCCTGTCCCCATCCCTGTCCCCGCCGAGGCCACTCGGGCTCCGCGGCCCCAGCGGACACCCCCATGCAGCGGGAGCGCGGGGAGCAGAGCCCAGGAGCCCCCGAAACCGAGATCAAGGCGGTCATCGTGGGCGATGGCGGCTGCGGGAAGACGTCGCTGCTGGTGGCCTTCGCCAAAGGGGACTTCCCCAAGGTACGGGATGCCTGTCCCCTGGTGGGTGGGGGACTGTCCCCGCGCCTGCGGGAGCGGTGACGGGCAAAGGGCGGTGGGACAGACACGGTGGCAGCAGCGGGGCTGTTTGAAGCGGGACATGGGGACGGGGGACAGGGGGCAGCCTCACTGATGGGGGTCTGTGACATCTCTGCCTCGGAGTCACGGTGGGAGCAGGGTTTGTGCCTCGGTGAGGGCACATAAGGGACTCAGGGAGTGCAGGGAAGGGGGGCAGCCACAGAGACCCCAGAACCCCTGTCCTGAATGCCCAGGTCCCCCTGGGGCATCCATGGGGATGGGGGACAAGGGTGGTTCCCATCCCAGTGCCCCAGGGAGGAAGCACCATTTCCCGCTGCCTGCTCCCCTGCCTGTGCTCTGTCCTGTCCCCAGGGGGGTGCCCTCCATCGCTGCCCCCACAGCTGCCTGTGTGACCCGTGTCCCTGTCCCCTGCCAGGTCTATGTCCCCACCGTGTTCGAGAAGTACACGGCGTCCCTCCAGGTTGCCGGCAAGCCCGTGAAGATCCACCTGTGGGACACAGCAGGTGGGACAGCAGGGGACAGCCCAGGCTGGTGTGCCCCCACTCTCCCGCCCGGGAGGTTTGGGGTGTCCCACGTGCATGGTCATGCTTTGGAGGGGTGTCCCCTCCAAGGGGTCCCCATGGCCGTGGCAGGGGGGGGTTGACCCACAGCCATCCCCCGAGATGTCACTTTCACGGTGTGTCATGGTTTCCTTCTCCACCCGGCAGGGCAGGAAGACTACGACAGGCTTCGCCCTCTGTCCTACTCAGATGCCAACGTTGTCCTCATGTGCTTTGATGTCACCGACTCCAACAGCTTTGACAACATCCTAACAAAGGTAACGCAGCCCCGGGGTGCTGCCTGTCCCCTGTCCCCATCCCTGGGTGGCAGGTGCCCATGCCGGCGTGACGTGTCCCCTCGCAGTGGTACCCGGAGGTGAACCATTTCTGCAAGGGCGTCCCGGTGCTGCTGGTGGGCTGCAAGACGGACCTGCGGCAGGACCGGGAGGTGCTGCAGAAGCTGAAGGACGGACGGATAGAGCCCGTCTCCCGCCAGCAGGTGGGTGTCACCTCCCGGTGGCACGGCGCACGACAGGGATTGTCCCCAGCGCGGGACAGCGCGGTCCTGGGGAGGTGTGACTCTGTGTGTCCCCGCAGGGAGAGGCCATGGCCCGGCAGGTCCGCGCCGTGTCCTACATGGAATGCTCGGCCAGGTACCAGGATAACGTCGGGAACATCTTCGTGACAGCCTGCAATGCCGCCATCGGTGCCGCCCGCCGGAGGCAGCGCAAGGCGGGACGCAGGAGGGCCTGCGCCATCCTCTGAGCCCCCCGGCTCGGCACAGCCCCCTGGGACAGCCGCTGCTGTCCCCGAGCTCCTCCACCTCTACCTCCGCCACCGGAGAACCGCTGCCTCCCACCCGGCCCGGGCTGGCGCCGCCGGTCACCGCGGGGCGACACCAGGAAAGCATTCCTGGCATGAACTGTCACGCCTGCATCCCAGGGTCCCTGTCCCGCTGGGGATGCCAGCGCCCTGTCCCGCCAGGAATCCATCCCAGCGTCCTGTGCCAGCACCCCCTGCCAGCCGGGCTCCGGGGACACAGAACTGATTTGGGGCTCCCCTTCCCGCTGGCAGGCCAGCGCCGGAGGGGGACACGGGGTCACTGCAGGGCCATCTTCTGCCATTAAAGCGACACAAAATTCATCGGCCTGAACGGTCCCTGGGGCAGCAGCACCCCCTGCACGGCCTGGGGGCGTCGGGGACTCCGGGTGGGTGCTGGGGACGTGGTGTGGGTGTTGGGGACATGGGTGTGGGTGTCAGGGACATGGTGTGGGTGTCAGGGACTCCGGGTGGGTGTCGGGGACATGGTGTGGATGTTGAGGACATGGTGTGGGGGGGTGTTGGGGACATGGTGTGGGTGGGTGTTGGGGTCGCACCATGGGCCCAGGGTGGATGAGAGACCACCAGGATGGGGTCACCGGCTGATTTTGGCTTGAGGTGTGTGTGAGCATGTGTCCAGGTGTATGCTGCACATAGAGGTCTATAACTATATGTATAGTGTAATATATATATATATTTATATATATATATATATAATGTTTTTATATACATACTACTATATAATGTATCTCTAACTATATAGTTAATTTATAAACATATCCCTATATTTATTTTATATATCACTGCATATACATAGGCTATAACTACCTATCGAACTATATATAGTTTATAAAAACATTGTTTATAGTGTACAACTAAGGAGCTGTACTAGATACCTAGCTGGATGCAGGTACCTGCCGGTGTCTCTGCATTCAGACCCCCAAACAGGCGTGCACAGCCCTGCGGGCAGCCGCGAAGCCCGCGGGGACACCGAGGGGCCTCACGGCGGGGCGTTTTGGGCCACGAACGCCCCAAAATCCCGCCGGGGCTCCCCCTCTCCAGCCCCCCCGCAAGGGGCGTGGCCACGCGGCGGAGGGGCGTGGTCATGTGAGAGAGGCGTGGTCTGCGCGGGAGTGGGCGTGGCCGGGGCCGAGACGCGCGCGCGCGGGGCGGGGCCGGGCCGGGCAGTGCACGGCGCACGCGCGGGCTGTGGGGGGGGCCCGTGCGCGCGGCGCGTGCGCGTGGCGTCGGTGTGTATGTGAGGCTCTGACGGGTTCAAAATGGCGGCGGCGGCTCCTGTGTGAGGAGGGGGAACCGCGTCCCGGCCGGGGGGCGGCGGCGCCGGGGGGGCACCGCGCGGGCGGGACGGGGCGGGCGGCGCCGGCGGAGCCCCGGCACTCGGCGGCGGGAGGGGTGCGGTGGTGGTGGAGGTGGCGGCGGCGGCGGCGGCGGGGGGGACGCGGGCCGCGGCGGCGGGGGGCGGCCGGCGGGGCTGTCAGCGCCCGCTGCCCGCGCCGGGAGCGGCGGGGCCGGGGGCGCGGCGGGGCCGGGGCGCGATCGCTGCTGACCGGGGGGTTCCTCCTCCTCCGTCTGTTCTGTTCCCCCCCCGTGCCGGCGGTAGAAGAGGACAAAGGCGCAGGAGAGACCTGGTGAGCACCGCGGGGTCACCGGCGAGCCCCGAGTTTGTGCGGGGCCCCGGAGCGCGGCCGGGCGGGAGCGGGCGCGGGCGGCTCTCCCCTTGCCGGGCCCCGGGAGGCCGCGTCGGGAAGTTGAGGAGGGGGCGGCGGGTGCCGGCTGACAGCTCCCCGGGGACCGTCCCTCCCTCCCTCCCGCCTCCCGTCCTGCCCCGGCGGGGGCGGGCTGGGGTGGCCCGGCGGGCCGGGGCTGGCCCCTTCCCCGCCGCGGGGCCGGCGCGCTGGGCTCCGCTTGTCCGGTTGTTTATAAACAGAGTTCAGCAAGTGTGGGGAAACTGCCTCCCTCGGCCGAGCCGGAGTCCTGTGCCGTGGCTCCAAGGGAGGCAGGGGTGGGGAAGGTGCTGGCGGGACTGGGAGCGCTCGGCTGTGGAAGCCGGCGGTCGGGGAGGAGCAGGATGGAGCGGGTTCTCCCTGCGTGGTCGTAGCGGTTCTGTAACACTGCGAGGGGGTGGTGGATCCCCTTCCTCGATCCTATTCCCCTCCCCAAAGGTCTGATTTAGGCATAGTCCTGGGGATTAAGAGCCGTGCCATACCCAGGCTTTGGTTGGTTTCTGTCCCTTTAAAAAAAAAAAGTGTAGGTGCCATCTGACGCCCTGGGAGGTTTTCCCAGGTTGGTGTGTGGTGTCACAAGGTGGCACATTTGGAGGGCTCAGCATTTAGGTCTCCTCCAGCCAGGAGTTGAATCCCTAAGTGCTTCCCTGCTTGGGTGCTGTGTGTAGGAGCGATCCTATATGCCTTCCCTGCTCATGGGACATATCCTGTACCACTGTAGTTTCTCCCAGGTGCCACGGCACAGGATATCCCAAGGCCAGTGATTGTGTTGTTTGGAGAAGTTGGCTGTCCACTCTTTAATTTTGGAGAAGCCAGGGTTTGACAGCACCTTCCCTGGTCTTTATCCCACTGTGGGCCAGAGGAGCTGCTGGTGGTAGTGTGGAGCCAGGGTGGGAGACCTGCAGCTCCTGCTGTGTTACAGGAGAGCTGGTGAAGTCCTTTACCCTGATATTTATTCTGAGTTAGAATAGGAGCCTTAGAGGTTGGGGTGGGCTCAGCCACTGGGTTCTGTCAGCCCCCAGGGCAGGGTGGGGTTGGCCCCAAGAGGAGAAGGGAAGTGAGGGGTGTGGGTGTCCCTGTGCCCTTTTTCACTGTTTGCCTCTGGCTCCCAAGGAGGAAGAGGACGACGACAGCAGTCCTGGCGTGTCCTTCTCGCTCTCCTCCGAGGAGTCGGAGATGGAGCCCGAGGAAGAACGGATCCGATACAGCCAGAGACTGGTCAGTAGTGCCCTTGGGACAATCCTGTTCCAGGCTCGGCTCTCTTGCAGCTGGAGAGGGGAAAGGCTTTTCCTGGCAGCAGGGCTGAACCACCCAGACAGGCTGGTGGTGGATGGATGCAGCCTGCACAGAGGTGTGGGCTTGGCTGTGGTGGCTTCATGGGTCCTTTGGTGTCGCTGAATTTGTCCTATGAAGGGAATTTGGCTGCTGAGCTCTGGAAAGGGAGGTTGGAGGCTGAAGCTGGGGAAGGAACTTTGGGATAGGAACATGAAACTGGTGTCAGCGTAGTTTCTGTCACAACAGTTTTTTTCTGTGTGTCTGTGACAAGCAGAGGACCTGAAACACTGTGTGTTACCAATCTTGATTTGAGTGGCTGTGAAAGCTGAGGGAACCAGCTCCAGCTTCAAGCTCCAGTTTTCCTGTGCCTCTGTCTCTTCCCAGTGTTTTCTTCTGAAGGGAGCTGTCCCAGCATTCAGGTCCCAGTCAGGCCCTGTCAGGAGCTCTGGTGTTTGTGCTGGGACTGCATGAATCCAATGGTCTGGGAATTGGGCTGTAACTGGGAGTAGCTTGGGAGCAACTGCTCTTAGAGTCTGAGGTGATATTCCCAGGGATCCCAGGGAGGGAGGGAAGCTGCTGTGTCTCCCACGCTGTTTTGAGGCAGTTGCAAGCCCCCAGGGAGGGCAAGTGGCAGCTCTGTGGCAGAGTCCCTCTCTGAGTCACTGCAGTACCTGTACTCTCACCTTCAAGGTGCTGCCCATAAAGGTGAATCCTTATCCTTTAATTCTCTGGAATCTTTTGGTGTGAGGCTGTGTGGTTCTTGGCATTAAGCTTTGTCCTCAAGATGAGCAGTTCTGGGTGCTGGGGAGTTCCCAAGTGCTTTGGTGGATGTTTTAATTTGGCATCAGTGCAGTCCCACCTCCTCCCTCATCCTGACACATTTATTCCCACAGCTGTGCAGGATGCAGCTCAAGGTGCTGGTTTGATTGGGGAGTGATCCAGGACTAACCCAAAACATCTGGATAAAGATGTGGCAGGTGAAGGGGGCTATCAGCCAGGAACTTGTCAGTTTAAGAATGCTTATCTCTCAAATAAAAATCAGGAGGAGTTGGTGTCCTGGTGCAGGTGGGCCGGGCTCCAGGAGAATGTGCTAAGCTGGATAAATGCCTGCAGGCTGATGAGCTCGGTGCTTAAGGGGTTTGGGAAGGCACATGGGCAGCGGGGTGAGGCTCACCTGGACTTGTGTGGCCTCGTGTGCGTGTGTTGTCTGTGCTGGCCTGAGGCCCAGGGAGGAGGCATGACCCCTGTGTGGTGGGTGAGGCTTAACTCCTGCCTCCTGCCATGCTTTTCCTGGAGACTTCCAGCTCATTATGTGCTCCTGCTGTGTCAGTGACGCTCTCTTGCTGAAGGACCCTTAAAAGATGATTATTTTTCTTCTGTGGAGCATGATTTGACTTACTCAAATATCCCACATATGCCTTGGACTTGAGAGCTGGGTTAGTAGGCCTAAATGAGAAGTTCCAAGTAGGGTAGCAGTGAGCTGGTGGTACAGTGTGTTTCTGCTGCTATCAGCTGTGTTTCTGGTGTGTGACTGGGGCTCAATTAGCAAAAAATAAATGTATTTTAAAAAACCAATCCAGGTGTGATAGTAGTTCTACCGGCCAAACAACCTGAACCAGAACAGTTGATGGTGGTGAAGGAGCTGAATTAATTGTGTGGTTTGATGGTGCCAGCTGAGATGGCAGAGGCAGTTTGTTCTCTGGTGTGTCAGGTAATCACACTGACAGCATCTTTTTCCTGACTAGTTTCTGTTGGGACATAGAGGAAATCTTGAGTGTTTCTGTGTTATTTTATTTAGTTTGCACTAATGTTGCCTTCCCGTGCTTCAACAAAAATCTGATGCATGTCTGTTTTGTGAATGAATTTATCAGTGCTGGTGAAAGATCTGTGTTTGGAGGAGAATTTCACCTCTGCTTCAGGAGGAATTCTCTGCTGGGTCACACATGCCTGTGTGCTACAATGGCACTTGGATTGGATGGGCTGCACTGCCCTAACTGTACTTTCTTCCTAGTTCAGTATCCATGACTCCCAGGATAACACAGGCCTGGGTGAGTTGCTCTGGACTCAGGGATATCTTGGGAGGATGTCTTGCACCCATCCATGAGCATCTGTGGGAGAAGCTGTGTCCTGGTGAGCTCTGGGAGGCTCACACAGGCAGTGGGTGATGCTGAGTGTGGAGAGGACACAGAAGAGCAAGTTTTGGACTATCCGTGCTCCTCACCCAGAGACTGGGAGCAGTGGAGATGGGACTTGCAGGCACTGTGGAGTAGTTTCCTGCTAGTTCTGTGTGAGTGTTGTTCTGCCCAGCTCAGTAACGAGGCAGTTCCTGGGGCTTGGGCTGAGGTTCCAGCATTTCAAGCTGGAGTTGTGTGTTTTGCAGTCCCTTAACCAAGGAGCTGAAATGCTCTATTGTGTCCTGAGCCTGAGTGACAGTCCAGCCCTGGCACTAACAATGCCACGGTCCCTCTCTGAGACTTGGAAGTCTTTGCTGGCTGTCACTGGGTGGTTGCACCCAGCCCATGTCACACCAGGCTGTTGGGCTCCCCATGAGGACTCCTTAAAGGCTCTGCAGAAAAAGATCCATTGGGCTGCTGCTCACAGAGGCTGCCTGCCCTTCTGCAGAGCAGTCCTGCCATATTCCTGGGTGCTGGAAGTGTGAGGAAATCTCACCTTCTGCCTGCTGCAGGGCTCATTTTGGCAGGCCTGTGCTGTGAACTGAGACTAGCAAGGCCCTGTGAATTGCAAGCTGGGATTAGCACATTACCACAGTGCTGCCATGTGCTTGCAGTGACAATGTTCAGGGTGAGAAATGAAGGGCAGCAGTGCTGGATCACTTCAGAATGACTTGGGAGCACAGCAGGGGAGTGCCATTATCCAAAGGACAAATCCTGCTCATCACAGCCTTCCCAGCAGTCTGGATCTCAGGGTGTGGTTCCCAGTTAGGATTGCTGGGGTGGCAGAGCTGGTTGAAGAGGTTTTCTCCCTCCCTCAGTGAGTGCTCCAGGAGCTGATGGCCCTGAGGTGAACGCTGCCTCAGGGAATTGTGGATCATGCCCTGGATGGAAGTTGGCAGGGGGGAGGCACAGTCCCAGCTGTTGTCTGTGCTGGGGTAGTGAGCAAACCTGATGGGGCTGGAAGTCTGGGATGGGGAGACAGGGTGGGGTAGGAACCTCTTAAACTGGCTCTGCCGCTGGAGAGCCCGAGGAGGAGCCTCGCCCTCCCTGGGGGCTCTGTGGGCTGAGCCACAGCTCCTGCTGGGGTGCTGGGCCCGAGTGACCATCCCTGGCTGGGTGCAGTGTCACCCTTATTTTGGCTGTGGGAAGAGTTGTGACACCCGTGAAGGGAAATGGGCTCGTGGAGCAGGAGACTGAAGTGCTGTGGGTGCTGGAGAATTAGGGAGGTGAGGGGGAGCTGGGGAGTGCAGTGCTCTATCCCATGGTCTGAGGCAGTCTGTGTCCTGCCTTAGCACTGCCTGCCCTCTGGTCAGATCCTTGTGTGAAATTTGAGAGGAGGCTCTGCCTGTCCCTACCAGCCAGAAGCAGAGGCCTCTCCTGTAAACAGCAGTTACCAAACCTGCCCTTACATGTCTGTGTCCACCCTGGGAGAGTTCAGATGGGCTTTGCAGCATGTGCAGCCATCAGCTGGGGGATGAAGCCTGGGGAGTGTGCAGGACAAGGTTTTTCTTACAGCCCTGAGTGCTGTGGAGTGATCCCAGCTCAGCCCATGCCTGAGGGATGGCACTGCTGGCTCTGACCAGTGCCCAGATTCCCAGCAGCTGGAATCTTGTGGTTTCCAACTTGTTTGTATCCTTTCTGCAGGATGGATGGGGTGATAGTTCAGGACACAAGTCGTGCAGGAAGGCCCACACATGTTGACAGGACACTTGTGACAGTTTTTCTCACAGGATAGGAATAAATTGAGCGATAAATGGCCTCAAAGCCAAGAGAGGGAAGTCAGGGGGAGCAGGCTGTGTCAGGTAAGATAGGAAAGAGGAGGATGCAGCTTCCTACCTTCCCTGTGCTGCTCCATCTTGAGTGTTTCACAGTATCCCTACAGTGGGATGCAAGGAGCAATCCCATCAGGTTCAGCCCAAGTTCTGGTCTGTCCTGTAAAGCTTCTCACTGCCCGGTAATGATCCCTGGGGATTGCTGGTGTTTGTCACCCCCAGGTACTGGGGGGTGACAGAGGCCAGTCCTGCTGCATACTGGCTTTCCCAGGGCTGCTCCCACTGATTTGGGACTCACATTAGTGCACTGGGGTGACCCTGCCTGTGTTGCTCCCTGCAGACACTGAGCATGGGATGAGCCCCAGGCACTGGGTGAGAGTTTGGGTGTTTTTACATCACCTGCTCCCTCTTCCCCACATTTGAAATGTGACACTGGCAATTCCTGTCAAGCCAAGCTCCTTCCTGGAGTTCCTCTGTGCCCTGTGTGAAACCCAGCCTGGCCAAATGTCCCTGGTTTGCTGGACACACCTCAACTGCCCGGTCTAGACAGGACCTGGGCAAGGGGGGTAATTAATCTCTCCCACATGCCTCAAACTGGAGGCACTACAAATGAGTCATTCCAAATGACCCAGGTGTAATAAATGAGCTCTAAATAATTCAGGGGCTGTTCAGATTTGGTCTGAGCAGGGCTTTGGTGGAAACTAGCAGCAACTAAAGGCTATTCTTGGAAAGCTTTAGAAATCCCTTTGAGCACTTAGATCCTGCCAGATGCATGACTGTGCTGGTCCCTGGGAGAATACGTCCCTGAAACCAAGTGGATGCTGTTCCCTGTCAGCAGAGAGGGATGCAGGAGGTAAATATCTGCTGGATTCTTACTGTCCCAAGCCTGGCTGTGCCCTGAGTGTGTCCTGGAAGCTGCAGTGCTGACTAAGCAAGGAGCCAAACACCACAGAAGCGCTTCCAAGTTACCTGTGAGTTACCAAACAATCTCTGCAGGCTTCATTTATGTTCCTATAATAAGCAGGAATAAGTTTTCCCAGGGTTATCCCAGCTGGAGGTGACACTGACAAGTCAGGAGAGCAGTCCCTGTGCCCCCAGTGCCTCTTTAGTTATGTCAGGAGCCACCCAGATTTACAGGTCACTGGCGGGGTTTGGGGCAGGAGGGGCACATATGGGAATGTGGTGGTGTGCTCAGAAGGTGGGGAAACAAGGTGCTGCACTCATCTTGTCCTCTGAAAATGTATAAAGGAAGCAATTCCCTTCAGGATGAGATCTCTGGTGCTGCTGCTGAGGGAAGAGTGTTGGTGTTTCCAGAGGAGGAAATGATGGCTGAGCCTTCAGGGGCTGTGAGGAACTTTGGTGTTGTTCCTCCCTTTCCACAGTGGCCTGCACTCCCTGTGCTGCTGATGCTCCCTGTTTACCTCTTTTCCCAGTTCTTGGCAACCAGCTGGGGAACATCCATAGCTGGCTGTGGCTGTTGCTTTCACCCACTTGAGGTGTTTCAGGTGAACCTGGTGACAAAGTGTATCCTGGGAATCCACGGATATGGGTGGAGAGGAGGTGGAGCTGTTGGACAGATCTGTCCCATTGCTGTGTCCATGCTTGTGCATCTCTGTTGCTGTAGCAACAGCACTGGGAGTAAATAGCAATGAGCTGGCTTTCCAGGGATTCTGAATCCCTCTGGAAGTTCCAGGAACTTGGACCAGAGAAGTTTTTGGGCTGAGATCTGCTCAGGGTTGCAGGGTGGTAGATTTTCCGTATTTTTGCCATTGCTCTGTACATGAAAGAGTTTTAATAAAGCTGCCCCCAACACCCCTTTAGGTCAAGGAGGAGGCTCTGTGAGCTTTATTCACACTGGTCCTCAGGGCTGGGAGCTGACTACACAATCCTGTTGTGTTTTAGCCAGTCCTGACAGAGTCTGGGAGAAAATACCACTTGAGAAAAGTCCTCCTTCTTCTTCCACGTAACCCTGGCTCCTGGGAGCTGTAATCTTGGGATAGAGCTGAGGCAGCTGGAAGTGGAAAGGAGAGGGCTGGCAGTGCATGCTCCTTTAAGGTCAGGCTGCCTCAGTGTCTTTAATTTGCTGTGCATAAATATTTCCATGTGTCACTGAGCCCCTTTGCCCCATTTGGAGTAAGGAAGGGACGAGTGCTGGGCTCCTTATGGAGGAGAGGGGGAGGGAGTGTGTGCAGGGATGGTGTAACAGCACAGAGGCCAGAGGAAATATCCTTCCTAGGAGCTGGATTCCCACATTGTCCACGTTCTTCCCAATGGCCCTGGGCTGTTTTCCCTCTCCCTGAGCATCCTCAGCCCCATAGCCTGCAATGCAGCCAGCCTGCTGCTGTTCCCTTTAAAAAACAGTGTCAGCTGAGCAGGAATTGCAGTGCAAACCTCAAAGCTTCCTGCGTTTTTGTTATTCCAGTACTCCTGTGGTCCAGCTTCTCTCAGGCTGGGTGATGGGACGGAACTGGCAACAGGTTTTGGCAGAGCTGGGTTGGGATACTGAGAAATTCAGAGGGTGAGCTCTTCCCTCAATAATAAAAAAAAATTAAAAAAAAATCCAAGCTAGCCCTGTGATCTCTCAGTGTGCTGGAGACAGAGAGCTCCCCAGCACGAATGAAGTCTCACTGAGGGCTGGCCTGCTACTGCTGGATCAGCGGCACCTCTGAGTGCATATGGCTCTGTCTTCCCTTGTCCTGCGTCTCTGTCTCCTGGTCTGTGTGGGCTCAGTGGTGGGAATATGGATTAAATGTGTATCATTTTCAAGCCAGCCTTTTTTGGAGCAGTTTGGTCTCTTTTGTTCCATTTAGGGGGGATTCTGTTGCCTTCCTGCACAAAGCAAAAGGAGGAGCAGAGCTGGTACTGCTCATCTACCGCACTGCATAGGGCACGTGCTGGGGACACCTGACAGGGAAAGGGCTGCACACAGGGTTTTTTCCTTGGATTTCTACTGATTAGGAAGGGGTGGGATGTAATTCAAGGGTTTTCTCAGTCTTCTCCAGAAATGAGAGGGCTGAATGCCAAAGGATGGCTTTTAGCACTGAGGGTCAGTGTTCAGCCTTGAAATGGTGTGTGGAGGGTTTGATGGTCCTTCAAGAGCTTCTCCAGGCTTGCATGGAATCCAGGCAGGATTTCTCCTGATGCCATGACTGGTGGTGGAAATGGGCAGTCTGAGGGTTAGCAGTGCCATCAAAGCCCTTTGGGACAGTGGCTGTGTGTGACAGAGGCTGCAGGTGACTGGAGTGAGGAGCTGTATCCTTTCCTAGGAGCAGCGCTTCCTTTTTTGGGACTGCTGCCAGAGCTGCCCATCTGTGATCTGATCTAGCATGTTCCTCTGCCTCGTGGTTTTGCTGCTGTGACTGGTCAGTGTGTGGTTTGGGAGCAGCTGTGGAGCTCTGCTTGGCCCCTCCATGCTCCCTCCCCACCTGCCTTGCTCCAATTCCTCAGTTACTCCTCATGTACGTTCGATTTTGTAACCCAGAAGTGCAAACCAAAGCGTTCTCCCCGGTCATTCTGAAATGCTGCCAGCCTTGCTCGTGATAGGAATCCCTCCTGGAGCTGGGAAGCCTGGAAGGGCTCCAGTTTTGTGTAGATCCTGTTTGCTCCTCAGCCTGGTGCTTTGTCCAGGGATGTGCCACCTGGGATACACCCATTCAGCGCCAGGTTTTGAGAGAAATGGGAGGTGGTGAGGGGCATTAAACCTGAGTTAAGCTCAGTGGTTCCTCTTGTCCTGGGTCTCTCAAGGGGATTGTGCCTGTTGTTTAGATCCTAAGTGGTGCCTCCCATATCTGGGGGAGCAGGGAGTCCAGGTTGAAGGTGGGAGAGGCACAGAGGGCAGGAACCTGCTTGCCACTGTGCTGTGCTGGTGCTCCAGAGCTTAGAGCCCAGCCCAGGAGCTGAAGTGGGAGGTGCAGGCTTGCAGGGGAGAGGGATATAGAAAGGAAAAGCTCTTGTGCTGAAGATAAGCAGTGACCTGGCAGGCTGCTGATTGGGTGTCATAATCTTGGTGCCTTGGTTCTTCACACTCTATCTGGAAACACTGGCAAGGGAGGATCTTGCCCGTTCTGGCATTGGCACCTGCTGTGCCCTGGGTCTGTCTGATCACAGCCTGGCTGCTTCCCTGCCTGTCCATCCTCCTGTCAGGCTGCCTTGTGTCTTCCTGGAGAAATGGATGTTGTTTTTCCCACTTTGCCAGTGCTAAAATTGCTGGGGATTCTCAGCACAAGGTCTCAGAGGCAGAATTCTGGGCCTGCCTCAGGTACTCGCTGGAGATCAGAACACCCATCAAGAGATTAGAATGTTGCAGGTCTGGATTTATCTAGGCAAGAGCCACAGTTTGCTGTAAAAATATGTGAGAAGTTAAATTCCTTAACTGAGGAGAGTTGAGCTGGTTGATTTATTATCAATTTGGGTGCATTTCAGCAGAGTATACCTGCAAAGGGATGGGGTAAGGAAGAAATGCACTGGTAGATCACACTGTTCTATGGATACACTGGGAGCCAGGGAGAAGTTAAAACCTGCAACAGGGGGATTTTGGGATTGGAAATGGAGGTGAAACTTTCCTGCATTCTTCATGTCAGAGGAGTAGAAGAGAGTTGTGGGAGGCTTCACACAGGCAAGCTGCTCTGGAAAGACAGCAAGCAGAGGGAGAGGAAAAGTGAGAGGGGTGCTCTGGTCTCCTGAGGGGGAAGGAGCAGTGGCATAGCAGGAAGGGGCTCCTGGTGACTGGGAGATGGAGCTGAGGGAGGGGATGGCAGCAGACAGGACAGGAAGTGACTAAAATACTGTGGTGTGTGTTGGTTGTTGGTTTCACTCTTTAAATACATGAGGCTCTTTCAGCGAAAGGACGGCTTGTTCTTTTCTTCAAATGTGACCTTGTACTCGTTCTTCCCTCAAAAAAAACCTCACAGGAGAGGAGTTTTCTGGCTCTCTTCAGCTGACTGTCAGCTCCTTTGCTGTTAGAGGGAGCTATGCTCCATGGAGGCAGTGCCTGCTGATAGAAAGAGGTTTCCTAGGAAGGGTTTTGAGAGTGCTGCTGTGGAGATTTCCCTGGAATCCCTGGGTGAAGGAGAATGCAGGTGAAAGAATCAGAATAGAAGGGATAGCTGTCAGCAGGATTAATATTCACGCTTCCTATTTCTTCCATTAATTGAATGGTACCCAGGAGGGTCAGAAAGAAATGGTGAAGGACAGCTATCTTTGGTGGGAATTGCTGGCTGTCTGGTCTTGGAGGATGAATAAAGTGCCTTTATCTTGACCCTGCCTGACACAGAGAGAAAAGGTTTGGACCACTTGTCAGTTCTTCCTTAGTAAAACTCTCAGCAGGATGAAAAATGCCTGAATCCTAAGAGAAAGCTGGGAAAACAAAGTGATATTTAAATATTGCTGCTTAGTGTTGAATGCTGAAGTTGCCCTACAGATAATGTAATGTGCCTGACTCTGTGCCCTTGCTTCTCTGGAGCTGAACTTCACCCAGAACGTTCTCACAGGTGGCAGTTTTGGGGACATCTGCTGATCTCATTTTGGGAAGCTGCGTCCCTGGCTGAACTGGTTGATACTGGAAGGTCTCCCAGTAGTGGAGTCACTCCCAGGAAGAAGCAGTTCTGGTCTAAGAGTCCAGGACTGTGAGTTGCTGATGTTCTCTGGATGGGCTGTAGGAATGTGCTGGAAAAGGATACTCAGCCAAGCCCCGTCCCTAGCACAGGCTGTGGGACAAGGATGGCCAGCTCTTCCTGGGGAGAAGTCACACTTGGTGCTGTCAGAAGGATTGGCACAGCTCTGTGTGTGCAGTAGTGGCAAGGTAAGGTTGGCATTACCTTGTTATGGCTTTGCAGGTGTCACCTGTAGCCAGTTATTTATCCAGGCAGCAATTTCCTGTGTGGCTGTGTGGCACATCAGAAGAAAGGGGGTTTTGGAGCATCCACTGAGCACATCTGTCCTCATACAGAGACACAGTTTGGGGAGATGGGGTCTGTGGTTTGTGTCACTGTGCTGTGAGGAAGCTGCAGACTCCAGGAGGGGAAGACTCCCGCAGATGCTGCCTCTCCCATAACGCATGCCTGGAAGCACAGAAGCCTTTCCTTCCTCCTGCCTGCTCTGGGGCCCTGAAATATTGTTTTTCCCCACCCTCCCAAGACAACAATGACTTGAAAGCAGTGTGGCCCCGGCTGGGTCCGATGGGATGGGAGCTGTTTGCATTGTGCTTTTGGGTCCTCAGCCACGGCTGGGGATCCTGCTCTCCTCATGCTGGGCCAATTAGGAGGCCAGACTCTTCCCTGCCCATGGGAACAGGGCAAAGCTGATCTGCCTGGGAGCTGGAGGGGGTTTGTGGCTGATGCTTTGCTGATGACAGGAGCAATAGACTTTGGAATTTGCTCAGCTGGAGGACACAATCCCCTTCCTTCTATGTTTTGCATCCCTGTTTCCTCATTGCAAAGGGATTCAAGTTTAAGGTGTTCCTGCCTGTTTCCTGGTGTTTGCACTTCTGTGGTGTGGCTGCCTTATCGTGGAGTGGTTTGGGTTGAAGGTTCCAACCTGTTTGCTTTGGAGGCTGTGCTGTGAAGGAGATCTGGGAAAAGAGTCTGAACAGGGTCCTGATCCCACAGTGCATCTTCAGCATCCACCCATGGCACCAATAGGATCCGAATCAGACCCAGCCACATGGTCACATTTCTGTTGAATGAGCTGCTCTACACAATCCAGAGCTTGGCTTGGTGCCACTTCCAGAAGGACAGACAATGCCTGGTCATCGTGTCTGTGGCTGGAGCTGCATTCCAGCCTGGATATCCCGAGGTTTGTCCTCAGATGGGGCTCACCTGAATTCCAGCCCAGTGCAGTAACCCCTGCTCCTGGTTAAGTGTAGCCAAGGGAGTCAAGTATAATCTACTAAAGGAGTGGTTTAGACATAGCCTCTTCTTGCCAGATTTTCCATGCCAAACCTTTTCCTCCCAAAAGGTGAGGTTTTGAATCCAGCCAAGACAAAGGAGCTGCTTTTCCCCCAAAAGTGAGTGTCTGGAGTAAGGGAGCAGGTCCAAAAGCAGCCTGGTCCTGCAGTGAGCAGGACCCACTTGATCCCAAAGCATGTGAGACTGAGCAGGGACTGCAGAATCCTCCTCTTCATTGTGCACATCCTCTCTCTGACAGAGAGCTGCCTGCTGGCATCTGTAGTCCTAAGCTTGCCTCGGATTGGGAAGAGTGAAATGTTGGTCATGCTGGGAGGTGATTCACATCCTTGCCTGGCATAGGTGTGCCTTGAACTTCCCTGGTGTGGTTCAGTAAGGAATAGGATGAAGTGGGCCTTTCCCCAGAATTCTGGGTTCTTTGGGAAAAGCTGAGTCTGAGGTTTGCTCATTGTCCCTAAATCCTGCACAGGGCAATCCTCTCTCTGCCTTGTACCTTCAATTTAAAGCTGAGTACCACACAGGCTTCATGGATTCCATGATTTTTAAGGATAAGTGCATTATGAGGTGGGCTAATCATCCATTATAACACAGTCATAACAACTCTGTATCTCTAACTTCAAGTTCTGATGCATCCCCTTGGAAGGACCAGTCTCAGTTTAAAGGCAGAGTGAACATTTGGGAGCTGCAGTTTTTGGTGAGCGCAGCCCAGCTTTAGCAGTGTGAAAATCCAGGTGTTCCCAATGAATGGGTCACTTCTGATTGTGCCACTCCCATATGTCTGTGCTTTTTAAATGCATTCTCCTGCCTTTATACAAGTATCTCTGTAAAACCCACAATAAAGTGAGTTTTTGTGTTGTTAAAAACGGGGAGATCCCACTCATCTTTAGTGGATGGCTTAAGACAAAGGACAGCAGCCCTTTTCCAGATTGTTTAATCCTCGGGGCCATTGGACAGACCCTGGCTGCAGGATCGTGAAGACTCTGCCTGAAGTGCCCCATTCAGGACCAGGCAATTGTTCGTGCCTGGCTGATGAGGTGTTTGTGTCCCAGTCACTCAGGGGTTTGGTAAGGAGGTTGGAAAGCTGAGCACCGTCAATGGGCTGTGAACAATGGCTGAGTGACTCTGTCTTGATGGCAGGGGAACTCCTTGTGCATCCATCAGCCTGCTTGAAACTGGGAGTTAAAATTAAATGTTGGAGGGGGTGGGGGAAAAGCCTTTTTTTGTGTGTGTCCCTATGTGCTCCTGCACTGGTTCATCGAATTATTCTAAAAAAATTATTTAAAGCAGTACTTCTGTACGAGGGAGTTAATTCCTCTTTCTCCAGTGAGGTTATGGCAGGCTGGTTCTGGTGGCATTGCTGGGGATGTGACACCGCCCCTCCCTGCTGCAGGCAGGTGCCAGCAGCTGTGTCACCTCCTGCCCCATCCCGTCCCTGGCTGTCCGCTGGCCCAGCAGTTGGTGTGCGCGCTTGATTATGGGAACATCCCTAATTAGGGGAAGGCAGCTTGGCTAATGCAGAGCAGGTTTGTCTTTTATCTGAGGGGATTTAGGGAGCATTCCCACGCAGGGCTCTGCTCTCTGGCCAGGTGGCCAGCAGCTGGGCACAGTAATTTCTTCCAGATCCAGCAATGCCAGAAGAGGATGTCTGTCAGGAATCCCTGTACAGATGTGCTTACGAGACTCTCTAAGAAAAGTGTTCCTTCCACTCTGCTATTCTTCTCCACACAAACAAGAGAATAAATCAGCTTTCTGTATACAGGCACAGCCAAAGATGAAAACTAGAGAGTCTTATTTTTTTATCATTGGTGTTCTGGCAGAGATTTAAACTCACAAGTACCTTTACCTCCAGTGCAGCAAAATACTGATGCACCTGTAAAAGTGGGGAACTGATTCTTTGTTCTTTGCCTCTGTTACACTAAACTCTCTCCCCTCCTCCGGTATTTCCGTGTTAGAATTCATTAGGAGTGATTATCTGTCTCATACAGCCCAATTAGCACAAATCTGCCTGGAGGAGGGGCCAAGCTGATGTTTCAGCGGGATGTTTTAGGTTCAGGACAGACCTGAGCTGTGTTAGATTGGGATAAGGGTCCGGTTGTTCCTCCTGCTCCATAGCTTCCTTTCCTGGTCCATAACTTCTCTCTTCCCGATGTTCACCCGTCAGCGTGGCACGATGAGGCGGCGCTACGAGGACGACGGCATCTCCGATGATGAGATTGAAGGGAAGAGGACGTTTGACCTCGAGGAAAAGCTGTCCACCAACAAGTTCAACTCCACTTTCGTGGTCTTCATGGAAGGCAAAGGTTTGTCTTGGGGCTGCTGGTCCTAGGGAGTGTGTGTGGGGAATGGCATGGAAGCTGCTCGCTCCGGAGAGCATGGAGCTGGCCTGCAGCTTGCTGGGACACGTGGCAGCCAGGAATGGGAGGGTTTGCCTGGGTCAGCACCTGTAATTGCAGCCACGTGTCTACCAGATCCTTAATTCAAGGACTGTGTGGGATGTCTCCCCTTCCTTTCAGCACGCACACGGCTCCGTGGGATGGCTTTTCATCACACAGCCCCTCTTGAGGATTTACTGGGAGGGAGGAGCGCCTCTGCAAGGCATCTCTTGCTTGGCTCTGAGCTTCCTAGGGAAGTGAGCACCAAAATCCAGGCTGTTCACCTGTTAGGAGCAGCCTGTTGGAGCAAACCCTCCTTAGGGGCCCTGTCTGAGGCTTGTCAGCAGCACACACCCTGCTGCCTCTCAGAACTGCTGCAAAGGAGTTCCAGGATTTCTGAAGGAGTGTAGAAAAGTGTGGAGCAGGGTTGGACATGGGATCTCCAGAGAACTCTTTCAACCTGAGCATGTCTATAATACTCTGAAGGAGCTTCTCCTAAACCTTCCCTCTTCTTGTCTCCCCACACCAGACTTCACAGTTGAGTACATCCAGCGGGGTGGCCTGAGGGACCCGCTCATCTTCAGGAGCTCGGACGGCCTGGGGATAAAGTAAGTGCAGGGAGCACAGAGTGGTGGGTGACTCTGGCCCAGTTCCTTCATCTCTCTGTGGGATCTGCTCCTGGCTCTGCTAGGCTGGTTTGACTGTTGTGTCCATACTGTTCTTAAGGTGCAGTGGACAGAGAGAAATATCTTCCAGCTCAGTTATCCCCTTCTTCCTAGTCTGTCTGGACTGAAAATGAGAGGACTGAATTGGCTGTAGGTGATCAGAATTCCACCAAATGTCTGGAAAGTCCCACTGCTGCTCTGATGCAACATCTGGCTGGGTTTCTTTCCTAGTAACATAGGCATCTATTGCCAGAGAGTCAAACAATTTGTAGTATTTCTGGCATTTTCCAGAATTCCTACCTGGTTTTCCGAACTTCTAAGCTGCTGTCTGCCTCTCTTGCTGCAGTACATCCATTGAGGTTTGCAGCTCTAAGTGTAAACTGGGTCAGTGTTTTTGGGGTTGATCAGAGAAATAAGTGACCCCTCAGAAACTTTCAGAGCTAGTACCAGCAGCACTGCTCCAAAGTCCCTCAGCCATGAGGTTCCATGGCTGTGAACAGATGAGTGATATCTCATCCAGTGCAGGATGTTCTTTGCTGGGGTGAGTTGGGTAGGAAGTCATGCCAGGCTCAGTCTAACTGCCGGGTGACTTGGGAGGGTAGAGATTTAATACTGGGTATTACAGGGTGACTAAAACTAGATTCCTCCTGAGCTTTTGGATATTTCTCTGGGTCAAGAGCTGCTCGAATGGCTGCCAGCCTGCCCTGCCTGTGACAGCAGTGTTTGTACAGAGGAGGGTGCCAGTACAAACATTGGAGTGGTTCTGCTGTGTCAGTGGAATATACTGCATGTCCTGCTCCAGCCGTGCCTTTGGATGGGATAACTCACACAAGCAGCCTTTAAAACGAGAGAGGGGATTGCTTAGTTCAAGGCCTCCTGGCTCCTTTGCTAGAAGTCACTGTACAACAGGTTTGGGGATGGTACATCCTATTCCCAAGCCTGCTTCCCAAGCCAGAAGTTTGTCCTAGTGTTTCACCTCAGCCCTGTGCCCCCAGAGATCCTCTTCCATGGCCTTCTCCAACACCAAATCAGCACAGATGTACCTTCAGGGTGCCAATTCCTGGGTCACAGAGTGTGCAGCCAGAAGCACTTGATGGTCTTTTTAGCCAGATGTTTGTCCCACAGGATGCCAGATCCGGACTTCAGCGTGAACGATGTGCGGCTGTGTGTGGGTAAGTGTCCAGAGCCACCCTGCACTCCCTTGTGTGGTTGGGCTCTCTGAGGATCTCACCCCCTGGAGTCCGTGGGACACAGGGACAGTTGAGTGACGTGTCTGTGACTGTGGCAGGGAGCAGACGGATAGTGGATGTGATGGATGTGAATACACAGCGGGACATCGAGATGTCCATGGCACAGTGGGCGCGCTACTACGAAACGCCAGAGGAGGAGCGGGAGAAACTCTACAACGTCATCAGCCTGGAGTTCAGCCACACCAAACTGGAGAACCTGGTGCAGAGACCTGCTACAGTGAGTGGGGCTCTTCCTCCCTAGGGATCTGCTTTCCCTGGAAGTCTGGAGGCGAGGTGCAACCTGGCACTGGGATGTGGTAGAAGAGGGGCTGCTCAGAACACGCGTGGGTTCAGCAGGGATGTCAGTCTGGAAGCTGCTGGAGCTGATCTCCTAGTCAGGCTGTGGTGACCATGGCCAAATCCCTGGCCTGTCACTCTGTGGAGAGATAGCTTGTTCATTGGCTGTCAGCAGTTAGAAATATGAAAGTCTGAACTCTGCACAGTGTGGCAGGGAGGGTTCCTGATGTAAAATGCTGAAATCTCTGAGGGCAGAGTAGGTCAAAACTGGAGGTGTGCTGGAACAGGGGCAGGAAGCTGTTTTGTGCTGGGAAGATGAGTTGTGGGAAGTGGGGTGGATGGGATGAACATCTCAAACTACCTCTGCAGCCAGCAGAGTGGATGTGACAGCTGTGTGGGGCCAGTTACTTCTCTCTCTTAATTGCAGAGGGAACCTCAACATCTCTGGCTCTCCTGAAGTTTTAAAGAGTTAAATCTCACCCCTAGGAGATACCATCTGGCATATTTTTTATGGAAGTCCAGAGGTGGTATCTGAACACCTGATCCTAAGTGCTTTATGTGTAGGACTGTCCCAGTAGCACTGGGAAAGCTTCTGGGTGTGGGGAGGGACCAAACAGGGATTTGTCAGCCTGGGGTAGCAAAAGGTTTTGCTATGCCCCTCTTTTTCTCTGCTCATGTCTCCTACCTCTCTGCTATAGGTGGATTTGATTGACTGGGTTGATAACATGTGGCCCAGGCACCTGAAGGAAAGTCAGACAGAGTCTACCAATGCCATCCTGGAGATGCAGTATCCAAAGGTGCAGAAGTAAGTGACTTCCTGAGCTGTGGCAGGCAGCAAACAATCTCTTGCAGGAAAACTGCCCAAGGGAGCAGCAGTGTGTACCAAGGGAAGGGGGAGGATCAGCCTCCCAGCTTATTTTTGTGGGTGACACTTGTAAGGCTCCTGCAGTCACTTATTGAATCCCCTTTAGCTGTGTGGAAAAGGGGCTGGGTGGCTTGTGACACTGCTCTGAACCAGTGGCCTGGGTTTGGGGGACCCATTCCCTTGGAATGTCATATCTGCTCCAAAATGTGGATCACCATTCATTTTCACCTTCTCCTCTTGTTTTCTACCAGATACTGTTTGATGAGTGTCAAGGGCTGCTACACAGATTTCCACGTGGACTTTGGTGGCACTTCTGTGTGGTACCACATCCACCGAGGGGGAAAGGTAGGACAGTACTTATTGGGACAGCTATAGGTGCTTGAGGAAAGTGGCTGTTGGTCTGTTTTTGTGTAAATCCTTGAGGATGCAGGTCCCAGACAGCAAATTGAAGTCTTTTCCACCCTAAACTTATCTATATTCCATGTAGCCAGACAGGCGCCAGTCCCTGGTTCAGGTGTAGCTCTAACATGGTAAATCAAACTCAGTAAGTCTCCTTGTCACTGTGGTGGCTTTCATGACACTGATGTAAATCATAGCTTAAAAAGCATCCCAAGCTCAGGCTACTTGTAACACTCTGTGTCAGGCTGGGAAGGACCTTGCTTGTCCTCTCTAGCGGGGGTAGCTGTTGCAGTCATTTTGCTGCAACAAAATGCAAGGGAAGTTCTCAGGGAGAGGGGTGAGGAAGAGATTCAGATGTTGGGAAAAGGCCATAACTGTTCATTATGTGATGATTTACATGAGTGTGTTGTCTTTATTTGCAGATCTTCTGGCTGATCCCTCCCACGCCCCAGAACCTGGAGCTCTATGAAAACTGGCTTCTCTCAGGAAAGCAGGGAGACATTTTCCTTGGGGACAGAGTGTCAGAGTGCCAGCGCATCGAGCTCAAGCAGGGCTACACATTTGTCATCCCTTCAGGTACCCTCAGGGTGGGCAGGGGCATCCTGGTCTTGGCCAGGGTTGTGGCAACACAAACTCCTGGGACACTGGCAGGATTTAGCTCCCTCAT
Organism: Calcarius lapponicus; assembly: GCA_039654755.1. NCBI lineage: Eukaryota > Metazoa > Chordata > Aves > Passeriformes > Fringillidae > Calcarius > Calcarius lapponicus. The sequence goes on from CM077468.1 coordinate 8,580,252, forward strand.
GAGTCAGTGGGAGAGGGAGATGTGATGTGGCTCTGTCCTCCTGCTTGCCACCTCCCAAAACATGCCTGTGATGGCATTGTGGATCCAGCCCAAGTGTTAGGAAAGCTGTGGCTGGCTCATATCACATTTGATTAATTATTAAAGGCGGCTTTCCCAGATCCTGTCATGTTGACACATGGAACAGTGTAGGTTCAGGAGAGGCTGGCCCAAGGTAGCTCCTCAGCTTCTGGGTGTCTTGTGACAGAGCTGTGGCATACAGCAGGACCAGGAACAGAAAACACCAGGGATTGCACAACTCACTCATTTGAGTCCTGTTATCACAACTGACACTTCTTCTGAACTGAGTGGCTTTGCCTTAAGGAAACCCATGCTGGAATTCCCCAGATGTTGGACTTGGCTGGATTGCTTAGCCTTGGAGATAAGGAGTGGAACTTGAGTTATTTTGAAGGTGTTTAGAGTGTTGGAACAGACTTCAGAAGGCTGTTCCCCTTGGTGCTAGGCCTAACATGACTAGGAAACAATCTAGGATGACACCAGGGTGACAAGCAGCTATGCAAGATGGATCAGAAGGATTCTTCCAACTCTGCTTTCTCCCCAAGGTTGGATCCATGCTGTGTACACTCCCATGGACACGCTGGTTTTTGGTGGTAATTTCTTACACAGCTTCAACATCCCTATGCAGCTCCGGATCTACAGCATCGAGGACCGCACACGGGTAAGGACCTGTGGGGGACCCGCGCTGGACACTGGGCCACTCCTGGTGTGTCATCTGAGAGCAGCAGTGGGAAGGAGGCCTGACAGATCCTCTTGCCTGTTTTGCAGGTCCCAAATAAATTCCGTTATCCCTTCTATTATGAGATGTGTTGGTACGTGCTGGAGCGTTACGTGTACTGCATCACCAGCCGCTCCCACCTGACCAAGGACTTCCAGAAGGAATCCCTCAGCATGGGTAAGTCCAGCCCTTCTTCCTTCCTTACCCCTATCCAACTGGCTTCTTACATCCCCCTGCTGGGGCACTGGCTCAGCAGTGTGCCAGGCAGGGGAGGGCTGGGTGGGGATTTTTTTGGGCATGAAGTTACAACCAGACAGACTTCTGCTTCCTCCTCTGGCCCTGCAGCAGCCCAGGTTCCTCCCAGCAGTGAAACCAGCACACCACCAGTTCAGAGCCTTATACAGAAGAGATGGGGGGAAGTTGCAGTGGCCACCATGGTGCTTTGGGCAGGAATTCTCTCTGGCTGGCCAGGGCCTTCTGCACACAGGGTTTGAGGAACTGACACAGTTACCTGGAGGGCTCAGGGACCTCATGGTCATGAGTGAGTCCACATCCCCTTTATCGCAACAAGATCCTGAGCCCTCAGCTGGAGATCCCAAGCCCTCCAAAGCAAAATGAGGTTAAATAGGGGTTTAAGCAACATGATGTAGTGGAAGATGTCCAGGCCCATGGCACTGGGGTTGGGCTAGATGGCAGTCCAGGTCCCTTCCAACCCAATTCCATGAAATGAAGTCTAGGACATGAAATTCAGTCTAGAGCATTTGCTATTTCTTCATCTGGGACCTTTTTCTGTATCTGGTGCCCTGCGTTCCCACAGACAAGCCAGGAATGGGAAGGGTGTTTAGCTGTTTTCAGCTTTTTCAGCTTCTCTGTTCCTTTCACCTCCTACAAATCTGTTGCTCCAGCATCTCTCATGACTGGGGGGGATCCCACTAAACACAGAACACTTCCTGTGATTGCTCTCCCTGTTTCTCCATCATGGCAGATATGGAGCTGAGCTCCTCGGACTCGGTGAACATGGAAGAGGAGGAGGAGGAGGATGATGATGAGGATGCAGCAGGGAAGGAATCCCGGCGCCCCGCAACCAGGAGGTCCATTCTCACCAGCCCCATCGCCAACGGTGCCAATGTGGACTATGACGAACTGGGCAAGAGCTGCCGGAGCAGCCTGCCGGGTCTCAAGAAGACCCCATCCATGGACTCTTCCGACTCCAGCCGGGGCTCCCAGAACGGCCAGGCCTGGGAGCCGAGCGGGGGCAGCCCCCGCAAGAGCAGGAAGGTGCACCTGACCCAGTTTGAGCTGGAGGGGCTGCGCTGCCTCGTGGACAAGCTGGAGTCGCTCCCTCTGCACAAGAAGTGCGTTCCCACCGGCATCGAGGACGAGGACGCCCTCATCGCTGACGTCAAGGTAGGGCTGAGCAAGTGCAAAGCACTTCCCACAGGGAAACTGGGCTTCACCCTCACCCTGCCCCTGTCCTGGGGCAGGACCGGTGTCCTCCTGTATCTCTGTGTGAGGCTGATGTTACACCTGAGGGACAGCCCTGGGATTTGGGGTTGGGAAAGCAGGAGGGTGGCTGTGCCCTGGCTGGGTGCCTTATGGCTGTCAGTGCAGGAGTGATTGTGGATGATGCAGTTCACTTCCAGTTTTGGCTGTGGACTCTGTGACAGTTGGAACCTTTCCTTGCCCCAGGTGGATTTGGCTTTGTTCCTTTGAGTTGTTTGCCCAGGGTGTGTCCTGGAGTTATGAGAGTCAGTTATTTTGGGCTGGTGAGGGTTGTTTGGATTTTATTTGCCTTCATCTGTTGAGCTGACCCAATGAGCTTTGGTGTTTTAGCCGTTTCAGCACTGAAGTGGGAATGTCAGCTTCATTCTATCCCCAGAAATCCATTCTAGTCCTTAAAAAGTTACCTCCTGCTCCCCTCCATGCTGTTGGTAATCTGTACAGCTGCTTGCCTGTACCAAAGCTAACATCCAGACACAGCCATGCATATGTCCCTGTTTTTGCCATTGTTTTTATTTCCAAGTGTTGTCTCCTGGTGGTTTTTTGTGAGATGTTTGGGTCAATCCAGAGCTCTGCTGTGTTTGGAGCAGAGGGTGCATCTCTGGGGTCTTGGCTGAAAGAGTATAGGGGCTGAATTTCTGGTTTTTTGTGGCTTTTCAGGCATCCTGTGCATGCTGTGACCTTTGAGAATGTGACATGTGTGTTTCTGAGCCCTGTATGGTGCTCTGGAGGAACCCGAGCTGGGGGCTCTGTGTTTCACCCTTGGGCTGATGAAAGGAGGCTGGTGTTGGGCGTTTTAAAGGCAGAGCCTTAAAGGCTGTTGGTGTTCAGTTGGAGTTTGAGACCTGATCAAAGAATAATCTGTTCATGTTTTGGAGGTAGTAAAGGTGTGCCTGTGGTGTTGGTGTGACTAGGCCCCTGTGTACAATTGTACCTTGCAGATGAGCTGTAGGTGACAGCCTTTGTGGTCCCAGACAACTTCCCTGAGGATTTGCTCTTTAAATCCTTGGAAGTTTGGAAGTATCCTGAGCTGCAGGACTCTGTCCCTCAGGACTGGCATCCTCAAGGCATTAAGATCCTTAGTCACAGCCTGCAGTGGATGGGGAAAGTGGGACAAGTTTGTCCAACCACAGCAAAGCTCTATTTTCAAAACCCATTTTCCATAGAGGTGATGGAAGTGGCCAGTAGAAGTTGGCTTGTAAAGCCTGGAAAGGGCTTAAGACATTTCTAGCTGGGGCCACCAATCTGCTGCAGGTACTTTTGCCCTTGTGTCACCAGGTAAGGTCATTGATGGAGCTGGGATCTGGCCAAGCTGGGAAAGCTGCACTTTGGTCTGTGCTCTCCATGGTCAGAACATGGCATTTTCTCATCCAGACTTGCAACTGTGCCACCCTGATCAGCCAGAGCCACCCTCTGCTATCTGAGTCCCCGGGCACTCCAGGAGCAGGAAAATGCTGCCTTTCCCCATAACCTCTTATGTGGTGATCAGGGTGTCTGTGTGTTGGGTCACGTGGAGAAATGTGTCCTGTCACGAGTTCAGCCTGGAGCGTCACTTGGTGGGATGTGACACTTTGGATTTGACAATGTTGTGCTTTCAGCTCTGTGGCAGGAATTGTCTGAAAATTCTGAGTGTGATGGAGGTCATTGGAAGGATCATTGACAAAGAGGGAATTTCTGAGAGCTCCTGTTGTATTTTGACTGCTTCCATCCATGATTTCTGATCTCTCTGTGGTGGTTTCCATGACTGATTTGACAGGAGGATGGTCATGAGGCAGCTGACAGCAGGTCTAAAGCTGGGCTCCTGTGTCCTGGCATAAACAGGTTATATCTGTGCTGTGCATGGAGCTGTTGGAGCACCAAGGATTGTAGAAACAAGATAAGCCTCTCCCTGAAGTGCTGGTCCTGTCTCCGGGACCTCACCTCAAAACCTCTGGTGTGGCATTGGTCACTACCTGACTGGGCAATGGGCAGAGAGAGAATTTGGTGAGGAATGGGGATGGAATCTTTAGGGATGGGTGAGGAAGTTCAGGGTGGCCTGTGAGCTGTGCCAGGCAGGTCTCCCATGGTGGGATGGCAGCACCGGTGAGAGCCCATGCCGGGGGCCCGAGGGTGTCACTGGTTGCACTGTTGGTGACAGTCCCGGAGCCAGGTCAGCATGTGACTGACTTGCTTTCTGGGAGCACAAAGCTGGAGTTGCCTGCGGATGCTTTGGATGCATTAGAAGTGGGAGCAGCCACTGCTCCCCTGTGCTGTTTGGCTTTATTTCTGGAGTTTCCTCCATTTTAATTGCGGTGTATATCTGGGGGGCGTCTCGGGGGGGGGCTGGGATTGCTTGGGGACACCTTGATCGCCCGGAATGGATCTGTCCCCCTCTAGCGGTTTGGTCCCCGGTGCCTTTGGGAATGTGGCTGCTCCCAAACTTGGCAGGCGGGATGTTTGTCCCTCCAGGTCGGGAGTGTGGGGGTGCAGACCCTGGGGGGAGCTGCGAGGGGATTGACCCTTGCCTGCATTCCCAAGCCCCGCTCGCTCCAGCGGGGTCTCCCAGATCCCGAACCCGCCTCGGAACAGACAAAACAAAGGCGCCGGGGAGGCTGGGCCTGAGCGGGACGGGGTAAGGGCTCTCCGCCACGCTCTGCCCGGCCCCGGGGAGCCCGGCCCCGGCCTCTCGGATTGCGGCGGCGGAGGGAGGGAGGGATCCCGGGGAGGCCGGTGGGCAGCGCCGCCCGGACCCTGCGCCAATCCCCGCCGTCCCGGCCCCTCCCGGCGCTGCAGCAGCGCGGCTCTGCCCTCCGCTTCCTCGCTCCCTTTTTCTCTTCTGCCATCTTCCCGTTGCAAAGCATTGCTGGGAACCGCATGTGGGTGACGCAGCAGCATTGTCTCCGGCTCAGGAAGCTGCCGCCGCCGCTGCCCAAGGGCTCGGGAGGAGCACGCGGCCGCCAGTGCGGCTGCTGGGGGCGGGGAGGAGCCGGGGGCGCTCGGGGCGGGGGGCGCAGCTGCTCCCCAGCCATGTCCCCGAACACCGGGGCTCCGGCCGGGGTCTGAGCCAGCCCCCGGAGGTGTCCGGGGAGAAGGGAGGGGGCCCCAGCCCTCGGAGTGCGGGCACCGAAACAAAGAGGGCTCGGCAAACTTCACCCCAGAGTCTCGGCAGCTCCAGAGGCGCAAGGTCAGGCAGCTGGCAACGCTCGTGGCGCGGGGAGGGGACGCGGGGACGCTCCGGTGCCGGACAGGGTGGGAGGGGACCGCGGGGGGACCCCTGCTTCCCCGGAGGGATCCCTGGCCGGTGCTTGGGCTCACCTCTCCCGTTCCCGGGGCGCTCTCACCGGCACCGCTGCCGCCGAGGCGCTCCGGCCCCGTGAGTGCCGGGTCCCCTCTGCCGCCTCCGCCGGCCACAGCGCCACGGGGCACAGGGGACCAGCGGCCTGTCGCCCACCCCGGCTCCGAGCCAGATGCAGCCGCAGGACCCGGGAGCCCCCGCGGTCCCTCGGCTCCCTGGCGAGCAGCGTGCCTGAGCCGCCCCCACGCCCGCCCCGTCCCCGGTGCCACGGGCAGGCGGACGCTGCGGTCCCACGGTGTCCGTGTGGGAGCTCCGAGCCCTGACCTTTCCCTCGGCGTGTGCTCGTGGGGAGGCGGAAGGTCTGAAGGCGGCACGCTGCGCTGCCGGGGAGCCCAGGGGAGACTGCGGCTTCCTGCCTCCCCAGAGACGCGGAAAACCGGGCGGGGGGCACGCCGGGCACCCTCTGCCCTGGCCCTGCCTGGCAGCGGGAAGCACCGCCCGCCGGGATGCCGGCAGGAGGCTCCTGCCTGCGTAACCATGGCAACGTCAAGTAAATAAAGCACCTTTGCAGCCAGCAAATTCGGTGGGGAGTGGATGTGGGGAGGGGGCCATGCTGGAGGGTGCTGAAAGGACCGGGGTGAGTGCGGGAGCCCCGTGCACCGGGAGCGAGGGGCTGTCGTGCTGGAGGGCAGCGTCGCAGTCCGTGCCAGTCCGGTCGGTGCCGAGGGATCTTTCCCTCCAAGTCAAAGCCAAATCCCGAGGCAGTGCGGGGGAGCAGCTCTCAGCTACCGGCAGCTTGTGCCAGGCCATGGAGGGGGTGCTGGGGTATCACATCCTGCACCCTCCAGGCTGCCCCGTGCCTGGGGAGCAGCGGGGGGGATAGTGCTGATGAATCGTCCCCCCAGAATCCCCCCAGATTGCCGAATCTTGGCGCTCTCCGCTTCTACCGCCGCCCAGCGCGGGGCCTCGGGGCTGAAATGCAGTTGATGAAAGCGCTGGTGCAGATCGACTCGACTGAGCTTGTCTGTCTCATGTGGGGAGGAGGGATGGTTGCTGGCGGGCGTGGGGAGAGGAGGGCTCCTTCCCAGCCGCCTTTGAAGCATGCTGGCCTTGGCATCTGGTCAGAGCCTGCCTCGCTGGCGGGAGCCGTGTTTCCCTCTGCTCACACCTGTGCTTTTTGTCTCTCTGCTGTGTTCCCCCCCACTTGTCTCTCCATTAGCTGCTGTTGGAAGAATACGCAAACAGCGACCCCAAACTGGCACTTACAGGCGTCCCCATCGTCCAGTGGCCCAAGAGAGATAAGGTAGGAGCTGCAAGGAGGGGGACCCAGACAAGTGTCACGTGTTGAGTCGTTTGCCAGGCCTGGGGTGTGGTGGCACCGCTTCCATACCCGTCTTGGGAGCAGTGCCAAAATGGGACGTGGGGCGCAGCCACCTCCACGGCACTGCGGGCAAACCCAGAGATCTCCCACTGTGCGGGTTATTTCAGCCCAGTTGATGGGTGGTAACCAGATCAGCCTTGGCTGCTCCATGTTCTCCAGCCCTTTGGTGTACAGGGAGCCTTGTTGTGGGAGGAAGGGATGATCCTGCTCTCTAGGGGCTCTCTGGATTGACAGGGAGAACCCTGGATAGCCCAGGGAATGTTGTGTGTCAGGGAAGGCCTCACTGTGGTAGGGGTGGGTGATGTGTGGGGTTGATGGTCAAGAGCAGTCCAGCTCCTCACTGTGAGGTGAACGTGTCCCTTGTGTCCCTGTCCCTGTTCTAGGATTGGGTCTTACAACACCAAGCATGGCAGCTCTCTCCCCGGAGTCTCTCCCTAGGGATAGCAGCCAGCTCTTCAGCAATGGGACCTTTCCCTGCATCCCTGCCTTTCCCTGTCCAGCTGTGCTCATAGCCCAGGACCCACAGCTGAGCTGCAGCCCGGGCTGAGCTCGCTGGGCAGATGGAGGCACGGAGCAGCCGGACTTCCCCTCTGCAGGCTGCCTTCCTGTGGCCTGCCAGGATGGCTCCCAGAGGTCACTTCTTCCTTCCTGCCAGGAGATGGGCTCACAGGCAGGCTATGGGAAAAGCAGGACCCCATCACCCTGGGAAGGGTGGGTAACACCCCGTTAGGGAGTCCGGAGACAAATGAGCCTCTCGGATTGGCCTTTGGAGGTGCCTCTCTGAGCTTGCCTGCCCTGCCCAGGGGATCCAGAGTGATCCTTGTGCAACACAAGCATCTTGGGCAGCTTTTCTGGGAGAAGTGACCTGGAGATGTGTGCATGCTTTGGGTACAGCACTCAGAGGCTTGGCACATCCCCAACCCCATCCTTGGGAGCCTGCCCTTCCCCAAGCCCATCAGCTGCGGTGCACAGCCCAGCATGGCCAATCCCAGAAGGATGCTGCAGGCAGCAGATTTCCTGTGAGGGCTGATGGGATGCAGGGTGACAGCTGGAGAGCTGTGCTGTCCTACCTGCACTGTAAACAAGGAGGGTGTGGGTGTTCCCAGTGTGCCTTGAGCTCGGGAAAGAGTGACCAGAGCTGTCCCCTTATGCAGTTGGCAGAGTGACACAGAGAGGACAGCCTGGGTGGACCTTGTCATTCCTTGCTTTGGTAGAATAGCGTGGGTGCTGTGGGATGCTTTTGGGACTCAGCAGCCCTTTCCAGACCCATTTGAGCCCTAGCAGGGGGTGAGAGGAAGGGGAGCTCTGGATGTGGGGTGGTGTGAGGGGTTAGGGAGTGTGCTCCAGGAGAAGTGGCAGGTCAGCACTGATCCAGGCACCTTTGGCTGTGGAGCACTCAGAGAGCAGAGCTGCTCTCTGGCACAATATCTGCTGTGGCAGTGCTGGATCCAGGGATCAGAGCCTTCCAGATCCCAGCGGAACGCAGCGCTCCCCTCTCCTCACCCAGTTCCTCTCTCCCTGTCGCCAGCTAAAGCTCCAGGCCCGGCTGCGGGTGCGCCTGCCCACCATCCCCATCACCAAGCCGCACACCATGAAGCCAGCGCCGCGCCCCACTCCCGTCAGGTCCACGGTGTCTCCCATCGTGTCGGGCGCCCGGCGGAGGCGGGTGCGGTGCCGGAAATGCAAGGCCTGCATGCAGGGCGAGTGTGGCATGTGCCACTACTGCAGGGACATGAAGAAGTTCGGCGGGCCCGGCCGCATGAAGCAGTCCTGTGTCCTCCGGCAGTGCTTGGCGGTGAGTCCGAGTTGGATTCCTGGGGGATAGCTGGTTGCTTCTCCATGGTTCAGGTAGTAGGGAAGGAAAGGAGGAAGGCTGGCCCACCATGCCCTGGTGTCAGCCCTGCTTTTCCTTTGTAGCCCAGGTTGCCTCACTCGGTCACGTGTGCACTTTGCGGGGAGGTGGATCAGAACGAGGACTCGCAGGACTTTGAGAAGAAGCTCATGGAGTGCTGTGTCTGCAACGAGATCGTTCACCCTGGCTGTCTGCAGGTGAGCAGGGCACGTGCTGGGCACAGGGGGGCTCTGCTGTGGGGCTGGGCTGCTGCTGACCCCCTCCTCTCATTGCAGATGGATGGGGAAGGGCTGCTCAATGATGAGCTCCCCAACTGCTGGGAGTGCCCCAAGTGCTACCAGGGTGACGATGCAGAGAAGGGCCAGGTAAGGAACAAGGCAAGGATCTGTGTTTTCCATGCCTCCACTGCATCCTGCCAGGGATGTGTTCAACAAGCATGGGCTGGGAGGGCAGTGATCAGTGAGAATGAGAATCATGGGGGTGCAGCACTTGAGGGCCTGGGGACATCCTGCTGCAATGTGATCCTGAGATATTCCACTGTAAGAGACACTGGACTGTTAGGCACTGAGTGGAAGCCACCCCCAACCTCAAAGGACGCCCCTTTTGAGAAGGGGTTAGGATAGTGCTTTTTGCTGGTGTGGGTGGACTCTGGTCCTCGTGGTACTTAGATGAGCTGTGGGGAAGAAATTACTTGCTGTGAGGGTGATGAAACCCTGGCAGTGATTGACCAAAGAAGCTGTGAATGCCCCATCCCTGGAAGTGTTCAAGGCCAGGTTGGATTGGGCTTGGAGCAACCTGATCTAGTGGAAGGTGTCCCTATCTAACCCAAACCATTCTGTGATTTCACTGGGCACTGCTGGGGCAGATTCTGCCAGCACCATGGTGTTTCCCTGGGGAAGAAGTGAAGGAAAAGCCTTCCCTAGGCCCCATTCCTGCTAACCAGCCGCCCCCATTCCCTGCAGAAGCGGAAGGTGGAGGAGAGCGATGACGACATGGCACAAGCCAAGGTGCTGCGGCCCCTGCGGAGCTGCGAGGAGCCCCTGACCCCCCCGCCGAACTCGCCCACCCCGATGCTGCAGCTGATCCACGACCCCGCGTCCCCCCGCGGGGTGGTGACACGCTCGTCCCCGGGCGCCGGGCCCAGCGAGCACCACAGCGCCAGCCGGGACGAGCGCTTCAAGCGCCGGCAGCTGCTGCGGCTCCAGGCCACGGAGAGAACCATGGTGCGGGAGAAGGAGAACAACCCTAGCGGCAAGAAGGAGCTGTCAGAGGTGGAGAAGGCCAAGCTGCACGGCTCCTACCTCACCGTGACGCTCCAGCGCCCCACCAAAGATGTCCACGGCACTTCGATTGTCCCCAAGCTCCAAGCCATCACAGCCTCCTCGGCCAACCTGCAGCACTCTCCGCGCGTGGTCGTGCGCCATGCGCCTGCCAGGATGCCCCTGCGGAGCGGGGGCGACGAGGAGGCGGCCGCCGAGGAAGAGGAGGAGGAAGAGGAGGAGGAGGACGAGAACGCGGAGGAGGGGGGGGGCGGCGCGGCTGAACGGGCGCGGGGGCCGGGCGCAGGAGGGCGAGGAGAGCTGCGTGCAGCGCGAGGTCTGGATGTCCGTGTTCCGCTACCTCACCCGCAGGGAGCTCTGCGAGTGCATGCGGGTGTGCAAGACCTGGTACAAGTGGTGAGTGTGGGGACACGTCCTGGGGCTGGGGCTACATCTGTGGCGGACACCCAGAGGGAGCAGGGGGAAGGATGTCACCTCGCTGCCCTCCTGTCACTCCCCAGAGCCAGGCAGTGTCATTATAGCCAGCCCACTGCCTCTGCCATGTGTGTACCCATCTCTCTTATTCCCTTCTGCCTTCCTCCTGTCCCCTCAGCTGTCCCCTGCTAGGTCCTTGTGAGGTGCCAGTGCCCTTCCCTCGCCCATCACGCTGATGGTGCTTGCCCTTCCTGGCCTCCCTTGCTGCCTCTCCTCCCAGCAGGCAGGGAAGGCAGGCTGAGGCGGGATGGCTTTGCTGGCTGGAAGCGCCTCGGGGGACAGCAGGCCCAAAGAAGACAATGCTGGCACCAGGACAGCTGTGCATGGAGGGCTTGGGAACAGACGGGAATGGAAACTGGGAGGTTTCTAACAGCTGAGCAGCAGGGATTGCCGGCTTTGATCAGCAGCTGGTGGCAGTGGTGTGGTGGAGGAGTGTCCCCTTGCCTGCACCTTCAGGGACTCAGCTAAGCTGCCATCGGGTCCTGGCTTTCCACAAACTCCCGTGGGAGAGGAGGAGTTTGCTCCTGGCAAGGGAGTGAGCTCTGCTGGGGCTGCGGGGTGGGACACACAGTGTTTTGCCTGCTGGGAGTAAGGATCCTTAAGATCAGGAAAAAACACCCAGAGGGGGGCAAGCAAGCCTGCAGTTGCAACTTGGAGTTTTATTTTGGGGCAGTAAAACCCTGCTGGGGCTGTGCTGGGTGGCCCAACACCTTCAGCAGCTTGCCTTGTTTGGGGAAACCCATGGGAACCAGGAGGAACAACCTTGTTCTGTGGCTGGGGCCACGCCAGGGCTGGGCTCCTTCTGGAAGCCAGGCAACCTGCTGGCTGTCTATTATCCCATGGGACTCTTGGGACTCAACTTTCAGTTTTGTCCTTGTCCCCAGGTGCTGTGACAAGAGATTGTGGACAAAGATAGACTTGAGCAGGTGCAAGTCCATCACCCCGCAGGCGCTGAGCGGCATCATCAAAAGGCAGCCGGTCAGCCTTGACCTCAGCTGGACCAATATCTCAAAAAAGCAGCTTACATGGCTCGTCAACAGGCTGCCAGGTGAGTGTGGGCTGGGGAAGGGTCCCTTCCTCTGCCACCAGCCTGCTCCAAGGCTTCTTGAGGGCTGGGTCATGGGGAGAGACACCCCACAAGCCTGGGAACTCCTGGGTGCCTGGGTCCCATCACCCAGCAAGTGTCCCACCCCAGGCAGGGAGGGGACCTGCATCCTCATGTCTTGGAAAAAGATGGTGGAGATCTGGGATGCTTGGGAGCCTACCAAACCCGTCTAACTCGTTACCTGCCTCCCTTGTGCCAGGCCTGAAAGACCTCATCCTAGCGGGCTGTTCCTGGTCTGCGGTCTGTGCCCTCAGTACCTCCAGCTGCCCCCTTCTCAGGACCCTCGATCTTCGGTGGGCAGTAGGAATCAAGGACCCTCAGATCCGGGACTTACTCACGCCTCCAACAGACAAACCCAGTAAGCTGCTGCTGCTGCTGCCCTGGGGGTGCCTGGGCCGGGCAGGGTGAGGTCCCCAGGGCAGTCTGTCCACTCTGGTTGTCCCTCTGCCCGTGCAGGTCAGGACAATCGCAGCAAACTCCGCAACATGATCGACTTCCGGCTCGCCGGGCTGGACATCACGGACGCCACGCTGCGCCTGATCATCCGCCATATGCCCCTGCTCTCCCGCCTCGACCTCAGCCACTGCAACCACCTCACGGACCAGTCGGCCAACCTCCTCACCGCCGTGGGCTCCTCCACACGCAACTCCCTCACCGAGCTCAACATGGCAGGTGCGTGCCCTGCTCCAGGTGCCTCCCGGGTTTCCCGCTCCTCCTCCCGGTGCTGGCTGCTGGAGGCGTCCCCCTCACGCTCCGTGTGCTCTCTGCCCGCAGGCTGCAATAAGCTGACGGACCAGGCCTTGCTGTACCTGCGCCGCATCTCCAACGTCACCCTCATCGACCTGCGGGGTTGCAAACAGATCACCCGCAAAGCCTGTGAGCACTTCATCTCGGACCTGTCCATCAACAGCCTCTACTGCCTGTCCGATGAGAAGCTGATCCAAAAAATCAGCTAGAGACCCTCCCCGGGGCAGACTGAGGAGAAGGAAAAGAGCCCATCCCGCCCCTCTCGGAGAGCCCCTCCTCCACCTCCCCCCCTTGCCCTGCGTGTCCTGCCGCTGCCTCCCACCTGACTCGGCAGGCAGGGCTGGCGCTGGCCTCGCTCCGCTGTCCTTCCTCCTCCTCCTTCCCCGGGACTTCTGCCGAGGAAGATGTCCCGCCAGGCTGGCCAGTACCAGAGGAGGAACGGGCACATGGCAGGGAGCCTCGGCCCGGAGGCTGGCCGCTCCCGAGGCAGGGGCTGTGACAGAGGCCTCTGTGCAGAGAAATGGGGCACCCTCTCCCCCCAGCTTTTCCCCTCATCCCCGTCGTCTCCTTGCCTTGAAACACTTGTCACTTCCCCGGTAGCACAAAGCTTGAGGGTCGAGGTCTCTCCGAGGAAGCGGGAGCAGAGCCAGAACACCCCGTCCCCCTCTGTGCCGCCACCAGCTCGGCGCTTCCCTGCGCTCTTCCCCCCTTTTCCCTTTGCCTTCGCCTTCCCCCTCGACTGGCTGCAGGGACTGCTATCCATGCCCCTCCTCCTCCCACACATCCGGGCGGTTCTTTGAGCACCCAGGGCAGGAGCCCCGTGGCCGGGGGTGTCCCGGGAGCAGGGGCTGGGGGATAACTCGTCTGTCCGAGGGGATGGAGCAGGGGAGAACCCACAGGTACACCAGAGCTCAGGGAGGACTCGGGAAGCATCAGCCAGGGGTGAGTGAGCGCGGGGCGGGGACAGGAGCTGCCTCCTCTTCCTGCCCAGCTGCCGGCACCACGAAGCACTCTGGGGCCGGAGGGGCGAGGGCTGCTCCGTGGCCTGGGACCGAACTGGCATCGTCCTCTCCTTCCCCCCACCCCCTTTTCGCTGCCGATTTTCCTTTGCAATGAATGGTTGGTCCAAAGAACCTCTCTCTAGGGCAGCAGAGAGCTTTTTGCACTTTAAAAAAAACAACAAAAAAAAAGACAAAAAAACAAAACAACAAAAAAAAAAAAGACAAGAAAAAAAAAGGAAAAAAGGTTGTAATCTTCTTTTTCTGGGTCACTATTTTATTTCCCTCCCTGTCCTGCCTGTGCCTGGACGCTCCCCCTCTCTGTCCCCCCGGTGTCAGCACCCTGCTCTCTCCCTGGCAGCGTACCGATAGCACAATCCGGGGTGTCCCCTCCGTGCCACCACCGGTCCCCAGCCCCGCAGGGGTCCCCGGGGGCAGCCCGCACCCCCCCTGCTGCTTCAGAAGCAATAAAGGAGGAGAGGCGGCCCGCGGGCTGTGTCCCCGCAGGGGGACACCAGGGGACAATCCCGCAGTGCCTGCGACGAGGGGCAGCGCGGCCGAAGCGGAGCCGGAGGGCTCGGAGCAGGAACCCCCCCCAGGCGAGAGGAGGAGCCTTCGGCCTCGGCCGCTCTCGGCGGTGGCTCCCGGGAAAAGACATCGGAAGAATTAAAGCTTTTCTTTTTCCTTTGGATTCCTTTTGAGTTTTGCAACGCGAAAGAAAAATTTCCAGAGCTGGGGTCGAGAGGGGCGAGGTGCTCCCTCCTGCGCGGGGACAGCAGCCCCTTCCCGCCGTGTCCCCGCCCTCCAGCCGCAGAGACTCCGGCGTGCGACCCTCCTCACCACCCCGGCGTGGTGCAAATCCACGAGGAAGAAAAAAAGAGAATTATATATAATAAAAAATCACTTAGTGATTTAAAACCAACCCAGCCTGCTCCCTAAAGACAACTCCTGCAAGCAAAGTCACTTGTTTAAGGGTTTGGTTGTGGTTTTGTTTTGTTTCGATCCCCCCTTCCCTCCCTTCCTCCTTCCCTCCCTTCCCCGGAGAAATATTGTAAATATCTATTTTTTTGTTGGCGATTTAGAGTCCATCTCTGATGTTTGTGCTTTAAAATTAAATGTAAGCATTAAGGGTAAAAGCAAACCAAGTCTTGCGCTCTCTCAGCTGGCGTTGGGGGTTCTTGGCTGGGGCAGAGGGAGGGCACCTACTTGGCAAGTGGGTTTGGTTTTATTTTTCCTTTTTTAATATTTTTAAGGTTTTTTGGTTTGTTTGGTTTTTTTTTTGGGGGGGGGGGGCGGGGGGGTTTGCTTCCTGAGCCTTTTCTGATGATGGATTTTTAGGCTCTTTGTTCATGCCACATTAGCACCAGCCTGGGCGAGCTGTTGTGTGGGGAGGGAAAACCCCAACCTCCCACGGGAGATATTTTGTTTCTTGGGGGTGGATTTTTGGAATAAAAAGAAAAAAAAACTGAAAGAAAAAACAAGACCAACTAAAATCCCTCTGCCCGTTTGTCTGTGAGGGAAGTGGAGGGGACAGGCCAGGGCTGGCGCCTCCTGTGTCCCCCCTGTCCCCAGTACTGTGGCTTTCTCAGCTGCTCGAGAAGAAACTGGAGCACCGTCGGTGGTGGCAGCTGTCCCTGTGTCCCACCGCCTCCTGCCAGGGCCACAGGTCCTCAGAGGCCTGAGGGGCTTTTGCCCTCCCCATCCTTTGGGAAACCTGTCCCTTCCCAGTGGGTTCCTGGGCCACCAGGGTGACATTTAGTGTCCCCACCCTGTGGGGATGTCACGGCCCAGGTCCCCATGGTGGCCGGGCTGTGACATTTGCATGGTGAGGCACACGGCAGGTGACATCATCCTCCACAGGTGGCTGAGGCCACTGTCACCCTCCCTGTGCCCTGGTGCCCAAGTGCCACCATGTGCCTCCCCCGGTGATGCAGCAGAGCCAAGCGGATCTCAGCGCCCCGACCGCCTGCCTGTCCCCTCCAGGTGTCCCTCGTGGCCCCGGGGACAGGGACCCTGCACACGGCGTCACACCCGCGTGGTCACACCCACCGCCACGCGTGGCACATGTGGTCACACACTGGTGTGGAATGACACACACGACGTCACACACACACAGAGCCACTGTCACACACACCCGTGGTGTCTCTCACACAGTGTGACACACGCAGTGGTGGTGTCACACCCCCAGGCTGGCACACACACCTGGTGGCACACGGGCATCCAGTGCCACGCATCCTGTGTCACGCACACACCCAGTGTCACACACACACACGCAGTGTCTCACACACACAACCAGTGTCACACACACACACACAGTGTCACACACACACATGCATACACCCAGTGTCACACACACCCAGTGTCACACACACAGAGTGTCTCACACACACACACACACACCCAGTGTCACACATACACCCAGTGTCACACACCCAGTGTCACACACACACCCAGTGTCACACACCCAGTGTCACACACATACACCCAGTGTCACACACAGACACCCAGTGTCACACACACACACACACCCCCAGTGTCACACACACACCCAGTATCACACACATACACCCAGTGTCACACACCCAGTGTCACACATACACCCAGTGTCACACACCCAGTGTCACACACACACCCAGTGTCACACACCCAGTGTCACACACACACCCAGTGTCACACATACACCCAGTGTCACACACCCAGTGTCACACACACCCAGTGTCACACACACACACACAGTGTCACACACACACATGCACACACCCAGTGTCACACACACCCAGTGTCACACACACAGTGTCACACACACACACATACACTCAGTGTCACACACCCAGTGTCACACACCCAGTGTCACACACCCAGTGTTACACACACCCAGTGTCACACACCCCCCCAGTGTCACACACACAGCCAGTGCCACAGCCGGTGTCACGGCCCCTCCCGGGCGGGTGTGGCGGCGCTGCTGTCCCCGCCCAGCCCCGCTGTCCCCGCCCGCGCCCCGGTGCGGCCGCGCCCCGTTCCGCGCTCCGCTCCCGCCGCTCCGGGCGCTGCCGCCGCCCGCGTCCCGGGGCCGCCGAGCCCCTCCCGGCCGCTCCCCGCTCCTCCGCCCGGCTCCTCTCCGGCCCCGTTCCGCTTCCGGGCGCGGTTCCGGTTCCGGGGCCGGCGGGTCGGGTCGGGCCGGGGCCGGTGCGGCTCCGGCGGCGGGGCCGGCGGCGCGGCACGATGGCGGACCTGGAGGCGGTGCTGGCGGACGTGAGTTACCTGATGGCCATGGAGAAGAGCCGCGCCGCGCCCGCCGCCCGCGCCAGCAAGAGGATCGTCCTGCCCGAGCCCAGGTGAGGCCCCGCCGCTGCCCCTCCGCTTGTCCGTCCGCCCGTCTGTCCGTCCGTCCGTCCGCCACCCCCGGCCCCTCGGTCACCCCTTCCCGGTACCTCTCGCACGCGCCCGCGGGTCACGAACACCTCCCGCACACGTGCGTGCCGGTCACACCTGGCCTGACACACGGACATGGACACACGGACATGGACACACGGATATGGACATACACAGACAGGCGCACGGATATGGACACATGCGGATATGGACACACAGACATGGACACACACACGGATATGGACACACAGACATGGACACACACGGATATGGGCACACAAGTGACTCACCTGTGGCACAGACAGACACACGGACATGGATACATGGATATGGACACACAAGTGTCACGCCTGTTGCACAGACAGACGCACGGACATGGACACACAGACGTGGATACACGGATATGGACACACGGCTATGGACACACAAGTGTCACGCTTGTTGCGCAGACAGACACACAGACATGGACACGCACACACACTTCCTGCCTGACACAGGGACGCACTAACACAGACACACGGACGCACGCACATCCTGCTGTCCCACCCAGCTGTGTGTCCCTTTGCGGCCGCCGTGTCACACCCATGTGTACACACACACCTGTACCCAGGTGTGCCGAGGGTCGCGGTCCCCTGTCCCCGTGCCAGACCCCGGTGCCCTCCTGTGCCTTCACTGCCAGGCACCTGTGAGGCTTTTTGGGGGTGACACTCGTCCCCACCCTCCTTTGGGTCCCGGTGCATGGGACACGCTGGGATCCTGGCACCTACAACGTGCCCCACTGGGGTAGGGACACACAGGATGGCAGGACGTGTGTGCCACCGGGGCTTGGGGACACGGGAGGAGCAGGAGAGGAGGGTGGGGAGCAGGGGTCCGTCGGGGGCACGGCTGAGCCCCTTGGTGTGTCCCCAGCATCCGCAGCGTCATGCAGAAGTACCTGGAGGACCGGGGAGAGGTGACGTTTGACAAGATCTTCACGCAGAAGATCGGTGAGCTGGGGACACGGGGGCTGTGGGGGACACAGGGGGACACCTGGGCCAGCAGCCACAAGGGGCGAGCATGGGTGGCTGGGGGGCAGCACTGGTGGCCACCCTGACAGCGAGAGTGGCCGTGGGGATGGCGGGGAGGTGTGGGGCCGGGCTGGGCTGGGGTGCCGGGGGGCTGCGCCACACTCCCCACCCTGTGTCCCCTGTCCTGTCACTTCCCCCCACGCCAGCGCAAACCGTCCGGGGCAGGAAGCGCCTCTCACTTCCTCCTGCTGCTCCGGCGGTTTCCGGGCACGTCCGCCCTGCTCCGTGTGCCCGCCCGTGCCCCTGCCCCCACGGTGGGTGCCCCACGGCAGCCCCTCACTGCCCTGGGGTGCTGCTCCCCACGCCAGCTGGGGCCCTGTCACCCTGTCACCCTGCCAGGTCCTCACTGGTCCCTGCTTGGCACTTCCCCCAGTCCTGGCACTGGGGTGGCAGCAGGGCTGGGCAGGCCCAGGGGATGTCCTTGTGTCCCTTGGCCTGGCCCGGGGGGCTGTCACCTCTCACGCTGTGGCTCTGTCCCTGCAGGCTACCTGCTTTTCCGGGATTTCGCCTTCAACCAGGCCGAGGAGGCCAAGCCCCTGATGGAATTTTATGAGGAGGTGAGACAGGGGGACCCAGGGGACAGCCCCCTGAGTGCACCTGCAGTGGGGTTGGTACCTCCTGGGACACGGTGCCAAGGGCACCACCCGAGGTGACAGTGCCCAGGGAGCTGGGAGACACTGTCTGAGGGGATGGGATAACCCCTCCCATGGGACCTGGCACCCAGAGGGGCCACAATTCCCAGCATTCTGCCTGCCCCTGTGCCACTGGAGCTGTGCCCTCTGCAGATCAAGAAGTACGAGAAGCTGGACTCGGAGGAGGAGCGAGCCGCCCGCAGCCGCCACATCTTCGACCATTACATCATGAAGGAGCTGCTGGCCTGCTCCCACGTGAGTGCCCTGGGCAGCAGGGTGGCAGGGACGTCCCCACTGTGCCCACAGTGTCCTCAGGGGCAGCCCCACACCCCCCACAGGCTCCATCCTGGGAGCCACATCCCAGCCCTGCGGACGGGGGTTCCTCTGTGGCCTGGTGCAGCCCCGCCTGGCCGCTGTCCCTTCTGCCCGAGGTGACACGGTCCTGTCCCCCTCACAGCCCTTCTCCAAGAGCGCCACGGAGCATGTCCAGAGCCGCCTGAGCAAGAAGCAGGTGCCCCCAGACCTCTTCCAGGTGGGCATCATCTGGGACAGGGAAGGCGTCCTTGCCACCTGTAACACTCAGAGGGTTGATCCTTAGAGGGGGCTGGGGGTGACAGGAGTCCCTGAAGGTGGGAGGGGGGTGTCCCAGGAGGAATGGGGACCCTGAGGGATGGTGAGAGGGTCCCCAGAATGTTGGGAGTGAGGGGAAATTGATTGTAGTCCCCACGGGGTGATGGGAGACTGGGGGCTGGAGGTAGCAGGGGGTCCTCAGAGGGAGGTGACTGGGATCCTGGATGTCACCTTAGGGGTCCCCAGGGCTGGTGGTGTTGGGGTTCCCAGAGACTGAGGTGGCAGAAGCATCCCCAGGGGCCTGGGGAGTGGCAGTGGGGGGATGTGAAATCCCAGGGGTGGAGGAGACCCCACCTAATGATGGGATCAGGGTGACCTGGGTGGCCCTGGGGACCCAGCACCGAGCCCTGTGTCCTCCCCAGCCCTACATTGAGGAGATCTGCCAGAACCTGCGTGGAGGCATCTTCCAGAAATTCATTGAGAGGTGAGCTGGGAGGAAATTCCCATGCAGGTTGGGGTGTCCCATCCCACTGTCTCCCACTGCAGAGAGGGACCAGGGTCCCCACACTGGGGACTTGGGGGTCTCTTCCTTTCCCAAGTGTCCTGGGAGGTGCTCCCTGTCTCCAGACAAATCCAGGGAGTCTTTGAGGGCTGTGTTTCTCCAGGATCTCCACTCTTGCCCTCTCTGCTCTTCCTTGCAGTGACAAGTTCACGCGGTTCTGCCAGTGGAAGAACGTGGAGCTGAACATCCATGTGAGCAGGAGCCCCTGCCCCTCGCCTCCCAGGGAGTGGGACGTGCTTCAGGGAGCCCCTGTGTCCCTCACCTGGGAAAACTGGGGCGGGGCTCGGTGTCCAGGCTCACGCCAGTCTCCTCCTCAGCTCACCATGAACGACTTCAGCGTTCACCGAATCATCGGCCGCGGCGGCTTCGGGGAGGTCTACGGCTGCCGGAAAGCGGACACGGGCAAAATGTAACGGGAATGCCCCGGCACACAGGGGCCCCCCTGGGGTTTGGGGTGGGCATTGCTGTGGTGACACGTGTTGGGGGGCTGCGGGGATGTCACGGCTGTGGGCGGGAGGTGGGTGCTGGCCCTGCTGTGGGGACACGGTGGCCGCAGGGACTCCGTGTCCCCCCCAGGTACGCCATGAAGTGCTTGGACAAGAAACGCATCAAGATGAAGCAGGGCGAGACGCTGGCCCTCAACGAGCGCATCATGCTGTCCCTCGTCAGCACTGGGGTGAGGGGACACGGGTGCTGGGCTGGGGACAGGGTGGCAGGGGACAGGGACAGGGGGGTGACCCCGTGTCTCCACCAGGACTGCCCGTTCATCGTGTGCATGTCCTACGCCTTCCACACGCCCGACAAGCTCAGCTTCATCCTCGACCTCATGAACGGTGAGAGCCTGGCCCTCAGCCACTCCCGGGGCACAGAGCCCCCTGCCACTGCTGCTCCGGGTGACAGCTGGTCCCTGTCCCCACAGGGGGGGACCTGCACTATCACCTGTCCCAGCACGGCGTCTTCTCGGAGGCGGAGATGAGGTTCTACGCAGCCGAGATCATCCTGGGCCTGGAGCACATGCACAGCCGCTTCGTGGTGTACCGTGACCTCAAGGTGACCGTCCCCACCCGCAGGACATCCCCAGGACATCCCTTTGGAACTCCCTGCACTGCCCTGTGGGCACCCTCAGTGTCACAAACCCTGCCCTCAGAACATTGTGGGAGAGCCCAGAGGGCACCCTGAGCTCTAATGGACACCCCAACAGCAAAATCCATGGGCACCCCGTGACTTCAGGGGCACTCAGACACCCCCAAATCCCACAGAGCCCCCCAGGCTCACCGCCCCACATCCACAGGCCACTCTGGGGCTCAGGGTGTCCCCCGGTGTCCCCACAGCCAGCCAACATCCTCCTGGACGAGTTCGGCCACGTCCGCATCTCCGACCTGGGCCTGGCCTGCGACTTCTCCAAGAAGAAGCCCCACGCCAGCGTGTGAGTGTGCCCACACCCCTGCCCGCCCTGCCCCCCCGCCCGGGGCGGCCCCTGACCCCCCTGTGCCCCCTCCCCAGGGGCACCCACGGGTACATGGCGCCGGAGGTGCTGCAGAAGGGGGTGGCCTACGACAGCAGCGCCGACTGGTTCTCGCTGGGCTGCATGCTCTTCAAGCTGCTCCGGGGGTGAGTGTGGGCTCAGCTGGGCACAGCTGGACACAGCTGGGCACAGCTGGCACTGCTGAGCCCCCTCTCCCTCCACACCGCAGGCACAGCCCGTTCCGGCAGCACAAGACGAAGGACAAGCACGAGATTGACCGGATGACCCTCACCATGGTGGGTGGGGGCGCTGAGGGGGCTCTGGGCAGGACGTGGGAGGCACACGGGGGGTCAGGGACGGCCGGTCTTTGCCTGGAGCACGTGTTGGTGCCCAGCTGTGTGTCACCGTGCGTCCCTGTCCCCGCTCAGCAGTGATCTCCTGGAATCTCCCACAGGCCGTGGAGCTGCCGGACTCCTTCTCCCCGGAGCTGCGCTCCCTGCTCGAGGGGCTGCTGCAGCGGGATGTCAACCGGCGCCTGGGCTGCATGGGCCGAGGGTGAGTGTCCCCAAGGCCCCCAGGGCATGGGACAGGGTGTGCTGGCACAGTGTCCCTGCAGCCACGCTCACCCGCCCTCCTCCTTCCGCAGGGCGCAGGAGGTGAAGGAAGAGCCCTTCTTCAAGGGCCTGGACTGGCAGATGGTGTTCCTGCAGAAGGTGAGGGGTGTGTGCCCATGGCTGGGGACAGGGACAAGGACACAGATGTGGGCAGCCTCCCCTCTGACCCCCACTGCTGCCCACAGTACCCGCCGCCCCTCGTCCCGCCCCGCGGCGAGGGTGAACGCGGCCGACGCCTTCGACATCGGCTCCTTTGACGAGGAGGACACCAAGGGCATCAAGGTACCGGGCACAGGGGCCAAGCGTGGGGGTGTGGGGTGTCCCACAGCCCCTCACCCCGGCATCCCACCCTGCCCAGCTGCTGGAGAGCGACCAGGAGCTGTACCGCAACTTCCCGCTCACCATCTCGGAGCGCTGGCAGCAGGAGGTCACCGAGACCGTCTTCGACGCCGTCAACGCCGACACCGACAAGCTGGAGGCCCGCAAGAAGGCCAAGAACAAGCAGCTGGGCCACGAGGAGGGTGAGTGGGGCCGGGGACCCCCGCCCTGGGCCACCCCTGGGCACATCCCAGTGCTGATCCCGCCTGCCTGTGATCCCAGAGTACGCCATGGGCAAGGACTGCATCATGCACGGCTACATGGCCAAGCTGGGCAACCCCCTTCCTGACGCAGTGGCAGCGCCGCTACTTCTACCTCTTCCCCAACCGCCTGGAGTGGGCGCGGGGAGGGCGAGTCGCCGGTAAGGGGGGGCACGGCACCGGGAGGGGGCAGGGCTTGGGGGTGCCCGGGGCATCGGGCTGAGCCTGTCCCCCCAGCAGTCCCTGCTCACCATGGAGGAGATCGACTCGGTGGAGGAGACGCAGGTGAAGGAGCGCAAGTGCATCCTGCTCCGCATCCGCGGGGGCAAGCAGTTCGTGCTGCAGTGCGACGTGAGTGTCCCCCTCCCCATCCCCCTGGCTGCTGGCCACCTCCTGATGCCTGCTAGCCGTCCCCCAGCTCCCTGCTAGCAATCCTCCTGCTGCCTGCCAGCCATCCCCCAGCTCCCTGCTAGCCATCCCCCTGCTCCCTGCTAGCCATCCCCTCTGCTGGCTACTAGCTGGCCATTTGCATGTTTAGTCCTTCACGCCATGCCAGGGCATCAACACTGAAAATGCGGGGCAACCCCGCAGCCCTGGCACCCTGGGGCGGCCCAGCCCTGCCCTGTCTCCGCTCCTGACCCCTTTCCCTGCCCCGCAGAGCGACCCCGAGCTGGTGCAGTGGCGGAAGGAGCTGCGGGAGGCGCAGCGCCAGGCGCAGCAGCTGCTGCAGCGGGTGCCCCGCATGCAGAACAAGCCGCGCTCGCCCGTGGTGGAGCTCAGCAAAGTGCCCTTCATCCAGCGCTCCCACAACGGGCTCTGACCCCTCCCCGCGCGCCCCCTTCCCCCTTCCCACCCCGCCTCTAATTTATTGGGTTGGGTTCCCGCGTGTCCCCGCTCTCGGCGTGCCCGGGGGGCTGCGGGGAGGGGGCGCGCCCGGTGCCGGCGTCACCCGGGGGCGCACGGCCTGGCACCTTCTCCCCGGCGCGCCCCCCGGCCCTGCAGGAACTCTCCGGCTCAGATGAAGGCAGCCCCGTCCCTCCCGCCCGCTCCCCAGTGCCGCGTGTGCCAAAGGGGCCGGCGGGGGTCCCCGGCCGGCATGTCCCCCCCTCCCCGCGTGGCTGAGCCCGTCCCGTGGGTGGCACCCCCTCCTCGTGTGCGTGTGTGGCTGTGTGTGAGTGAGTGCGTGCCCAGGGGGACCCCCTGTAAATACTGTGCCACGGGTCCCCTGCGCCCCCCGCCCTGCCGCTGCCCCTCCTGCCCTCCCTCCTGAGGAGAAGGGAGCGGGCGGGGACCCCCTTAAACCAGCCGCGGGTGGGCACAGGGTGCCCCCTGCCCCCCCAGTCCCGGCAGCAAATGTAAATATTAGTCTCTGGTCGCTCTGCTCCCGGGGCTGGAGGGGCACCGGCAGGGGGGGCACGGGGGCAGGGCCAGGGGCAGTGGGTGAGTGAGGTTTTCATGAGCAGAGATGTGAGAATGCCAGAAAAAAAAGAGTTTTTATAATAAAAAGATCGAAAAACACCATCCGGCTCCACCTCAGTGTGGGAGGGAGAGATGGCTCCACGCCCGCTGAGGGTGGCATGGAGTCCTTGTCACCTCCTGTGGTGTGGGAGATTCCTGATTGTCCCCCTGTGGACACACCAGCACTCTGGGGACATGCCGGAGCATCCCCAAGCCCCACAGGATGGGGGTCCCGAGCCAGCGTGGGCTGCTGGAGGCTGTGGCTCTGTCCCCAGGGATGATCTGGGCTGTCGCTTGTCACCAGGCAGCGCAGGTGGCCACCTCTCCTGCCCACAACCCTGCCTGCGGGCAGTGTCAGGGTGCCGCGCAGCCGGGCTGGTGCTCCGGCATTCCTGGGGATGGGATGGGATGGGATGGGATGGGATGGGATGGGATGGGATGGGATGGGATGGGATGGGATGGGATGCCCGATGGTTCTGAGCACCAGGTACCCCTCCACTGATGTTATGATGTCAAAGGGGTCAGGGAGCCTCGGGGTGCCCAGCAGGAGATGCCGGGCACCGGCAGCCCCCGGTACCGGGGGTCAGCTGGGGCCAGGGGGGGTCTCTGTTTTAAACCCCGATGGGAGGGTGCGAGAGGGTCCGGCCCCAGGCTGTGTCCGGGGCCGGTTCCAGTCGCATTCCGGTGCTGCGGCAGTGGCGGTGCCCACAGTCGCGGTTCCCGGTGCTGGTGCCGTTCCCAGTGCCTGCTCCCATTCCCGGTGCCGATAACGTTTCCGGTGCCCCACTCCCGACCCCTCGTTCCCGTGCCCAGTGCCAATGCCATTCCCGTGCCCGGTGCCCGTTCCCCTTCCTGGCGCCCCGTTCCCGCTCCCTTTGCCGGTGCCCGTGCCCGGTGCCAATGCCCCTTCCCTTTTCCCGCTCCCTTTGCCGGTGGCCCGTTCCCGGCGGCGATGCCGTCCCCTCTCCACCTGCCCCCCGCCGGTGCCGCGCCTGTTCCCGGTGCCGGTGCCCGGTGCGGCCCCGCCCCGCGCCGCCGCGCTGCGCCGCCGCCGCCCCCGCGCAGCCATTGCGGGCAGGCCCCGCGCTGCGGCCCGCTCCGTCCGCCCCGGCGGCCCCGGGGACCATGGTGCCGGGATGGCCCGGCCCGCCGAGACCTTCCCGCTGCACCGGCTCGTCTGGCACAACCGGCACCAGGCGCTGGACAGCGCCCTGCGCGCGGGGACGGTGGGAACGGCGCCGGGAGCGGCACCGGGAGCGGCGCCGGGAGCGGGCACCCCCCCACGCACCGGCACCGGGAACGGGAGCGGGCGGGAGGCGATGGGAGGGAGAGCGGCGGGGCCCGCAGCGCGGGGATGGGGGGGGACTGGGAGCGCTGGGAATGCTGGGGGGGGACTGGGAGCGCTGGGGAAAACCGGGATTGCTGTTGCGCGGGGGGGGAGGGGGGATGCTGGGAGGGCTGGAAGGACGGGAGCGCCGGGAGATACTGGGAGATACTGGGAGCACTGCTGGGACTGGGAGCACTGGGATATACTGGGAGCACTGGGAGATACTGGGATCACTGCGGGGATGGGGACCCTTGAGGACTGGGAGATACTGGGATCACTGCAGGGACAGAGACCCTTGAGGACTGGGAGATACTGGGAGATACTGGGAGCCTTGCTGGAACTGGGAGCACTGGGATATACTGGGATCATTGCAGGGACTGGGAGATACTGGGATCACTGAGGGGATGGGGACCCTTGAGGACTGGGAGGACTGGGAGCACTGGGAGATACTGGGAGCCTTGCTAGGACTGGGAACACTGGGATATACTGGGATCACTGCAGGGATGGGGAGCCTGGAGGGACTGGGAGCACTGGAGGGAGACTGGGAGTGTTAGGGAAGGCTGGGAGCACTGGGAGAAGACTGGGAGCATTGCAGAGGGACTGGGAGCACCTGGGGAGATGGGGCACAGGGGATGGGAGAACTGGGAGCACTGGGGAAACTGGAGGGAGGCTGGGAACACTGGGAGCACAGGGAGCTGGCGGCACTGGCTGGGGGGGACAGCACTGGGAGCATCTGGGGGAACTGGAGCAAGACTGGGAGTGGTGTGGGGACTGAGAGTACCGGGGAGACTGGGACTCGGGGGACTGGGAGCACTGGAAGAACTGGTGGCACCGGAAGGACTGGTGACACTGGGATAATAAGGGACTGTAGCACCTAAGGCCTGGAAGCAGCTGGGAGCGCTGGGATGGGCTTGGCTGTGCTGGGAGAAGCAGGGGCCGGGAGCAGCAGGCCTTGGGAGCGCGGGGAGCGCTGGGGTGGCACGGGGGAGGGGGACAGTGACCCCAGCACGCTTCCAGCACGACGTGGAGCTGACAGACCCGCGTGGCCGCACGCCCCTGGAGCTGGCCGTGTCCCTGGGCCACCTGGAGTCGGTGCGGGTGCTGCTGCGGCACAACGCCAACGTGGGCCGGGAGAACGCCAACGGATGGGACGGGTACAGGGACACCTCGGGGCTTGGGGACGCTGTCCGGGGGGGCAGGTGGCCTCCAGCTGATGGCACCCCGTGTCCCCAGTGCTGCAGGAGGCGGTGAGCACAGGGGACCCCGAGATGGTGCAGCTGGTGCTCCAGTACCGTGACTACCAGCGGGCGACGCGGCGCCTGGCCGGCATCCCCGAGCTGCTCAGCAAACTGCGGCGGGTACAGCCCCCCAGAAATGCACCCCAGAGCCCCCCAGGGACACCCACCGGCCCCATCCCTTCCCTCAAGACTCCCCACCTCGACAGTGACTCCAGCAGAGACCTCCCCAATTCTCCCCAGGACCCCCTGTCTCCTCCATGACCCCAGTCTTTCCCCAGGGACACCCTGCCTATCCATCCCCACTTTCCCAGATTGCCCTGATCCCCACCCAGGACCCCAACAGGGATCCCCACCGCTGCTCTCCAGATCTCCCATGTCCTCAGTGGTCTGAGAAGGGACCCCAAATTCTCCCCAGAAGCCCCACTGACTCCATTCTTTTCCTGGAACCCTCTGCTTATCCTTATCCTCTGGGACTCCCTGCTTATCCTTCCCTGTGGACCTGCACTAATGGCCCCAGTCTCTCTGATCCCCACCCAGGACCCCAACAGGGACCCCCATCCCTTCCCCCAGACTTCCCCCCCTCCCCAGTGACCCTATCAGGGAGTCCCCAGCCCCTCCACATCCCCACCGTTCTCCTCATCCCTTCCAGGCGTCCGACTTCTACGTGGAGATGAAGTGGGAGTTCACGAGCTGGGGTGAGCGTGGCCGGGCTGGGCGGGGGAAGGGGATCCCCAGGGCCCCCCGGCCGCGGGGGCTGAGGGGTCCCTGTGCCCGCAGTGCCCCTGGTGTCCAAGGTGTGTCCCAGCGACGTGTACCGCGTGTGGAAGCGCGGCGAGAGCCTGCGGGTGGACACCACCCTGCTGGGCTTCGAGCACATGACGTGGCAGCGCGGCCGCCGCAGCTACATCTTCAAGGGGGAAGGTCAGCTCCAGCCCCCCGCGGCCCCTCTGTCGCCCTGGGGAGCCCCCAGGGCCCCCTGCACCCCTGCCTGGATTCCCAGTCTTTGTGGGGAGACACAGAACCCCTTCACTATAAGTGCACCCCTGTAGAGACCCCACATTCCCTACAGGGACTTCCCTGGAGATCCCCCAGACCCTCTGCACTATGAATACTCCCATCAGGACCTCCCAGATCCCCTCTAGGGACCACGTGGGATTCCAGTTCCCCCTCCCGAGGGGAACACCTCAGTTCTTTTACCAGGGACCCCCAATTCCCCAAGATCTCCCCCAGGAAACCTTAGTTCTGCCCGAGGGAACCACCTCAGCTCCCGCATGTACGAGGGACCCCCAATCCCGCCAGCCCCCGCCGTGCCCCCAGGCCTGGGGCTGTCCCATGGGGCTGAGCCCTGCGGTGTCCCCACGCAGACGAGGGGGCCGTGGTGATGGAGGTGGACCACGACAAGCAGGTGGTGTACACGGAGACGCTGGCGCTGGCCCTGCACGAGCCCGAGCTGCTGCTGGCGGCCATGCAGCCCAGCGAGGAGCACGTGGCGGGCCGGCTCACCTCGCCCATCGTGTCCACACACCTGGACACCCGGAAACATCGCCTTCGAGAGGTGGGCAGGGGAGGGAAGGGAAGGGAAGGGAAGGGAAGGGAAGGGAAGGGAAGGGAAGGGAAGGGAAGGGAAGGGAAGGGAAGGGAAGGGAAGGGAAGGGAAGGGAAGGGAAGGGAAGGAAGGGAAGGGAAGGGAAGGGAAGGGAAGGGAAGGGAAGGGAAGGGAAGGGAAGGGAAGGGAAGGGAAGGGAAGGGAAGGGAAGGGAAGGGAAGGGGAGGTCTCAGCAAGCAGGGGCTGGGTGAGGGGGAAGCACAGGCAAAGGGGAAGGAAGCGCTGGTGCAAGAGGGTGAGGCCTCCCCACTCCCCCAGGAACAAGTCTGGCATCTGGGGCTGGCGCTCGGAGAAGATGGAGGTGGTCAGCGGCTACGAGGCCAAGGTGAGCACGGAGCCCGGGGGGGGACGCTGAGGACAGCCCGGAGTGTGGCAGGCCTGATGGTGTCCCCACGCAGGTGTACAGTGCCAGCAACGTGGAGCTGGTCACCAAGACCAGGACGGAGCATCTCTCCGACCAGGACAAGTCGCGCAGCAAAGGTGACAGCCCCGTCAGCCAGTCAGGGGGCCTGTACACGGTGGGGACACGCCACCCTTCCTGGGTGGTGCAGGTGTCAGGTGTGGGACACCGTGGGTGTGACATGTCAGGTGTGGGAAACTGTGGGAATAATGCAACAGGCATGGGACAGTGTGACCCAAGGGGGGTGTGACCGGTGGCAGCCCTGGGGGTGCCTCCCACTGCCCACACCTCACCCTGCACCCCCCTCTCCCCCCAGGCTCCAAGACCCCCTTCCACTCCTTCCTGGGCATCGCGCAGCAGCACGGAACCCACAATGGGGTGAGTGGCCATCCCAGGGGTCCCTGGGGACACTGGGGGTCTCCAGGGGGGTTGAGCGGTGCTGCTGTGCCCCCAGGCACCCGTCCTGCAGGCTGCCAGCCCCACCAACCCCACGGCCATCACCCCCGAGGAGTACTTCGACCCCCACTTTGACCTGGAGACCCGCAACATCGGGCGCCCCATCGAGATGTCCAGCAAGGTGCAGAGGTGAGGCCACCGCCCCAGGGGTGGGGACACAGTCCTCGGGATGGTGACAGAGTCCTCGGGGACCGTGCCGCTGTTTGCACCTCGGGGGTGTGGCCAGGGCAGTGGTGCTGGTGGCCCCGGCGGGTCCCCGTGCCCACGGTGGTGCCCGGGCAGGTTCAAGGCGACGCTGTGGCTGTGCGAGCAGCACCCGCTGTCGCTGGCGGAGCAGGTGACGCCCATCATCGACCTCATGGCCATCTCCAACGCCCACTTCGCCAAACTGCGCGACTTCATCACCCTCAAGCTGCCCCCTGGCTTCCCCGTCAAGATCGGTGAGAGGGAAGAACTTAATTTGGGGTGGGACTAACAGGGGCACGAGTTCATGGGGCCTCAAGTGGCGCCTGTACCCGCAGAGATCCCCCTGTTCCACGTGCTCAATGCCCGCATCACCTTCAGCAACCTGTGTGGCTGTGACCAGCCCCTGGGCTCCGTGCGGATCTGCGCCCCCCAGGAGCCCCCCGGCGCCCACCCCCCCGGCACCCAGCCCTCGGGGGCCCAGAGGTGAGCCTGGGGAGGGCTGGGATTCCATGGATACAGAACGGGGTGGGCGTGGGGTGGGTGCGGGACGTCACGGGATGCCGTGGGGTGCTGTGGGGCACCACGAGGCGCCGTGGGGTGCCCCGGGGACAGCCGTGGGCGGTGCTGACGGCTGGCCGTGCGCGGCAGCGTGGCCGTTCCCCGTGCGAGGTGGAGGCGGGTGTGTTCGAGGTGCCGGCGGGCTACACGGTGCTGGGCGCGGGGCGCAGCGAGCCCCTGCGCGACGAGGACGACGACCTGCTGCAGTTCGCCATCCAGCAGAGCCTGCTGGACGCCGGCACCGAGAACCGACCAGGTGCGGCCACGCCCCCCTCCCCTTCCCTGGGCACGCCCCACACGCACCTGGACACGCCCCTAACACGTGGCCCACACCCCACAGGTGACCATCTGGGAGGCGCTGACCAACACCCCGCCCCGGCGCGGAGCCGCCGCCCTACGACGAGGATCTGCAGCTGGAAAGGTGAGGGCTCCATCCGTGGGGGCGTGGCCTGGGCTGCCACACCCACCTCACCTGGGCGGGGCCAAGCTGGGAGGGGCAGGGCTTAAGGGTGTCAGGGTGGGGCAGGTGCAGGGTCCGTGGGGTTAGAGGGGCAGGGGGTTAAAGGCGTCAGGGTGTGGCCAGGGGAGGGGTTGAAAGGGAGGAGCTTCTTGCGCAGTGGGTGTGGTCATAATGGGCGTGGCTAACTGCTGGGTGGGGCATGCGGGGAGAGGCATGGCTCTCCAGGCCATTTAAGGGCTGTGAAGGAGGTGTGACCTCCAGGGTGGGGCACAGGTGTGCCAGAGGGGGTGTGGCTGCCATGACACGGGTGTGGCTCCCGTGACACCGCGGTGTCCCCGCTGCTGTCCCCTGCGCAGGGCGCTGCAGGAGAGCATGCTGCTGCAGGCCGGGCCCAGCGCTGAGCCCCCGGCCGCCGGGAGCCCCCCGGGAGCGGGCGGAGGGAGCCCCCCGGGCCCTCCTGGGTACGGCAGCTTCGCGGAGCAGCTGCGCCTGGCCATGGCGCTGTCGGAGCGGGAGCAGGAGGAGCGGGAGCGGCGGCGGCGCGAGGAGGATGAGGAGCTGCAGCGCATCCTGCGCCTCTCCCTCACCGAGAAGTAGCGCCTGCCCCGGGGCGCTCCACGCCGGCACAGGGACGTCCCACGCAGGGACCGGGGTGTCCCATGTGGGGTCACGCCACGCACGGACGCAGATGTCCCACGTGGGGGACACCCCTTGCAGGGATAGGGACACCCCAGGCCGGGGACACCCCGGTGCGGGCGCTGTCCCACAGCAGGATGGCCCAGGGTGGGCACAGCCCTGCCTGGGAGCAGCCCCCCCCCGTGATGGGGACCCCCCTGATGTGGGTACAGCCCCCCACAGGGGTTTTGATCCAGGGATCCTCCTACCCCCCGGGACCCCCAATCCAGGGCTCTTCTCCCGCCAGGCTCAAACCTCAGCCCAGGGACCCTCACCTGGGGACACCCCTGTGCCCACCTAGGGAACCCCCTCCTCTTTGGTGTTGTACTGTGACCCACGGGGGGCAGGACAGACCCGGGGGTCCCCCTGGGATGCAGGTGACCCCTATTTTAAGGCACTGCAGTGTGGGGGGGGGCTGCTGGGGGACCCCCCAGGCCTTGTCCTTTGGGGCAGTGGGGGGGCAGGGGGGCCCCGAATGTCTGTACATATACATATACAATATATTATATATATATACACACGTGTGTCCGTGCCTGGGGCGTGATGGGTGGGTGTCCCAGGGGTGGGGCCTGGGAAAAGGGATGGATGCAGCTAGGGTGGGGCTCAGGTGATGGGGCTCATCCAGTAAGCGTGTGGGTGGCACTAGCAGGCTGCTCCTCCTCAGCTCGCCCCAAATCTGGCCCTGTGCCCCCATTCCCGGCCCAGGGATTGGTTTCTTTTGTTGATATTACGTGGGAGAAGACCCCTGCCCAGGGAAGGAGGGCTTGGCTGGGGACCCATGGGGTCACAAGGGGTTCTTTGGGGGTGAGCTGCTTGGGGACGCTTGGGGCATTCCCACAGGCTGAAACCCGGGGTGTCCCCGGTGCCGGGGTCCCTCGGGGGGTCCGCAGTTTGTGGGAATCTGGGGAAGGCATCACACGTTCTGGGCGCCTGGGGAGGGTCCCAAGAGCCAGGGACCCTTGGATGGTTCCCACTTTGGGAGGATCCGGGGGTGTCTCAAGTGCTGGAGTGTCAATCCTGCCGTGTCCGCACGGATGTGGGGCCCGGGGGGCTCCGGGGCACCGGGGAGGCGCCGCTCTGAGGGAGGGCGCTCCGGGGGTCCCGGAGGCGGAGCGGGGAGCCGAGCCGTGCCGGGACGTGCCCGCGGCCGTGCCCGCTCCCGCTCCCGTTCTCGTTCCCGTCCGGGCGGGGGCAGCGGCGGCGCTTCCTGGTGCGGGGGGGCGGCGCGGCGGGGCATGGCGCTGGTGACGGTGCGGCGGGCGGGGGGCTCCGCCGGGGGCCCCGCGGTGAGTGCGGCACCGGCCCGGCCCGGGCGGGCGCATCCCGGCACGGACGGCACGGGGGGCCCGCAGTGACCCGGGAGGTCCCGGCGCGGGCTGGCACGGGGGGTCCCGGGGGAGTGCGGGCTGGCCCCGAGCCGCGGGGCCCCGGTGCGGGGGCACGGGATGGGCCGGGGCGCCCCGGAGCTGCTGCGGGTCCCGGTGCCCCGGGGAAACGGGCCGGTCCGGGGGATCCCAGTGGGGAAATGGGCCGGTCCGGGGGATCCCAGTGCCCCGGGGGAAATGGGCCGGTCCGGGGAATCCCGGTGCCCGGGGGAAATGGGCCGGTCCGGGGGATCCCCGGTGCTTTGTCGGAGCCCCGGGGGTTCCCGGTGCTCCGGGAGGTCCCGGCGCGGAAGGTGCCGCTGTGCCGGGGGTGCCGGCGCGGGCCGGACGGGGGAAGGTTGCTTCGGTCGCTCCCCGGTGCGGGGTCATGCCAGGCGCTTCCGATGGGACTTTGCTGGGAGTTTACCGGAGCGGAGCTGCCCCCAGCACGCGTTGGAGTTTCCTGTGCTGCCGGCTGGGGTTTCCCCATAGCTAAGGGAGGCATATGGAGTGTGGATGGGGGTGTTTGTCCAAGCTGCTCCCACTCACTTTGCCGCTTCCCCCAGTCCCATCGCTGTCCCCGTGTCCCCCAGCGCCTCCCCCAGTGACCACTGGGCCTTTCCGGGTGTTCATCCCAAGCCCCCCCCCCTTCCAGCGCTTTCACCCAGCCAGGAATGGGGGGCACAGGGATGAGACAACCCCCTCCATCCCGAGGGGGTCCCCAGGGATCCATCTCCACAGTGGGACCCCCAAAGGGTCCCTACGCCCCCCCTGGGGCCCACACTATTTGGTGGGTTTAGGGGGTCACTGGACTGCGGTATCCCTGCTGGTGGGGTCTTGTGGGACCCCCGAGCCTGCTCCATACCCTGGGTCACATTCCCCCTGAAACTGCCTCCCAATTTGCAGGAGGAAGATGCTCCCAGACGCGGCCAGCTGCAGCGACGGTGAGAGGGGCTCCGAAACCTCGGCGTGGGGGACGCTGGGGTGGGATGGGGACACAGCTCCCCCGCTTTGGGGAGCACTCTGGGGGCGCCCTCCCTGCGTGCTCAGGACCCTCCTGCCCCCCAGGCAGAGCTTCGTCATGGTCAAGGGGGCTGCACGGCTCCTGCCCGCCGAGGAGCACCCCCCGGCCGAGCCCCCCCCGGCCGAGCCGCCCTGCCAGGCCCCGGGACAGCAGGAGCGGCACCTGCACCTCATGATGCAGCTGCTGCGCCCCGCAGGACGCCATCCGGCTGGTAGGACACGGACCCACCCCTCCAGGAACACGGGGACGGCATGGGGACAGGGAAAGGGATGGGGTCAGGAGCAGGGATGGCATGGGGACAGGGAAAGGGATGGGGTCAGGAGCAGGGACGGGGACAGGGAAAGAGATGGATGGAGTCAGAGCGGATGGCATGGGGATGGGATATGGATGGGTGTTAAAAGAAAAGTCACTATTTAAGGAGAAAAATCTACTATTTAAGGAATGCTCTATTTAAGGAAAAGCACCATTTGAGGAGGTGAAGGAGAGACGTGCACATCTTAGGGGTGATCATCATTAGTCTCTAATTTATTGATCAGGTTACACACTTTTATAATAGTGTTAATAAGCTCATACATATTCTGTAACTTAAGCATTCTATTCGTTAAGCTAAACATCAACTCTTCTTCATTCTTTCAGTCTTGCATTCCACTTTCCCACGCCTCTCTGACTCCTTGTTATCACATTTAGAGATGTCCAAGGAACAGTGTTTTCGCAGGTGCAAAGACTCAGATCAGAAGGCTAAACACAGTACTTTTCCACCTAATAATTAGCATTCCCACAGATGGGGACAAAATGGGGAGAGAAGATTGACAGGATGGGACAGGATGGGCTGGGATGGGGGATGAGGATGGGGATAGGGATGGAATGAAGTTGGGGACAGGATGGGGATGGAAGCAGTAACATCGAGGAGGGGTATGGGAATGCGATAGGGATGGGGACTGGATGGGATGGGATGGGGATAATGGGAAGCAGTAACACAGAGGAAGGGGGAATGTGATAAGGATGGGGACTGGATGGGATGGGGTGGGATGGGGATAAGGGTGGAATGGGAAGTGATGAGGAGGGGATATGGCCCAGCGCGATGCTCCTCCCCGGTCACTGGGAGCCCGGGAAGGGGCAGATTCCCGGGATTCCCGCCGTTCCGGCAGGCGGTGCGGCTGGAGTCGGCGGCGGCCGCGGGCGGGTGCGGTACCTGCTGCTGGTGCGGCCGGAGGAGGCGGGAGCCGAGGCGGAGACGGCGCTGCTGGGAGTGGATTTCGCCCACGAGGGGTGAGCGGGGTGCGGGGGGGCCCGGGGAGGCGCCGGCACCCCCTGACCCCTGCTTGCCCCAGGGCCACCCGCTGCACCCTGGGCATGGTGCTGCCCCTCTGGGCGACACCCAGGTGTTCCTCGACGGCGACGGGTAAGGGGGATGGAATTTTGGGAAAGGGAGTGGCTTAGAGGCGTCGGGGTGCCCACCCTGACCCACGTGTGTCCCCGTGATGCCCAGGGGGTTCAGCGTGACGTCGGGGGGAGAGACGCGCATCTTCAAGCCCATCTCATGTTGCAGACCATGTGGTGAGCGAGGCCTGGGCGTGGGACCGCGGGGGGCGTGGGGACCACCCTGGGCACGGGGGGGTGCGGGTGGCACGGGGAGCACCAGGGGGGTGGGCACCACCTCGGGGACTGGGGACACGGGCACCGCCAGGGGCACAGGGCATCGTCAGCTGCACAACAGGCACGGGGGATGTGGCACTGCTGGGGACACGAGGGGGTGCCGTCACCATCCTGGGCACGGGGGATTTGGGTATCACCATGGGCACGTGGAAGGAGATGGGGAGGGTTTGGGCGGCAGTCCACACGCTGGGGACGGCCAGCGAGGGGGCCACGGCAGCGGGGGCGGCGCCGGGGCTGGCGGTGGCAGCGCAGGGTGGCAGGTGCTGGTGCGGCAGGGCCGCGCTGCTGAGCTGCACCGCGCCTGCGAGGACGCGGCCCGCGGCGGGCACATCCCCGGCGGCCCCGCGCTGGCCTGGGCCCGCGGCTACGCGGGCGGGCGCTGGGCTCCGAGCAGAGCTGCCTCAACGAGTGGCTGGCCATGGCCGACCTCGAGTCCGTGCGCCCCGCCTCGCCCACCGCGCCCCTCCGGTAAGCGCCCGCCGCGCCCCCGCCACACCCCGCGGGCCCGCCGGCCAATCGCTTGCCGCGCCTGGCAGGGCGTGGCCCGGGTGGGGCAGGGGCGGCGGTGACGCGGCGGTGCCCGTGGCAGGCCGGCCGCGCCGGAGCTGTCCGGAGCAGGCGGTGCGGGCGCTGCTGCGGGATGGTGATGGCCGCCGCCGACCTGGAGAACGTCACCTCCAAGGAGGTGGGTGGCACCGCGGTGGCAGCAGGGTGTCCTGGGGCCGGGGCGGGCTGGCAGGGCCGTCCCTCACCCGACGTGGCGCCCAGGTGCGGGAGGAGCTGGAGCGGCGCACGGGGCACAGCCTGGCCCAGCACAAGGACTTCATTGACAACGAGATGCTGCTGGTGCTGGCGCAGATGGATCGGCCTTCCCGCGTCTTCCCCGCACCTCTTCCTGGTGGGGGCAGCGGGCACGGGCGGGAGGGGCGGGTGGCAGGGGCGGGTGGCAGTGTCCCCTCCCCTCACCGCTGGTCACCACGCAGGGCTCCGAGTGGAACGCGGCCAACCTGGAGGAGCTGCAGCAGAACAGGGTGAGCACGGCGTGGCACCGCCGTGGCGTGGCACCATCGTGGGGGTGGCACCGTCGTGGGGTCACCACGGGCCACCCCTGGGGTGTCGCTCGTGTCCCCGCAGGGTCACCCACATCCTGAACGTGGCGCGGGAGATTGACAACTTCTTCCCGGCGCTGTTCACGTACATGAACGTGCGGGTGTACGACGAGGAGGCGGCCGAGCTCCTGCCCCACTGGAACGACACCTTCCTCTTCCTCTCCCGCGTCCGGTCAGTGACGCCATGGGGGACACTGGGGGCCAGAGGTGGGGTGGGGGAGAGGGGGACACGGGGGAGGTTTTGAGGTGCTGGGGCATGGGGTGCTGGGGAGCAGGGGGGTGGCTGGGGGCACAGGGAGTTCTGGGGACACCGGGATGGCTGGGGACACGGGGAGCTCTGGGGACACTTGGATGGCTGGGGACACGGGGAGCTCTGGGGACACTGGGATGGCTGGGGGACACGGGGAGCTCTGGGACACTGGGATGGCTGGGGACACCGGGAGCTCTAGGGACACTGGGATGGCTGGGAACACGGGGAGCTCTGGGGACACTGGGATGGCTGGGAACACGGGGAGCTCTGGGGACACTGGGATGGCTGGGGACACGGGGAGCCAGCGACACGGTGTCCCCGAGTGCCCGGTGGCCGTAGTGGCAGCAGCGGGTGCCGCAGGGCGGCGGGAGGCCGGGCGCTGGTGCACTGCCGCATGGGGCTGAGCCGCTCGGCCGCCACGGTGCTGGCCCTACGCCATGAAGGAGTTCGGGTGGCCCCTGGAGCGGGCGCTGCGGCACGTCCGCACTGCCGGCCCGGCGTCCTGCCCAACCCCGGCTTCATTGCGCCAGCTCGACTTCTACCAGGGCATCCTGAGCGCCAGGTGCGTGGGGACAGCTGGGTGTGGGACAGCTGGGTGGGGCCTGTTGTGACCGCACCCCTCTGTGCGGGTGGGTGGGGCCTGCAGTGGCCGTGCCCGACCTGGAAAGGTGTGGGAAAAGTTGTGGGGGAGGAGCCCGCGGGAGCCCCACCCTGCCGAGGGGGTGTTGGCTCCCCGCAGGGGGCGTGGCCGGGTGCTGATTGACGGCTCTGTGGCAGCCGGCACAGCAGCCTGTGGGAGCCCCGGGGCGGCCGAGGGCCCGCATCCCGAGGAGGACACCGCGAGGGACACGAGTGGCCTGTCCCCGCTGTCCTCCCCGCTGGCGTCCCCGCGGCCCTCCGAGAGGAGGCAGCTGCAGGGGGGCTGCTGGGGGCCTCCCCGCGGGCCCCGCATCTCCCCTGTGCTCTGTCATGCGGAGCATCAGCCTGCTGGAGAGCCCCGAGCCCCTGGAGCTGCTGGGGGAGCCCCTGGCCGGGGAGGTGAGCGAGGGTCATGGCGGGGATGGGGGTCCCGCTGCGGCGGTGACAGCAGCATGGCATGACCCCACTGTCCCCCGTCAGGTGTTTGAGGCCGCGCAGGAAGCAGAGGGTCCCTCCCCGAGGTCACGACCCTCGTCCCGCCCGCGCCGCGTGGTGCGCCAGGCCAGCCTGGAGGGTGGCCCCGCCCGTTTTGTGACCACACCCATAGTGATGACCACACCCATGCGCCTGGCCCCGCCCACACGGATGAACCCACGCCTTAATTGGGGGCGCATGGGACAGCAACTCCTCACTGCCATAGCAACAAGGGGCTGGGCGTGGCCTACGTCTGGGGGCGTGGCCAGAGAGCCGGCACGCCACGCCCACACTCTCGGGGCCGGGACCGTGCCTCTGCCCCAGCCCCACGCAAACACTGACACCGCTCCGGCACTGGCAATAAAGTGTGGAAATGGCAGCCCCTGGTGGCTTTGTGACCCTGAGCACCTTGAGGGTGGGCTGCTGTCAGCAGGGACCGGAGTGAACGCTCTGGGGACACCGGGCGGGCGCAGGGACCCAGCGACGCCATTTTGTGCGGCACGGAGGAACTACAACTCCCGGCAGCCTTTGCGCGAGAAGCACAACATCCGGGTTGCCATGGCAACCGCCGCGGCCTAGGCCCGGGATGGAAGCGGGACCGGGGCAGTCCGAGGACTGAAGCACTCGGAGAGCCCGCAGCTCGCTGTGGCCATGGTGGAGGGGAAAGCCAGGTGCTCCCCCCGCCACCCCCGTGAGATGGTGTCAGCCCCCTCCCACCATGGTGTCCCCTTCATGCTGTCACTCCTGACCCTCAGGACACTTTCCACTAGCCCAGGTTGCATCTTGCCCCAGTGAACCAGGCCTGGAACACTTCCAATGGCCGGGGCAGCCACAGCTTCTCTGGCAATCTGTGCCATGGCCTCACCACCCTCACAGGGAGGAATTTCTTCCCAAAGTCCCACCTAAACCCACGCCCCCAGGGAAGGAGCTTCCTGGCTGAAAACTGCCCCTGAGGCTGCTGTCCATCTCCATCTCCCGGGGCTGTTCCTGCAGCTGGAGCCATCCAGACACTTCCCCCTTTCCTGGGACACCCACCAGGCTGGGACTGACCCCCTGCCAAGGAAGGAGCAGCAATCTCCCTCCTTCTTCCCACCAGGAGGGCACAGCCCTGGGCTGGCTGGGTGAAGGATGCTTATTTTGGAGGTCCACCTAAACACCTCCATATTGTGCCCAGCAGAGGAGATTATGTCCTGTCTGTAGAAGATACCCAAGGGACTGCAGCTCCTACAGCAGACCAGATCCAGCTGGATAAATGCAATCTAGAGGGGTCGGGAGCCTGCAGTGAAAGTGGGACGGGAGTTGTGGGTGGCCCCCCACCCATCCCATCCCACCTCATCCCACATCACCCCAAATTACTGCTGCTCCAATGCTCCATTGCAGCCAAAACTCTTCCTCCTCACTAATTCATAAATAGTAACCAGTGCTCTGTGAGGATAGCTAGAAAAAATTTAAAAAGACTAATTAGCAGCATAAAAAAAACCAATTTACACTGCTAAAATTTAAAAAGACATCACTACCAAGATAAAAAACTATCAATAAAAGTCCACATATAAACACCCATATCCCCAAAATTAAAGCTGATAAAAAGCACCAAAACAATCAACAAAAAATAATTATATATATTCTAGTGGGTGGAAGTAGCATTTAAATCAAAGCTAGACCCACCACAGATAGAAACAAATTTATTTATTGATGAACAACAGAAAGAGCTGGTGAATTAAGTAATCAATAACCTGAATAATTAACAGACACATCCTGTTATTTATGTTTCGCACACACAGCAAAAGCTGCTGATTTGGGCTATTAAACATGTGAATCCAACAGGACACTGTCCCTCTTCCACCCCACTGCAGACATCCCCACCATCCACAGCCCCCTGAGCTCACATTCACCTGATTTTATAACCTCATTCTCATTTTTTCACCCATTCCTGGGGAAAAAAATCCCACCTCCCTTTCTCCACCCAAGAACAAGTTTTTCTGCCTGGGTCCCAGCGAGTGGCATCAACTGTATGACTGACACCCCACCTGGCTTTTTTGGGGAAGGATGCAACTCCCTGCCCTCCCCCTGCACCCCAAGGGCTTCACCCCACCCCGTGCCCCCCAGATGAGCACACGGCACCCCTTCCTTCGCTCAACCAGCTTTAATCCACCCGGGCTCCTGCAATAGGGTCGTGGGGGTGTCGGGAATGGCTCCTTCGCTCCCTCAGCGCAGCCGCTCACAGCTCGTACTCGTGCCACAGGCTGCAGGGACACAGCGGGTGTCAGCGGATGGTCAGGTGGCATGCCATGCCATGCCATGCCATGCCATGCCATCCCACACCCACCTGTAGGTGACATCGGGGTTGTCGCGGTGCTCCAGGAGGGCGTCTCACGGATGGGGCCGGGGGGCTCAGCCCCATCTCTTGTGCCCGCTCCCAGCGCTGCAGGCGGGTGATCCCTGCGGGACACCGGGGGCTCAGCGGGGCCGGAGGAGCCCAGGACCACCGGGGGAACAGGGACAACCGGGGGGAACAGGGGGCGCTCACCGCTGCAGGGTCCGTACTCCCAGGAGAGGTCGAAGCGCCGCAACATCTCCATGAGCGCCGGGGTCCGGGGGGGGCTGCGAGGGGCCGCGGGACATTCCCCGCACCTTCAGCTGCACCTTGTCCTTGTCCTTGTCCTGGTCCTTGTTCTTCCGGTCCTTGAGCCTGCCCGGCGGCCGCCCCGGGCCCCGCCGCCGCCGCCGCCGCGGGAAGGAGTCGGTGACGCGCCGGGGCTGCTCCATGGCCCTGCGCGACATGGAGCTGGCACGGCCCCGCCGCCACCGGGAACCGGGCGGGACCCGCCGCTATCCGGGAACTACCAGGGACCCGCCCCCCTGCCCATGGCCGAGCGGAAGCGGCGGGGCCGGGCTGGGGAACCGGCCATGGGAACGCTCGGCCGCTGCCACCTTCGTCCGCTGCCAACCCCCGCGGTGGCCCCGGTCCCCGGCCCGCTCGGCTCCCCCCGGCTGTCCCCGGGTGCTGTCGCCTCCCCATGCTGTCCCTGCCAGCCGCCGCACTTCACCCCCGCGGCAGTTCCATGTCACCCCGAAGGGCAACTGTCCCCCTCCGTCCCGGTGTTCCCTGTTCCCCTGGCACTGTCACCCGTGTCAGTGACTGTCACCCAGGCAATGCGTTAGTGACTGTCACCCTAGGCAAAGTCAGTGACTGCCACCTGCCAGTTGTGCCCACTATGCTGTTGGCATTGTCACCCCCTGTGACTGTCCCTATCACTTCAAGGCACAGTCACCCCTGTGGTTTCTCCCTGTTCCTCTGGACACTGTCACTCCCCCTGTCTGTCCCAGCCCCCCAAAGCACGACTCACGCTGTGACACTGTCACCGTCTGCCCTGTCCCACTCTGTCCTGT
This sequence comes from Calcarius lapponicus, assembly GCA_039654755.1. NCBI lineage: Eukaryota > Metazoa > Chordata > Aves > Passeriformes > Fringillidae > Calcarius > Calcarius lapponicus. The sequence goes on from CM077468.1 coordinate 8,620,765, forward strand.
GTGTCACTGTTTATCCCCCCAGTGCCTGCCTGTCCACCCCCAGCTGTGGTGCCACTGCCCTGGTTCAGGGGTGACACCGCAGGTGCCACCCAGTGCAGATTTGCCTGTGGTTTTCAGCCGTCCCTTGGGAACCGAGAATAACCGAGATGCGTGGGGTGACTCCCAGGGGACCCCCGCCGTGTGCCTCAGCGGAGACACGTGAGCCACCAAGCTGTGTCACCGCTGTAACCGTCAGTGCTGGGGGGGACACAAAACCCACAAAACTCCACCACCGCTGTTTAATTCGATGTCAGCACGAAGAGGGGACAGCGGGGACCTCAGGGCCCGTCCCCGGGTCCCAGGCCGGGATTGTGCAGGAATGTAAGCGGCAGACCCCGGGCAGGCGCCGGTTCCCCAGCATCTCCTGCAGCTGCTGCATGGGCCGGTTGCCCAGCGCCGTGTGCCCAAAGGTGGGGAACCCGCGGGCGTGTGCCCGCTGTGCCGCCACCGTCAGGGCCACCTGCATGTCGCCCGTGGCCGCCGGTGCTCGGGCAGGGTGTAGCTGTGCGTGCCATGTCCCAAAATGATCGGTCAGCACCCAGGCCAGGGGCTTGCCCGCTGCCGTCCCTGCAGCACACTTTGCGGGAAGCGCCCCAAGATCTCGGCCAGGAAGCGCCGGCTGCGGGCGTTGCCGCCGTAGGGCCAGGTGTCGTTGAGCAGGTCCACGTGCGAGGGGCTCAGGGAGCCCAGGCGCACCCCAGGGGCTGGCCTGGGTGAGGCGGGGGTCAGTGGGGGCGCTCGGGGGTGTCCCCGTGTGGGGATGAGGGTGGGGGGCCTCACACCGGGGCTCCCGGCATGGTGCTGGGTCAGGGTGCCAGTAGGAGTAGTACTCGACAATGTCCAGCTCCACACCCTTCTTCCTGCCAGCTCCTGGGACACCGTGGCCAGCCCATCCTGCAGCCCTGGGGATGGGGGGGTGTCAGGGGGTTCTGTCACCATCCCTGTCCCCCGCCCCCCTATGTGACCCCAGTGTCCTCCTCAGTGTCCCCAGGGCATACCTGCAACCCCAGCCTCTATTCCCAGCATCCAAATCTCCGCTTCCAGTGTGCCCAATACCCAATCCTGCTCCCATCATCCTCAAGTCCAAACCCCATTACTCCCAGTGTCCCCAAGACCCACAAATCCAGCTGCAATGCTTCCCAGTGCCCCCAGCATCCCCAAATCCAACCCCACTACCTCCAGTGTCCCCAAGGACCCACAAATCCAGCTGCAATGCTTCCCAGTGCTCCAGCAAGTCCATCCCCAGTACCCCCCACAGGACCCTGCTTCTAAGGTACCCATCAGTGCAATTCCCTGCTGTCCCCCAGGCACCCCCCAAATCCCAACCCCAACACTCCCACCTCACATGGTATCAACCACCAAACCCACGCCAGCACACCAAAATCAGGCCTCCAGTGCTCCCCAGCACCCAAACACCCATCCCAAGCACACCACAATCCCCTCCACTGGTACCATCCCATTCCTCCTGCCCCCAACAGCTCTCCCCCGGTGTCCCATGCTCCCAGGGCTGCCCAGTCCCTCCCTAGGATGTCCACCAGGATGTCCCCAGGCCACCGATGAGGGTGAAGGCGGCGTCCCAGCGCAGGCAGCCGGGGGTCTCCAGCAGCGCCCGGTACGCCCCCAGGTCCCGGTAGGAACGCCGCCTGCGTGTTCCAGTAGCCATCGTTGGCCGGCACCTGGGGGCACCACACGCTGCTCTGAGCACACCAGGCCCTGTGCCAGGACACCGTGTCACCCCCCTCCTGCAGTGCCCCCTGTCCCCACTGGCCACCTCCTCCGCTGGCCGGGCCAGCACAGCGCCGAAATTCGGGCCACTTGTCCACCCAGCACCTCGAACTGGCCAGGGTTGCCCCGGTTGATGTTCAGCACTGCCCGAAGACCTGGGGGGGAAAGGGGTCAGCCCATGAGGGACAAGGAGAGGACAGATGGGGGTCAGGGATGGGGTCTTGATATGGGGGCAGATGTGGGGTCCAATCTGAGGGGGGTTGTGGGAGCAGGTGTGAGGGGACAGGCAGCAAAAAGGGTTCCTAATGACACAGGAGTCCCCATCACCATCAGGGCAAAGGGCAGGGTGGTAGTTGGGGTCCCCTCGTGGCAAGGGGGATATTGGGGGGTCCCATCACAGCAACAGATGAGTGACACTGGTGTCCCAGTCATGGCACAGTGCCGGGGGGACAGCGAGGTACCCTGTGACTGGCAGGGGTGGGGGTGGCATTGGGGTCCCCATGGTGGCACAGGGCAGGGGGTACAGTGGGGTCCCCATCACCGGCAGGGCGATGGGCAGGCTTTTTTCCTCAGGATCTCCTCCAGGTGCTGCAGATGGGCAGAGCACGTCAGGATCTTCATTGTCCTGCCGAGAGACCCTCAGTAACAGGGGGACAGGGGCCACTAGGCATGGCCCCTGTCCCCATCCCTTTCCCCACGGTCCCCATCTCCTCCAGCACTTCACCACTGCAGCAGCCCTGAGTCTGTGGGTTCTGGGGGGCTGTGGAGTGGGCGTCTGGAGACTGTGTGGCACTTGGTGACAATGGTTACCAGAGCTGTCACGGGCCAGCGAGTGCCCCCGCCTCGGGGGCAGCGGGCAGGGTCCATCCTGCTGAACACTGGGCACCGGCCAGCCCCGTGGCCACCTGAGGACGGGTGCCCGGCAGGGACACTCTGGGACATTGCCACAGTGCACCAGCTCCCCACGGGATCCTCAGTGTCACCCACGGTCACGAAGCCATGCTGATCCTGAGGTGCCCAGCCCAGCTGCAGCTCCTGGAGGAGAACCCCTGCGGAAGAGCCTGCCCACCACCCTGCCGGTGACAGTGACCCCGAGGATCCCTCTGTCCCCTCTGCCCTGTCCTGCTGGTGACAGTGTCCCATGGAGGAGCCCTCTGACCCCTCCCCCCTCCTCTCTGCTGGTGGTGAGGACCCTGGGACTCCTTTGTCCCCTCACCCTTGTCCTGTCAGTGCTGTTGATTCCCGGGACCCCCCCCTGTCCCCTTGGTCCCTTGTCCCTGTCCCCTGTCCCCGTCTCCCCTGCCTTGCCAGTATGAGGACCCCTGGGACCCCTCTGCCTCCCCACTTACCCTGGTGGTGACAAGGACCCCTGTGTCCCCTCTCCCCTGCCCTGCTGCAGACAGAGACCCTGGGGTCTCTACTGCTCCCTCTCCCTGGCTTGTGAGGGGGACTGAAGGGACTCTGGGGCACCCCTGTGACCCCTCTGCCCTGTCCTACAGCGTGACCGTGACCTTCCGTGGCAGGTCCTGGGGACTGTGATGACGTGGCCAGGGGGAACCCGGCCTCCCACGAAGTGCTGGTGGACTCCTGGCCCAATTTCAGCATTGTCCTGAACCCGCTGCGCCCAGAGGTGCTGCCCTGCCCTGGCAGCAGCACCCCACACCCAGCGGCCTGGGAATTGGGGTGCCACCCTCTGCTCCATGTCCCTCCCAGGACCACAGGGACCCCAGGGACTACTACACCAACCAGCTGTCCGTGTTTCTACCGGGACAAGGAGCCCTGCAGGCACTGCTGGAGGGCACTGAGGCGGTGACCCGGGAAAGAGCCTTCCAGATTCTGGGGTAAGGATGGCACTGGGAGGACACAGGGCTCCTCTACCCTCCATCTGGGTCCCCTGTCTGGCTGACAGGGTGTCCCAGGGATGCAGATGGGCTGGACCAGGCCGTGCAGGAGGTGGCCAGTGCCAGGGGCCTGAAGGTGGAGACGATCCAGTACCGGTGCGCCTGATGAGCCCCGATCGCCCCCCCCAGCCCCCGCAGGCAGTGAGTGAGGGGCACTGGGGGCACCGGTGGACACTGGGGGGACAAGGGCACTGAGGGACCAGGTCACATCCCTGGGTGGCACGTGGAGACCTGTCACATTTCTGGGTAGCATAAGGGGGTCTTTGTACCTCCCTTGGTGGCATAGCAGTCCCCCAAGCACATCCCTGACAGGCACGAGGATACATGAGTGGGATCACTGAGCGCCACTCCTGGGTGGCACAGGGGGCCCCAGTCCCACTCCTGGGTGGTAATAAGGGTCCCATATTCCATCCCTGGGTGGCACAGGGGTCCCCAATCCCACTCCTAGGTGGCAATGAGGGTCCCATATTCCATCTCTGGGTGGCACGGGGGTTCCCAATCCCATCCCTAGGGGAAACAAGGATCCCATATTCCATCTCTGGGTGGCACAGGGGTCCCCATTCCCACCCCATCTGCCATCCCCCGCTGGTTACCAGGGTTCAGCATTCCCCCCTCCTGCTGTGCCCCGTTAGCAGGATGCCCCCGGGCCAGCGCCTGGCGCCCGTGTCCCCATCCCACATCCCGGCTGCTCAAACGCCACGTGGGCGCTGGGGTGCAATGCCCGCAGGCCGGGGCGTATCCTGCTGGGGCTGGTGCGGGCGCTGCCCATCCGCCTGCCTGCTGGGCCCGCGGGGCCGCCCGGTGTCCTGAGCCTGCTGGACGGGCAGGGCTGCCTGCGCCACGGCTACACCGTGCCCGCCTGGCGCGGCCGCTGGCCTCACCGGGCTGCCGCTGGCCGCGCTGGGCCGGGAGCTGCACGCCCGCGGCTTCCCCATCTACTGCTCCGTGCTGCCCCCACAACACGGCCTCGCTGCACGCCCTGCAGGGCCGTCGGCTTCGTGCCCCAGCCCGGAACCTTCCACATGATCCTGGGCACCCCAAAGTAGTGATCGCACTGAGCTCAGCTTGGAGCCCTTCACCCTGATCCCTGCTGGCGGGAACAGCCCCAATTCCACACGGAGCCGTTCCCGGGGTGCGGCACGGGCGAGGCGGGGGGCTGGAGAAAGGCTTTTATTCGTTCATACAAGAATAGATCTTCTGCAATAAATACCCCAATAAATAAACATCTCCAATAAATAAACACTCATAGACGCACCGGGACAGCGGCCGCGCCCCGCGGCCTCGCCCCACCGCCCATCGATGGGCGACCATGGGGAGGCGGGGCTTGGGTCAGGGGGCGGGGCCTGATGCGGGGAGGAGGCGGGGCTTGCTACACAGGCGAGTGGGCGGGGCTTATTGCCGTCTGGGGCGGAGCCTAATGCTCCGGGGGCGTGGCTTGCTGCTGGCTGGGGCGGGGTTTATTCCTATGCTCAGAGGGCGTTGGTCCTTTTTGGGATGGGCGGGGTTCTCCCCCACTCTGGAGATTTTAAGGATGGGGACAGGCACCCTGGGGGTTGGGGACACCATGGAGGGGCACTCGGGAGTCAGGACACCTGTCCCTTAAGACACAACACAGTGACGGAGGGGCTGTGGGGTGACCGTGGTGGCACTTTGGGGTGAGGAACTCCAACCCTTAAGGCACAGCTGGGTGATGATAAGGACGTAGGGTGGCTTTGGCAGCAGTCCGGGGTCAGGAGACAGTTTTGAAGGGACGCTGGTTGCGAAGAGGGGACATGGAGTGGCTTTGGTGGCACTTGGGGTCAGGAGACGCGTCCCATACAGCAGAGTGTGGTGACAGAGGGGACGTGAGGTGACTGTGGTGGGTGGCACTCAGGGTCAGGAGCCCCTCACTTAAGGCACCGTGGTGAAAGTGGGATTGTGAGGTGGCTGTGGTGGCACTTGGGAGTCAGAAACCCTATTTCTCGAAGCACACTGGTGGTGGACAGGGAACATGGGGTGCCCGTGGTGGCACTTGGGGTCAGGAGCCCTGTTCCTTAAGGCACAGTATGATGATGATGATGATGATGATGGAGGGGCTGCAGGGAGGCTGTGGTGACACGTGATGTCAGGAGCCCCATCTTTCAAGGCACTGCCAGGTGATGATGAGGTTGTGGGGTGGTTTGGGGGTCAGGAGCCCCATTTCTCAAGGCACACGGGCGGTGGAAGGGGGGACCTGCGTGGCCGCGCCGGCACCGTGCACTCGTGAGCCCAGCAGGTGCTCAGAACCCCCTCGCCTCCAGCCGCAGGGTGACCACAGCGGGCGGCACCTTCTTCTTGAGGCGGTTGAAGTCCTTGGCCGAGCGCCAGAGCCAGGTCTGCAGCTCCTTCAGCAGCCAGAAGTCATCCATCTTCTTCAGGAAGTCATTGGGGGCGGCGGGCGCGCCGGGGGGCCCGGCGGGGGGCGCGGCGGGCCCGGCGGGCAGCGGGTACCCCAGCGAGGACATGACGCCGCCGATGCTGAGCACCAGCCCCTGCAGGCTGGCGCAGAAGTGGGCGAGGCGGTGGCGCAGCTCGGCCGTGCCCACCTGCCCGTCCAGCAGCCGCAGGTAGCAGAGCAGGCGGCTGTAGGCCCGGTAGTTGGCGGCCAGGCGCGCGTTGTCCGTCAGGCCCCGCCACAGGTCCAGGTCCACGGTGGCGCTGGGCACGCGTGGCTCGGCGCGCACCAGCCGCGGCGGGTTGAAGTCGGGCTCATTGAAGGGGGGGCCCAGGTAGTTCAGCTGGAAGGGAATGGGGGGACAGGGGTCAGGGAAACAAATCCACCCCGTGCCCAGCTCCGCGTCCCGCTCATCCCGCTCATCCCGCTCATCCCGGCTCTCCCTTCTCCTCTCACATCCCCCCGGAGGTGCCACCGTCACCGCTTGGCACCGAACGCGCCGGCCCCGCCGAGGGCACGTCAGGGCAGGGACGGGGAACCTCCGGGTGAGTCGGCGACGCCGGCGGGGAGGGAGAGGCGGTTGCCCGCGCCCATGACGGAATCACGGGCCGAGGGGAGGGTGCCCGGGAGCCGCCCTGCGCCCGGGGGGCGATGAGGCATTTCCGCGCCCTCCGGCGTGGGAGCAGCTGGGCACGGGTGGATATCCGGGGGGGTGCCGGGTCGGGGACTCACGTAGGTGCCGGCGAGGGTGCGGAGCTGGTGCTCCAGGTAGCGGGTCAGGTCGTACGTCTGCTGGATGGACTGGCCGGCGCCCAGCTCCTCGGAGCAGTTCAGCGCCGGCAGCGCCGGCAGGTTGCAAAGCGCGGCGCACAGGAAGGTGAAGATCCCCCAAGAGTCACCTGTGGGGGACACACAGCACCTCAGGGGGGGCGACAGGGACCCTCCGTCTCCGCGTGTGCGGCGCTGAGCCTGCAGAGTATCCCTGAGTCACCCGTCCGAGAGCGGGGAAACTGAGGCACGAAGGCGGGGAGGGTGGGGTCCCCCTCACCTCAGCAGCCTCCGGAGCATCAGGAACCCCCCACCTCAGCGCGGCGACCCCCCGGCTCCCCTCGGAGCGCTCCCGCCCGCGGCTGCACCAACAATCCTTTATATGGTCTGGAGCAGCGCGGCCGCGGCATTCCCGCCGGGACACACGCCTGGGATATATTTGGGCACCGCCAACGCCGGAGCGGCCCGGGCACCCAGCGGGGACCCCCGCCGAGGGGCCACAGGGAATTTGGGGGGAAGGGGGGGTGGGAAGCGGCTCCGAGGAGCGGCCGGGGCGCGGGGTGACCTTTGCGGAGGCACCGGAAAGCGCCGGCGGGGTCCCCGTCATCGGCCTGACGTCAGGGCGGCCCCGGAGCGCGGCCCCGCCGGCCGGCGGCTCTGCAAAGGTCACGGCCCGCGGCCAGGACGCTGCGGCCAGCTGGCACCCCCGGCTGGCCACAGCCGCCCTTCCCGGCAGCGCCGCCCGGGAAAGCCCGGCCGCTGGCACGGCTCGGCACGGCGGGGCTCCCGCTGCGGGCAGCGCCCCGCGCCCCGCGCGTCACCGCTCCCCGTCACCGGCCGCCCGTGACGCACGGCGGCCCTCGGGGACACCCCGGCTCCGGCCGCAACGGCATCACCGCCGCGGGTGTCCTGCAGACCGCAAGCCTCGCTGTGGGGATGCGAGTGCCCCGTGGGTGTGCAGGGCGCTGTCACGCCTGGGATGCGCCCCGGAGGTGCGCAGGACACTCGTGACACCTCTGGGATGCGTCCGGGGCACACCTGGGATGCGCCTGGCGTGTGTGCATCACACAGGCGTGGGGAACACGGCACTTCCCAGGCGTGTGACACCACGCAGTGTGACACCACGCGTGTGTGTGACACACCACACTCATGAGATACCGCCCAGGTGTGTCACCTCCCACACGGGCGTGTGACACGTGTGGCGCTCACAGGACATGCCAGGCCGGCGTGCAACGTGCTGTGCACATACCCCATCTGGGGGGACACTCCGTTAGGTGCCACCCACCCGTGACACGCCGTGCACACACCACACACCGTGCTGTGACACCCCACGTGGCGCCACGTGCCCCCGTGTCCCCCGTGCGTGCATCCCGGTCCATCCCGGTGTGTCCCGGGACACGGGGCGTGCGGCCGGCCCCGCGTGCGTGCGAGCGTGGGCCGGGGGGGGCGGCGGGGGGGCCGCGGTGACTCACAGCACACAGAACCCCCCCCCCCCCCCCGGTGTTTGCTTTGGCCGGACCCTCGCCCGCCGCCGGCTCCGGTTTCCAGGCGGGATTTACACCCGCCCCGGCCTGGCCGGTGCCAAACCAAACACAGCCGGGGAGCGGGATGGGGGGGATGGCAGGGATGGGAGATTGGGATGGAGCCACGGTGGATCCCGGGCAGGTGGCCCGGACACGGGGATGAGGATGATGGAGGAAGGAGATGGAGGTGGGTGTCCGAGGGATGGGAACGGTGGGATGTGCAGAATGGATGGCGCTGGGCAGAGGTGACCACGACACAGTGACGATGGTGACCCTGGCACAGCAGTGACAGTGACTGGGGCACAGCACTGAGGGTAGCCATGACACGGCAGTGACAGTGACACTGCACAGTTATGAGGGTGGCCATGACACAGCAGTGACAGTGACCGTGGCACAGCAGACACAGTGGCCATGACACAGCAGTGACGGTGACCGTGGCACAGCCGTGATGATGACAGTGGCCCAGCAGTGACGGTGACCGTGGCCCAGCAGTGACAATGGCCCAGCCACAGCGGGTGCCCCCGCTGTCCCCTGCCCACCCGTGTCCCCGCGGCTGGCGCCGGGCACCCACCGGCACAGACAGTGGAGGAGGGAGGCTCCAGCCGGCACAGCTGGATCCCGGTGACGTCGGAGAGGAAGAGCCCGAGGGTTTCAAAACCGGCCCTGGAGCGCGGCCAGGATGCTCCCAGCCCACGTAAGCAGCTCATGGCGTGCCTGCCCGGGGTCACCCGCTGGGCCCTGGGGACACCCGAGCAGCCGGGGTGACGGGGGGCCAGGGCAGCGGGCACCCCCTGCTCTGCCAGCACACCCACCCGGACACACCGGCGGTGCCACGGACACCCACCGCACACGTGGCAGCGGGGATGCGCCTCGCCCGCCTTTGGGGCGACACCGGGGACCCCTGGCCCTGCCACCCGCCCAGCAGCGCAGGCATCAGCGCTGGCCAGACCTCCCGGCCAGCGGCCGAGGCAGGAATTCGGCCACGGAGACGGTGAGCTGTTCCCTGGGCATGCTGTGGGCAGAGCCGCCAGGGCTGAGCGACCACAGCCCGCCCAGAGCCGCTTTCCCGAAAGCCTGGCGGCGGGGGCGGCGGCCGGGAAGGGGAGACCCCCCGGCCCCGGAGCCCCCGGCAGAGCACGGGGCCGAGGCGGCCCCGACGCCGCGGCGGGAGCTGCCCCGTATCTGATGGGCCGGCGTCCAGCGGCCAACAGAGCCCCGTCCCAGCCCGCAGCCCCGCTCCTGGGGCCAGCACGGGAGGTCTCGCCGTGGCCAGGCATGACTGTGGCACAGAGGACAAAGCAGCCCTGTCCCCGCTACCCCAGCCACTGTCCCGGCCACCAACGGGCCCCGCTTAACCCCTCGCGGGGCGCTTCCCAGTCCAGCGTGGCCGCCAGCTCCGAGGGGCTCGGAGTGGGTGACACTCACGGACAGCCGCCTCTGTGTCCCCACACTGCTGGCATTTAACCCCGCCGCGTCCGGGGAGGTGACACCAGAGCTCGGCAGCGTCCCTGTGGAGCTGGCACGGTGGGGACACGAGGATGCTCACCTTGCACACCCAGATACCACAGACACAGCATCCCCGGGTGCCAGCAGGAAGAACACGTGTGCCCTTGCTCCCCAACACCACCCACGGCCACCACAGCCGGGTCCCCATCCCATCCATCCCATCCATCCCATCCATCCCATGGCAAAGCTGCCGTGCCAGGGTGGGTGGGTGGTGGCGCGGGGGGCGCATGGCCCCGCGTCCCCCCCGGTGCGGGCCGTGCCTGCGCTCGCTCGCTCGCGGCGCTGAGTGTTTACATCCTGTCTCCTCCGTGTGTTTATAAATGCGGCCGCGCACGGGAGACTCCAGCGAGGCCGTAATTAGCTGGGCCTGGATTTCCCATCCAGCTCCGGCTCCAGCCAGCGGCACCATGGAAACACCCCCGCCGGCGAGGGGGGCGCAGGCCCCTAATCCCAACCAGACCCCGCTGCCCCACACGCACGCCCGGGAGCCTCGCGAGGCGCCTCCATCCCTTCCCGCCGCTCCCGGCGCGGGTCACGGAGCCCCAGAGCCCCCCCAGGAGCGTTCTGGGGGTTCACCAGCACAGAGCCAGGCCGGCCGCTCTCCAGCGGGGCAGGGGACCCCCGGTGCCAGCCCACGTGGCATCGCGGAGCCGTGGGCGACACGCCCCGGCACCTCCGGGCCCGCTGCCATCGCCGGCCACGGGGACACTGCCCGGCTGGCTCGGTGCGGGACCAGCGGCTCTGGCGGGCACGGCCGTGCCCTGATGTCCCCAGAGCACCCTGGGGAGGCCTGGGACGCCTCTGTCACCCACAGGCCACGTGCCACACGCAGCCACAGCACTGCCGGGCCAGCTGCTCCTCAGATATCCCAGACAGCCCATCCAGGAGCGCATCCCCGCGCACCCGCCGCCACGCTGGGACGGTGGTGCTGGCACGGTGGCACCGGGACGCTGGCGCTGCAGCCCCGGGGGGTGCGGGGGGGATGATTTATGGGGCTCGGTGCCACTTAGCAGGGCATAAATCTCCCCCCAGCGCGGCCCTGTAAGCAGAGCCCTCCGCATTTCCCTGCGGAGCCTGCGCCTAATGCAGCCCAGATGTGCGGCCGCCACCGTGCCCTCGCACCGCCCGCTAAATGGGGACACCGGGGATGCCGAGAGCCCCCGAGCCCTGCCGGGGACGCCGCCCGGCCGGGGATGTCCCAGAACGGGAACGGGGTCCCGGCGGCCGAGCCCCAGCGCTGCGGCTCCTCCTCGGCGTCCCCTTCCCCGCCCGTCCCCGCAGGCCTCGGCACCGGCCGCGCCACCGGTTCGGCCACGTCCGCCGGGCCCGGCGGCAGCGGGAACGGGGAGAGGAAGGGGCGAGCGAGGCGATGGAGCCGCCGGGGATCCCGGCCTCGCTTTTCCGGTTCCCCGGCGCTCGCCCCGCCGTGCCCGTCCTGCGTCACGGCGGCACCGCGGGAGCTGGAGCCGAACCCGGCGCCGGCCTCGTGCTGCCCCGGCCCCGGTCCCGCCGCCCGGGACCCCGGGGAGCCTGGCGGCGCCCACACTTTGACCTTTTAAGGGTGTTTTGCAGCATTTTCCGGGCGAGGAGCCCCCGGTGCCGGTGTGCCGCCAGGCCGGCCGGCCCCGCTGCAGCCCCGGGGGTGCCGGTGGCCGCCGCGGCCGCGGGAACAAAGCCGTCCCCTCCCCAGCACCCCCAAATCCCGCTGCTGTGTCCCGCAGGAACGACGCCGGCTCCAGCGGCGGAGTTCCGTGTCAAGCCCCGAAATCCAGCCCCGGGCAGGAAAACTAACTCTTCCAGCCCCCCATAAATCCCACCGACTTTCCTTTTCCTCCCCTCTGTCGGTCCCGGGGTTTAATTCTCCGTGCTCAGCGGCGGTTCCCTCCCTGGTAATCACAAACATGCATGGAAAAGAGGGAACGAGAGAAAGGGGAAAAAAAAAAAAAAAAAAGAAAGAAACAACAACCCAACCTAGAGAGGGGAAAGTCTTAAATCAATCCCAAAGCCAGACAGACGTTTTAATCACATCAAATTAAAATCAGCAGTCGGTTTGGAAAGGGGGAAAAAACTGCCGGCAGATGCGGGCAGGGGAGTTGGGGCAGCCCCCCGCCCCGCACCCAGCGCCGCGGGCTTACCTGAGAGCTCCCCGGTTACATTTAGCATAGTCGGGGCGCAGGGGGATTTTGGGGGGCTCGGCTCTTGCTCGGCTCCCCGAGCCCGCCCGCTCGCCTCAGCCCTGGCTCGCTGCTTCGCTCGCGCTCAGGGTTGGGTGGTGTTTTTTTTTTTTTTTTTTTTGGGTTGGTTTCTGTCTTTCTTCTTTTTTTTTTTTTTTTTTTTTTTTTTTTTCCCCTCGGTCTCTATTTGTTTTGGTTTGGGCTCGCTCGGGTGTTAGGTGGAAAAAAAAAAAAAAACACGGGGCGGGTTGGGTGGGTTTTTGGGGTGTGGAGGGTTCGCACCGCGCTCCGGCTGCCTCGCTCGCCGCCGTTCCCCCCTTCCACCTCCCTTGATTTGCTCTTTTGATTGGGGTCCAGGAATGCAGGAATAAAAAAAAAAAAAAAAAAAAAAAGAAAAAAAAAAAAAAAAAAAAAACTGGAGCTCGCATCCACCCTCTCCAAGCTGCTGCCTCCTTCTTTCCTCTTTTTTTTTTTTTCTTCCCAATTCAAGTGTTAAGCAGAACCAGGTTGCTTTCAAGAATGTATTTGATGCAATTGTACACAAGAGCGGGCTCCATTCATTCCCTCCCTCTTCCCCCCGGCCCCGGCTTTATCCCCCCGTTCCCCATCCCCATCGCCGGGCTCCCGGCACCGGGCAGAGGTGGGGAGGCTGGAGCCGGGCCCCGGAGCTGCGGAAGGCGGAGGGGAGGGAAGGGAAGAGGGGGGTCCCCGGGGTGCCGCTGGCCGGGCAGGAAGGGGGGGACCCCCGCTTCTCCCTCGCTGCGCCCCCCGTGCGCTTCTGGCTCCCGCCCGGCTTTTGTTAAAGTGGCAGCGGCGGGGCCGGTGCGGGGCCGGTGCCGCTCGCCGGGGGGGTCTCCTACCTGCTCTCAGCTCCATGCGGGACGGGCGCGGGGCCGGGGCGCTGCGTGCGTGCTCTGGGCTCCCCGGGCGGGCAGGCAGCGGTCCCGCACACCGGCCCGGGACTGCGGCTCCCATTTGCCGCTCCGAGCCCTCTCGCCTCTCCTCCTCCCCGCGCACAGAGCCGAGAGCCCGGTCCCGGGGGGAGCACGGGGGGGACGGCACGGGACGGAGGGGGGGTCCGGGGAGGGGAGGGCGGGGGGGAACGGGGCGAGGTGCGGCGGAGCGGCTCCTCTGGCGGGGCCGGGGCCGGGGGGGGCGTGGGGTGCCAGCCTGCCCCCCCTTCCTTCCCCCCCCGGGGCAGCGGGGAGGAGCGGCGGCGGGATGGGGCCGGCCGGTGCGGGAAGGGTGGCGGCGGGGCGGGGGAGGGGGGGGGGGGTCCTCGGCTCTTCGCTGGCACGGCCAGCCCCCTCCCCTCCGGCCGAGAGAGGGGGTCCGGGGCCCTCGGACCCCCCCGTCCCCGGCTCGGGGACCCGCGGCGCGGCGGGCGCTGCCCCGCCGGGACGGCGGCAGGTGAGCGGCGGAGCGGGGGGAGCGCGGCGGGGTCCCGGCGGCACAACCGGAGCCCCCCGGAGCGGCGGCGGCGGCTCAGCCCCGGGGCACCGTCCGTCCCGAGGGGGGGCTTCGCTTCTCCCGGCGCCCCCGGCCCACGCGGGGACGGGGAGGGACCCCCCCAGCCCCTCTCCTCCGGGTGCCAGAGCCGCTTTCTTCCCCATTATCCTCCCCCGTTAGGACAATCCCCCGTCCGGCGCCCGCGGGGCCCTTGGCAATGACCGCGGCGCTCCCCGCAGCCCACCGGGGGTGAGCGGGGTGGGCTGGGGGGGCGTGGGGAGACCCCCAGGGCCAAGCGGAGCCGCCGCCGGAGGGGAGGGGGGCGACCCGACAGCCGGAGCCCCTCGTCCCTTCCCCTCGCGTCCCTCGTCCATGAGTGGGTGCTGCCGCGGGGGCTCTCTCGGCGGGGAGAGGAACGTCCTGGCTCCCCCCAAAAAAAGCTTTGTTTAAAACAAAGGCGCTGGGAGCGCCGGGAAGGGCCGGGAGGTAACAGGCGGATTCGCTTCCACTCCAGACCCCGGCCCTGGCCAGGTCCGAGCCCTCCCGGCTGCCATCGCATCCTCCCGGCTTTCTCCGGGACGCGGGGTGCACGGCAGGACCCTCTTTCCCCAAACCCACCGGGACGCTGGGTGCTGAAGTCATTAGCAGCAGTTTGGGGACCCCCCGTAGGGACAAACCACACACGGACGCGCTGCTGGCTGATTTATGGCTCGGGAAGTGCGGATTTGGTGTTGGATCCATGAGGACGCGCCCAACAGACATGTCAGGGGTGACGGGGGGGGCTCTGGATCCCCTCCCCCGGGTGAATGGGGGACGCTGCGCAGCCCTGAGGATCCGGAGGGGCTGCGGAGGTGTCGGACGGAGCTGCCCAAAGGCTCCGCGGCTGGAGGGAGCCCCGGCCCGGCTCCCCGGCTGCGTGTCTGGGGGGGTCCGCTCGGCGTGGGGCCGGCCCCTCGCCCCCCCAGCCGCAGGGCAGGGTATCTGGTTTCCCCCCCGAGCCAGCAGATCCCGCCAGCAGCGCTGGAGCAGTTGGGAAAAGCCGCCGGGCCGTCCCCGGGGGTCTGCAGCCTGCCGAGGCGGCGGGGCTGCCCTCGCTGCCTTCTCCCCTCCCCGAAACCCCGCTTGGCTCTACGGAGTGTTCCGGCTGCCACGGCTCCCGCTGGGCCAGCACCTGAGACAGGAGAGGAGGAGGACGAGGAGGAGGACGAGGAGGGAGACGCGGCCCGGCAGATGCAGCTCCGGCTTCCCGAGCCGCTCTCCCTGCGCCAGCCAGCGGTGCCAGGAGGGAGCCCCCGCCCCGGGACAAAGCGGGCGCGGGGCACGGGCAGGTCAAGCCGCTGGGAAGCTTCATCCCCACATCCTGCTCCTCCTCCTCCTCGCCGCCCGGAGTGGGTGAGGCCGTGCCCGCCCTGCCCTCGGGGCCCGTCCCCGGGCAGCTGAGCTCACCTCCCGCCCGGCCTCCCACGGCTGCCCTTTGCGGCCGGAGGAGGCAGGGACGGGGCTGCCCGAGCCCAGGAATCCCGGCTGCAGCCCCGGAGCGCCCGGCTCCGTGGGGACAGCGCTGGGGCGCAGGCAGGGGCACGGAGCAGCCGTGCGGCTCGGCGTGTCCCCTCCTGCCGGGCTGGCAGCGGCAGCCCAGCTGTGGCCGTCTGTCTCGCCGAGCCGCTGCCCGGGCGAGGGCGCCGTGCCATGTGCCGGGAAGGGAGCCGGAGGAGCGGGAAGGACGCGGGGACACGGCCCCGAGCGCGCCGGGTGCGAGGGAGCGGCGCTGTCACCGTCCCCGCCATCCCCGGGGGAAGCGCCCGGCCCCGGGGCAGCGCTGGGCGCGGAGCCCCCCGAGGGCTGCCAGGCTGCTGCTCCCGGCCCGCATCCAGCCCGTTCCCTGCGAGAGGGAGGGGTGGCCCGGCGCTGGCCCCCGCTGAGGTGTGTGTGTCACGACCGCAGCCAGCTGCGTCCTCTCCGCAGCCCCATAAAACGCCGAGCCCCGAGGCCAGAGCCCCTCCTGGGGACGGCGGCTCCAGAGGAGCCCGGCTGCTCTGCCAGAGCTGGAACGGAGGCTCCCACACAATCCCGTCTTCCTCCTCCTCCTCCTCCTGGGAGGAAGGGAGCAGCCAGTGCTCACCCCAGGGGTGGAGGAGCCAGATCCGGCCGGAGCCCGAGCCCAGGCCAAGGCAGGCCTGGAGTCCCTGGGGCTCCGTGCTGGCCGTCCCAGCACAGCCCCTACACGCGGCTGGGCCAGGAGCTCCTGTACCTGCAGGGGATGTGCCAGGCAGGGCCCAAATCCCGGATAAAAGGCACCGAGCGCTCCAGCCAGGGAAAGGAGGAGGAGGAGAGGCTGTCACCGTGCCCTGGAGGACGGCAGCCACGGGAAGAGGGCTCTGCAATGCCCTTCCCGTTTCCCCTGCTCAGGTGCCAGCCCTGATCCGCAGCGGGGCCCCCTCGGCTCGGGCTCCGCGGCCACCGGGGCCGGGAGCAGGGACGGACGGGGCAGCGGCTGCTCCAGCGGCAGGCGGGAGCCGGCGGGGGGGACCCTGCTGTGAGCGCGACTCGAGTTCCTCACAGCCACATCCCCCGGCTCCCTCGAGGCCACGGCTCCGGAGCCGGCTGCTCCGGGCTGGCTGCGAGCACAGGCTGCTGCCTGGGTCAGTGTCACATCCCTCATGGACACACGGGAGCAACTGGGCCCGTGGGAAATGTCCCTGCCCGTGGCAGGGGGTGGGATGGGGGTGGGTTTTATGGTCCCTTCCAACCCCGACCATTCCGGGATTCTATGGACCACCCATGGATACACTTTGCCAGCCCAGAATTTACAGCGTACCCCCACTGGAGAATTCTGGGACACCCCAAAAAAAATCCATCCCTGGAAGTGTTGAATGGGGCCTGGAGCAACTTGGCTCTAGTGGATGGTGTCTCTGCCCATGGCAGGGGATGGAGCTGGATGAACTTTAAAGGTCCCTTCCAAGCCCAGCCATTCCATGTTTCCATGGGATGCACAGCCAGCAGCACCTCCGGCATGGAGAGAGACCCTCGAGCATTAACTTACAGCATTCCACTTCCCCTGTGGAAGCAGAGATAGGGATCCCCGAAATCCCTATCCCAGGAGACAGGGATGCCCAAAACACCGGGATCTCGGGAAGCACCGGAGCGGCTCCAGGGGAACTGCAGCCCTTCCAGCACCGTGCCCCGGGAATGCGAGAAGCGGCAAAGGGACCGGGAGGTGCGGGCAGTGCGGCAGAAGGGCAGCCTCGCCCGGGATGCTGCCGGGAATGAAGGGAGGGTCGGGGCGCTGGGAAGCACAAACACCGGGAACGACCCAGGCAGAGCCCCAGGACGGGTCGGGAGGCCCCGGGAAGGAGCCGGTGCGGGGCTGAGCGCCGGGAGCCCGCGCTGAGGGGCGCGTCGAAGCCCCATTGGCTGAGTCGCACGTCACTCGAACCGGCACCCAATAGCGCGCTGCGGGAGGCGGGGCTTACCGGCGGGGCAGCCCCAGAGCCGCCGGGCCGAGGCCCCGCCCCTCCCGCCGGTCACGTGAGGCTATCGCGCCGTGCCGTCACGCGCCCCCTCAACGCGGACCAATCGGTTGGCGGCGGGGGCGGGACGGAGCGGCGCCCCCGGCCAATGGGGAGGCGGCTTGGGAGGGCGGGCGCGGGAAGCCGGGACGGCACCGGCGGGGCGCGGCGGGGAAGAGGCCGGAACCGCCGGGAAGGGACGGGGCAGGGGGCTGGGGGGCACCACCGCGGGGCCGCTGCGGAGAGACGGCACCGGCGGGGCGGGGAGGGAGCAACAACCGCGGCAGGGGGAGCGGCGAGGCCCGAGCGCAGCCCGCTAGGGGCGTGGCCTAGCCCGCACGCTCCGCTAGGGGGCGTGGTCTGCGGGAGGGGGCGGGGCCCGGGGGCGGGCACGAAGGCCCCACGTGCCCGCCCGGTGCCGGTGCCGGTCCCGGTGCCGGTGCCATGAAATGTGTGATCGCCGGCGGCAACGTCAAAGGTGAGCGGGGCTGGGGGCCCAGGGAGCGCGGCGTGCCCGGGAGCCCGGCCTCACCACCGCACCCTCTCCTTCCCAGTCCTCGGCCGGGCCGTGCACTCCCTGTCCCGCATCGGCGACGAGCTCTACCTGGAGCCCACCGAGAGTGGGGTACGCAGCACCGGGGGGGCTGGGGGGGAGCTGGGGGGCAGCTGTGCCCCTCTCCCTCCGTGCGGGCAGTGCCAACACTGTGGCTGTGTCCCCAGCTGTCCCTCCGTGCTGTCAACTCCTCCCGTTCTGCCTTCGCCGCCTTCCTCTTCGCGCCCCTGTTCTTCCAGCTGTACGAGCCGGGCAGCGCCGGCCCGACACGGAGCTCTTCCGATGCAAAGTCCACATGAAGGTGCAGCGCCCTGCCCGGGCCCCCCAGAGCTCCTCGTTGTTCCGGGGGCCCCGGGCAGGTGACAGAGCCCGCATCCCATCCCCACAGTCCTTCCTGGGCGTCTTCCGCTCGCTGCCCTCGCTGGAGAAGTCGGTGGGGAAATGCCTCATCCTGCTCAAGCCCCGCGCCAGCCGCCTGGTCCTGCAGCTCCACTGCAAGCACGGTGAGTAGCGGCGGGGCCAGGCACGGCGGGGGCGCGCTGGCACCGCCTCCTGCCCTGCTGAGCCGCCGTCCCCCCCGCCGCCAGGTGTCACCAAGACACACAACCTGGCCTTCCAGGAGTGCGAGCGGCTGCAGGCCGTGTTCGACACGCAGCGCTGCGCCAGCCGCCTCTGCGCCCCGGGCACGGTGAGTGAGGGGAACGCCACGGGGGCGGCAACTGGGGCGGGCAGAGTGCGGATGGAAGGAGGGACCCCGGCCGGGCCCCACAGGATTTGGGGTGCTCAGGCCCCCTGCTGTGCCCCTCAGGCTGCTGGCAGAGGCCGTGGTGCACTTTCCCCCGACGCTGGCTGAGGTGACCCTGGGGACTGGCCCCGGTGGCAAAATCAGCCTGCGGAACTACGTGGAGGACGAGGCAGGTGAGTCCTGCAGGGTAAGGGGGCCCCTCCCCACTTTGGGGTGCCCTCCAGCCCCCCACCCACCCCGTCCCCCCCTCCAGAGCCGAGCAAGACGATGGTGACGGAGCTGTGGCTGGCTGAGGACGAGTTCCAGTCGGTGGCCGTGGCCCCGGGTTCCCACATCACCTTCTGCCTCAAGGAATTCCGTGTGAGTCCCCAGCCAAGCCCCCCATTCCTGTGTCACCCCCTGGCCCCCCTCACCCTCCCGTTTGTCCCCAGGGCCTGCTGAGCTTTGCCGAGGCCTCCAACCTGCCCCTCACCATCCACTTGACGAGCCCGGCAGGTAGGAGCGGTCACCGCGTCCCTACCCTGTGCCAGCCCTGTCCCTGGCACCCCCTGAGCCCCTCTGTGTCCCCAGGCCGGTGATCTTCACCCTGGATGACACTGTCCTGGAGGTTCACCTGGTGCTGGCCACCCTCTCTGACCTGGAAAGCAGCTCCCAGTCCCCTTCCACCAACGGGTGAGTCCCAGATGAGCCCTCCAGCGGCCACGGGCAGGGAGCAGAGTGACCATTCCCAATCCTGCTCTGTCCCCACCAGCGTGTCCCACTGCCCGCCCCGACAGACGACTTCGCTGATGACCTGGAGTCCTACATGGCTGCCATGGAAACCAGCGAGGGGTGCTCAGAGGGGCCCCCCAGCCCCACCTTCCCCCCTGCGCACCCCCCAGCCAGCCAAGAGCAAACCCCAAGAGGAGGAGGAGGAGGAGAGGAGGAGGAAGGAGCTGTGCCAGGGACCCCCCCGCACAAGAAGGTGAGGGATGGGTGTGCCTGGGGGCAGGGGGTGGGCAGAGCCTCCTCCTGACCCCCCCCGTTTCTCCCCACAGTTTCGCTCCCTGTTTTTTGGCTCGGTGATGACACCAGGAAGGCCTGGTCCGGCCACCACCCAGGAGGTGCTGGCGGAGGACAGCGATGGAGAAAGCTGAGCCCCCGAGTCACTGCCACCCCCAGCCTCCATCCAACCACCAGGACAGGCACCCCCCAGTGGACCCATTACAAGTTTATTCCTCAAAAAATCCTCCTGCCCCCCCCTCCGCTGCCACCCCAGGGCTGGGCTCTGGGCTCCCCCCTCGCCCCAGCACTCCCTGCCCTGGGCCTGGATTTGCTTTGGTGGAGCGTGGCGGGGGGGGGCAGGATCCTACAAATAAAAAAAACGAGTCGAAAGAAAAGCGACCTGATGCTTGGGCGGGGGGCTGTGGGCGTGGGCAGCACGGGGGCGGGCTCCCAGCTCATTTCTTGGCTTTGGCAGAGTTCGGGGAGGGGTGACGGGGCGCCCGGCGGGGTTCAGCCCGCTGAACTGCCCGTATTTGCCTTTGTTCTTGTCGGCCGGCTTCAAAATCTGCGGACAAAGGGGGAGAGAAATCAGTGAGCTCCCGCCCCGGCTCTCCACTCCCCTGGAGGGCAGAACTCCCTGCAGCCCTCCCGGCAGGAGCTGGGGGTGTTTCCCCTCCCTGGCTCACCTGGAAAGAGCACATGAGGGTCTCATCCACGCTCATCATGGCGCCGGCGTTGTCGAACTCGCCGCAGTAGTTGGGGGCCGAGAAGAGGGTGACCAGCTGGCGCTTGGCGAAGAACTCGTAGCCGTCCTCCACCACCTGGGGGGGACACGGGGTTGGCAAAAATCCACCCTCCATGGCCAGTATCCACCTGCCCCGGCTAATTCCCAGTCCCCCAGGCTGAATCTCCAGCCCTCTGTACCAAGGTGAGCACTCCCCGCCCTGCAGCAAACAGCCACCGCTGGGACAAACACCCGCTGCCCCAGGGCAGGTATCCATCATCCAGAGTGATTATCCAACCTCTGGGAGGAACAGCCACATCCAAGGGTGACTATTCAACCCCCCTGGGCAAATAGTTTGGGCATCAGAGCAAATACCCAAATGCTGAGGTTAACACCCAAATCCCAGGGCAAACACCCCCAGAATTCCAACCCATGCACTCCTGGGGCACACACTGCCCTTGAAGGGGAAATACTGGGGGTACAACCACCTGGCACCCACTGGAGACCCACCCCCACGTGTCCCCAGTGTCTGGGGGTCCCGCTGGTACCTGGTGTGCCCGGCAGATGAGGTCCAGGTCGTGCTTGTGCAGGAATTTGGCCACCACCCTCGGCCCCGAAGGTGAAGGAGACCCCACGGTCGTTCTCCCCCCAGCCCTGCACGTCCTTGTCGGGGTCGGACCAGAGCAGGTCACAGAGCAGCCCCTGATCCGGGACATCCGTGGGCCGCATGATCCGCCGGATCTGCTCCATCGACTGCAGGTCTGGGGACAGCCCTGCGGGAAAGGGGCACCCCCAGAGCTCAGCAGGGACATCCCACCCCTCCTCCAGCCCGCCCAGATCCCTGGGAAGGGGCCGTTCCCACCTCCGTGGCAGCAGAAGATCTTCTCATCCACGATGGCGGCAATGGGCAAACAATTGAAGCAGTCGGTGAAGGTCTTCCAGAGCTTGATGTTGTATCTTCTCTTGCCTGAGGGGGACAAAGGGGGCTTGAAAGTGACCCTGGGGACAGCCTGGGGGTGGCCAGGACATGGAAGGGCAGGAGGACACAGAGGAAGGGCAGGAAGACATGGCAGGGAGGGAAGGAGCTCCCAAGTGGGGTCAGTGTGGGACAGCACTGGGACAACCGCCGGGAAAGGGGAGCCCAGGGATGGCAGTGGGGTTTGGGGGGGCACAGCCCGGGCACTCACACTCGTCATAGAAGCCATAGATGCGGTTGATGCTGGCACACTCGTGGTTGCCCCGCAGCAGGAAGAAGTTCTCGGGGTACTTGATCTTGTAGCAAGCAGCAGGCAGATGGTCTCCAGAGACTGCTTGCCCCGGTCCACGTAGTCCCCCAAAAACAGGTAGTTGCTCTCAGGGGGGAAGCCCCCGTACTCAAAGAGCCTCAGGAGGTCGTAGTACTGCCCGTGGATGTCACCTGGGGGGGACACAGGCTGTCAGTGGCACCCTGCAGCCCCCCACGCCACCCCAGCGCTGCCCAGCAGCCACGCAGGCCTCACCGCAGATCTTGAGGGGTGCCTCCAGCTCCAGCAGGATGGGCTGGCTCAGGAAGATCTCCCGGGATTTGAGGCACAGCCCGCGGATCTCGTTCTCCGTCAGCTGCACGTTCTTCCCCGGCCCGCGACCCTTGGACTGCTCCCAGCGCGGAGAACAGGATCAGGGACCCCCAAGAGCTCGGGCACCCCCGGAGCGTCCCAGGAACCCCTGCCCTACCTGCCCCAGCCCTCCCTGCCCGTACCCTGCCCGCCCTCCAGGCTCTGTGGCAGCCCCCGCGCCCTGGGGACACCCCCGTCCCCTCCCGCTGCCCCTCCGCGGGGCGCACACCCCTTGGGCACCCCCCATTTCCTCCAGCCGCTCCCGCGGGGCACAGACCCATCCGGGATCCCCCCCCGTGTCCCCCGCGCCCTCCGGACTCATCTCCAGCTCCGCAGACCCCACGGGACCCCCCCAAAACCCTTCCCAGCCCTGACCCCCCCCCCCAAACCACCGCGGCCTAACCCGCCCCCGCCAGGCCCAGGCCGGGCACCGCCCCGCGGCGCCGGGACAGGGCCCGAGCCGGCCCCGAGAGGTTCCCCGAGCGGCGGGAGGGCGTCCCGGTGCCCGGGGGCGGCGGGGGCCGCTCACCCTCCAGGAGGCGGCTGATGATGGAGTCGAGGTTGAGCTTCTCGGTGTCCGCCATGGCCGCCCGCGCGCCGCCCCGCCCCGCGCGCCCGCCCAGAGCGGCCCCGGCGCCCCTGGCGGCCCCCTGCTGGCCCGGAGGACTCAGCGCAGCGCGGCTGGCCCCGCGTCCCGCTGTCCCCGTGTCCCGCTGTCCCCCTGTCCCGCTGTCCCCGTGTCCCGCTGTCCCCCTGTCCCCTCGGCCACGGCTTCCCAGCCCCGGAGGGGCGGGAAACGGGGACAGCATGGCGGGGGGGGGGGGCCGACGGCAGGGAGCCGCGGTGGTGTCACACAGGCGACAGCCGTGGAGAGGGGACACGCTCCGCAGGGGGACATTCCGGGAAAGGTGACACCCCGGGCAAAGGGACACCCAGGGCAGAGGGACATGTCTGGGAAGGGGAACGTCCGGGAAAGGGGATACCGCGGGCAGAGAGCCTTCCCTGGAAAGGAGAACGTGCCGGGCAGAGGGACTTCCCTGGAACGGAGGACTTCCCGAGAAAGGGGACATCCCGGGAAAAGGAACATTCTGGGAAGGGGGACATCTCCGGGGAAGAGAACAACCCGGGCAGGCGGACATGCAAGGGGTAGAGCTCGGGCGAGGGGACACGGGGGACAGGGGGGACAGGGGGGGACAGGTCCTGGGCCTGGGGACACAGGACTAGAGAGGGAGTGGAACAGCTTCGGCACAGAGAGGGGCTCCCGGGACCGCGAGGGGACATGAGGGACACGGAGGCAACCGGGGATGCGTATCCCGGTCCTGGGAGCACAGGGACAGCCTGGGGACACGGGAGGACACGAGGGGACAGGATGCTTGGTAGAGCCCAGGGATGTCCCCAGCCGGGGACTCTGGGGACACCGTCGGGAGCAGCACCGGGCGGTTGCCGGGAGACTGTTGCCACCCTGAGGTCCCCGGTCACACCGCGAAGGGCGGGCTCCCACTGGGGACACGGGGGAGGGTGACACATTTGTGCCGCCGCTCGTGGAGGGTGGCAGCGGCAGGGATGGGGTCACGGCTGTCCCCTGTCCCCACTGGCTGTGCCACGCCGTGCCATTCCCTGTGTCCCATTCCATGTCGTGCGGGGAGGTCGCGAATAGCTCCCGGGGCCTGCCCTGACATTTCTGCTCCGCGGTGTCAGTTTTACACGCGGCCCCGGGTGACCCCGGGCTGGCCCCGTCCCTGCCCCCGGTCACTCGTCCCCTACCCCCGTCCCCGTCCCTTGTCCCGCTCCCTATCCCAGTCCCTTGTCCCCGTCTCCCGGCGCTGGCACCCCGGCCCCGCTGCCCCCTTCGCTCTGCCGCCCCCTCCGGTGTCCCGGTGCCCCCGGTGCCCCCGGGCCCGCCCCGCCCCGCCCCGCCCGAGCAGGACACGGCGCCGCCGCCACCGCCGGGACCGGAGCGGGCAGAGCCGCTGCTGGAGCTGCGACAGCACCGGGACCGACACCGGGAAACGCCGCCAGAGCCCGACACCGCCGCCACCGGAGCGGGGAGAGCCGCGCCGGGTGCCACAACACCGGGAGAGACCGACACCGACAGACACCGGCACCGGCACCGCCGGTGGGTGCTGGCGGCGCTGTGCGTGGGTTTGGGGTGCCGGGGGCGCGGGAGCAGCGGGATGGGGCGGGGGGCGTGTGCACACCTGTGACACGGCGCAGGTGACAGCGCGGGTGACAGATGGGGGGGTGATGATGTTGGCGACACGGTGCGAGTGACAGGGCGGTGGCACGGTGCGGGTTAGGGGGTCTGGGTGGCAGCGCGGGTGACAGGGTGCGGGTGGCAGGGTGCGGGTGACAGGCAGGTGATGCGCGTGACAAGTCATGGGTGACAGATGCAGGTGACAGGGGTCCGGTGATGGTGCAGTGTCGCCGTGCGGGTGACAGGTGCGGGTGACAGGGTGCGGGTGACAGGGTGTGGGTGACAGGGTGTGGGTGACAGGGTGTGGGTGACAGGTGCGGGTGACAGGGTGCGGGTGACAGGTGCGGGTGACAAGACCCCGGTGACGGTGCAGGTGACGGTGCGCGGTGGGTGACAGGGTGCACGAGACACTTCGGGTGACAATGGGAGGGTGGCGGGGCGCGGGGGTGGCGCGGGGGACGGGGAGCGGGTGACAGCGCGTGCGGGGACGCTGCGGCGCGGCAGCCGCGCTGGTGGCCCCGCGCCTGCCGGTGGCGGTGACGGTGACAGCGACAGTGACGCCGCGGGCAGCTGGAACTAAGCCGGGGGACGTGCGTGCTGGCAGCTCCGCCACGCTGGGGACAGGGGGACAGGAAGGGGGGGAGCACGAGGGGCGTGCCCGGCCAGGGGACGCGGGACAGCGGGACAGCGGGACAGGGGGACAGGAGAGCCCCGTCAGGCTGAGCCGCCCCCCGGCTCCCGCTGAGGCAGCTCGCTAGCGACGGGGACAGGGACACGGACAGGGGTGCCAGCGCCTGGCGCGAGGTGGCAGAGGGGACAATGGGGCTCTGTGTCGCCTAATCCGGGGCACGGGGCCGGAGGTTGGCACCCCGGGGTGGCGCGGGGGGGGTTTAAAGGCCAGACCGGCCGGTGTCCCCTGTGCCAGGCGTCCCCGAGCCCTCGTCCCCTGCGCGCTCTCAGGCCACGGCTCCCACCCCAAGGTACCGGGCGACACCGCTGTCCCAGCTTGGGGACAGCAGCGGCACCTCCCAGCTGGGGATGGAGGGGGACAGGGCGGTCCCGCGGCTGGGGCGGGCGCGGGCTTTGAGGGACCCCCGTGACTGGGTTTTGGGGGGTCCCCGTGCCGCGCCACCGAACCGTGTGTCCCCTGACGCTGCCACCGGGTGCCGGGCTTGGGGACACCCTGGCTGCCAGCGGGCACCGCTCAGCTCCGTGCCTCAGTTTCCCTCTGTGCCCAGCTCTGCCGGGCACCTGCTGGGAGCGGGGGCACCCGGGGGTGGGGACACCCCGGTCCCGGGTGTGCACCCCCAGGGCACCTCGGCACCCCCGGGACGGGGAGGCGCCCCCGGCTGTGCTGAGCTGGCACGGGATTACACTAAGCCGGAGGTGCCGGGGCTGGCACCGAGGGGACAACCTGAGGCCACCGTGACTGGCACCAAGGGGTCAATCTGGGGCCACCAGACCTGTCAACGAGGGGACAAGCTGGGGCCACGGGGACTGGCACCGAGGGGTCAGTCTGGGGACACTGGGACTAGCACTGAGGGGACAACACGAAGACACCGGAGCTGGCACCGAGGTGTGCCCGGGGAGCGTGCCAGGCTCTGGTGGGCGCCGCAGGACGGGTCCCCCCCCGGGAGCTGGGTTGGGGCTCCCGGCAGCGGCCGGGGGTGGCCGGGGAGGGGTGGCAGGTCCCCGGGGAGCCGCGCTGACTCTGCCTGTCCTTCTCTTGCAGCCCCTCTGCCACCAGGATGGTGAGTGGCCCCCGGGTGGGGGGTCCGGGCGGAGGTGGGTGCCCCATCCCGGGATGCCGGCGGTGCCGGGCACTGGCGCGGGGCAGCGGTCCTGTGCCCACCCGCCGCGTGACCCCGCGGGGACAAGGGGACGCTTTGTCCGGGAGCCGGCGGCCCCGGCGGCTGGCACTGCTGCCCCGCGGTCCCCGAGGCGGTGGCGCCGTGCCCGGCGCCCGCAGCCCCCCAGCGCCCCCACGCCCCCACCCCACGGGCGGGCAGCGGCTCCCGCCGCGCCCCGTGCCTGCCCCGGGCCTGACCCGTGCCCACCCGCGCTCACCCGCGTGCCAGCCCCTGAACCCCACGCCAGCCCCAGAGCACCCCCTTACCGCCGTGCCAGCCCCGTGCCAGCCCTGTCCCTGCTCCCGCAGCTCTCGACGTGCCAGGCGAGCCCGGAGCGGGTGCCCAGCCCGGAGGAGCAGGAGTGGGCAGGGCCCGAGGCGCTGTGCCCGGGCTGGCTGGAGGACGAGGCCCCCGATGGCGAAGTGCCCGGGGACAGCGGGGACCCCGACGGTGCCACCCACGCCTACGAGCGGCTCCAGAGCGCCCTGTGCCAGGAGGGGCTGCCCCCCACGCTGGACTGCTCCGCCGAGCCCCGCACGGGTTGGGGACACGGGGGGCACGGTGCCAGGCTGGGACACGGGGGTGGCAGGGTCAGGGATGTGGGCACGGTGCCAGGCTGGGACACGGGGGTGGCAGGGACAGTGATGTGGGCACAGTGCCAGGCTGGGATAGGGGGGTGGCAGGGACAGTGATGTGGGCACAGCGCCAGGCTGGGACACGGGGGTGACAGGGATAAGGGTGGCAATGGGGATGCGGTGCCAGGCTGGGGACACAGGGGGTTTGGGGGCTCCCAGCCACACTGGGGGGCCACGGGCAGGGTGGTGCCAGGGTGGCCATCCCGGCTCTGTTAACCCTTCCCTTCCTGGCAGGATTTGGCCCGCTGGACATGACCGTTTGCATCCTGGGCTCGCCCACCCCCTTCCTGCCCGTCCTGCTGGAGGGTGGCACCCGCTGCCCAGGTGGGTGCCATCCCCTTGTCCCAACACCCGAACTGTGAGGGAAACTGAGGCAGGGGAGCAGGGCGGCAGCAGCCCCCCGTGTCCCGTTAATCCCAGTACACACCAGTTCAGCTGCAAGCGCCCTTCCCCCGCAGCGCCACCCCCATGGGGGGCAGTTTGGGGCAGGGGGTGCCCACCACCCACCGCCGTGCCCACCCGCAGGTGCCATGGTACTGTGCCTGTCCCCCTCCTGGGCCAGCCGGGTGCCATCGGAGTCGTGCCCGGGCTCCTGGTCCCTGCTGCTCTCCCGGGGCGTCTCCTTCAAGGCGGGGGGGCACAGCGCCCTGGAGAGCTTCGCGCCGCCCCGCCGCGCCAACTACGTGACGGGCACCTTCGCGCCGGGGGACCCCGAGGGCGGCTGGGTGGGCGAGCTGGCCCGTGACCTCGACTGCCCCACGGGGGGCTCGGTGCCGCTCGCCCACCGCCTCGAGGACGCGCTGGTCACCCGCTGGGTGCTGGCGGCTGGGGCCAACCTGCCCGTGCCCCCCACGCTGGCCTTCGTCCTGGAGACCCGGGGGGACCTGCCCGCCCAGCCCGCAGCCCCCGGGGTGCGGCTGGTGCGGCTGCGGGACCCCCAGGGCCAGCAGAGCCTGGTGCAGGAGGAGGTGGGCGCCTTCCTGGGGGGCAGCGCCATGGAGCCCTACGGCCAGGTGCGCACGGCAGGGCGGGCGGGGCTGGGGGCGCCGGGGGACATCGAGAAGCGCGGCGTGGGGTGGCGGTGAGGGTGGCGACCAGGTGGCACTGGGGGGCATGGGGTGACAGGGGTGGGTGCAGGGGGTGGGGTGGCACGGAGGTGGCGGGGTGGCTGCCGCGGTGGCAGAGGCGGCACGGGGTGACACGCAGGTGCACGCAGGTGGTGGTGCGGCCGGCGGGGTGGCGGTGGCGGGGGACGGGCGCCAGCAGCACCCACAGGAAGGAGGAGGGGGCGGCGGTGGCGCAGGCGGTGGGTGCCCGGCTCCGGGGGCTGACGGAGGAGGACAGCGTCCTGCTGGAGGCCATGGTGCCCACCGCCCGCCTGCCCGTGCCCCCCCCACGTAAGGCCCCCGCCCTCGGGCGCCCACCACCCTGGGAGGGGGGGAGAAGAGTCCCCCGGGGTCCCACGGGTCCCTGCGCGCGTCTGTCCCCTGGGGCGGCCATCGGGGTGCCCAAATTTCTGGGGTCCTGAGGGAGGGCCTGAGAGAGTCACCCTGAACGCCCTTGGTCCCCTGGGTGAGGGTTGGGAGTCAGTTTGCCACCTTGGACACCCACAGACCCATGGGGAGAGGTGGGGAAGGTCACCCTGGACCCCATGGTCCCCTGTGGTCGGGGGGAGAGCCTCCCTGGACCCCCACGGTGCCCTGGGGCTGGGCAGGGTGTTGGGGTGACCCCCTCTGACTCCCGACAGTCCCGTGGGGCTGGGGATGACAGCGGCCATGGGGCACCCCTCACTCCCCGGGGCTGGGCTTGGCCGGGGCCACCGCGGTGCCACAGGGAGCCCCAGAGGAGCGGGAGGGGAGGCGGGGCAGGGCGGCTCCGTCCCCGCGTGGCGGCCGTGCCTGCCCTGTCCCTTGCCCCCCAGGCAGCCCAGCCCCGCGGCTGCCCACGGCCCTGCGCATCTGCACCCTCGTCTGCAGGTCCTGGGGGGACCGGCCCCAGCTCTGCCAGGTACGGCCTGTCCCCACACCCCGGTGGCTCTGCGCGTCCCCAGCCTACGATGGCTGTCCCCACGTCCTGGCGGCCCTGTATGTCCCCAGGCTATGGTGGGAGGCTGTGGTGATCTGTGTGCTATGCCCCGTGTGCCCGTCCATGTCCCCGTGCCCTGGTGGCCCTGGGTGTCCCCGGGACCGGTGGCCATCCACACCCATGCCCTGGGTCAATGTGTCACCGCACGTCCCTGCGTCCTGGCGGCAGCTGCATCCCCAGGTTGGCAGCCAATGTCCCCGTACGCCGGTGGCAGCCGGTGTCCCCACACACACGTGGGCGTCGCCGTGTCCCCGCACCCAGGTGGCCTGCGCCGTGGGACGCGCGGAGAGCCCGGTGCGTCACGGCGCGGCGCTGCCCCAGGGCCTGGACTCCAGCCTGCAGCAGTGCGGGGTGGCGGCCCCCGGCCAGCGACAGGCGCTGGCCACGCGGCTGCGGGAGGCCGCCGAGGCCGCCGCGGCCGCCCCTGCTGGCCAGCGAGGCCGAGCTGAGCCCGCGGCAGCGCGGCGGCGGCCGGGCCCGCACCGACATCCTGGGTGAGCAGGGCGCGGGGGACGCCGCCGGTGCCCGCGGTCGCCCCGCGGTGCTGAGCGCGCTGTCCCCGTCCCCAGGCGTGGATTTCCTGCTGGCGTGCGTGGGTGAGGCGCTGGAGCCGGTGGCGCTGGCCACGAACGGGCAGCGGTGCCTGGAGACGTGCGCGCTGGCCGAGGCCATGGGGCGCGGCGTGGGCGAGCCCCGCGGGGACGCGCCGCGGCTGCTGGCCGAGGCCATGCTGCACCGGGCTCAGCGCCACCCTGGTCGAGGGCAAGGACATCCTGCTCATCGGGGCCGGCGGCGTCAGCAAGAGCTTCGTGTGGGAGGCGGCCCGCGACTACGGGCTGAGGGTGAGGGGCTCGGGGCGCCGGGGGGCGGCGCGGCCGCGGGGCCGGGGGCC
Source organism: Calcarius lapponicus (assembly GCA_039654755.1). Taxonomy (NCBI): domain Eukaryota; kingdom Metazoa; phylum Chordata; class Aves; order Passeriformes; family Fringillidae; genus Calcarius; species Calcarius lapponicus. The sequence goes on from CM077468.1 coordinate 8,650,029, forward strand.
GGCCGCGCCCCGGTGACGCCTCTCCGGGGCCGCAGATCCACCTGGTGGAGTCGGACCCGGAGCACTTCGCGGCGGGGCTGGTGCAGACCTTCCTGCCCTACGACAGCCGGGAGCACCGGCGCGACGAGGAGCACGCGGAGCGGGTGCTGGAGCTGCTGCGCTCCCGGGGGCTGCGGCCCCACGCCTGCCTCTCCTACTGGGACGACTGCGTGGTGCTGGCGGCCCTGGTGTGCCAGGGGCTGGGGCTCCGCGGCCCCGCGCCCGCCGCCGTGCGGGTGGCCAAGCAGAAGAGCCGCACGCACCGGCACCTGCAGCGCTGCCGCCGCGGCCGCCCGCCGCCCGCCGCCTTCGCCGTGCCCTGCCGCCGCCTGCGGAGCCACGGCGACGTGGAGCGGGCGGCGGGCGCCGTGCCCTTCCCCGCCGTGGCCAAGCTGGAGTTCGGCGCGGGCGGCGTGGGCGTGCGGCTGGTGGAGAACGCCGGGCAGTGCCACGCTCACGCCGCCCGCCTCTGGAGGGACCTGCGCGACGACGCCGACCACCCGGGCATCGGGCTGGGCTGGGGCAACGCCATGCTGCTCATGGAGTACGTGCCGGGCACCGAGCACGACGTGGACCTGGTGGTCTTCGAGGGGCGGCTGCTGGGCGCCTGGGTGTCGGACAACGGCCCCACGCGCGTCCCCGCCTTCCTGGAGACGGCGGCCTGCCTGCCCTCCTGCCTGCCCGCCGACCGGCAGGCGCAGCTGGTGCGGGCGGCGCTGCAGTGCTGCCGGGCCTGCGGGCTGCGCGACGGCGTCTTCAACGTGGAGCTCAAGCTGGGCCCGGCGGGGCCGCGCCTCCTGGAGATCAACCCCCGCATGGGGGGCTTCTACCTGCGCGACTGGATCCGCGAGGTCTACGGCCCCGACCTGCTGCTGGCCGCCGTGCTGGTGGCGCTGGGAGTGCCGCCCGTGCTGCCCGCCCGCCCCGCGCCCCGCACGCAGCTGGCCGGGGTGATGTGCCTGGCCTCGGAGCACGGCCCGAGCCTGGCGGGCGGCGGCGGCATGGAGGCGCTGCGGGAGCTGCACGGCCGCGGGCTCGTCCGCCTCAACCGGCTCTTCGAGGAGCCCGGGGGCGCCGGCGAGTACGAGGAGCCGCTGCTGAGCGTGGCGTGCGCCGGGGCCACGCTGGCCGAGGCCTGCGAGCGCCTGCTGGGGCTCTGCCAGGGGCTGGGCATCGACTCCCCGCGGTACCCCCGTGGAGCATTTCTTGTCCCACTTCAAATAGCGCCGGGCAGGCAGCGGGGAGAGCGGGGGAATGGGTGCCCCGGCACAGCCGGCGCCCGCTCCCGCCGCCCCGCCGCCCCTCCCCGGCATCCCCCCGTCCCGCTGCCCCCCATCCCCTGGCCTGGAACACCGTGTCCTGGCACCCCCGCACCGCCCTGGATCCCAGGCACCCGCCCTGCCACCCCATTGCCCGGCGTGCCCCTTCGTCCTGGCACTCCATCCCCTGGCATCCTCTCGCTCCCCTGGCAGCCAATCCCCTGGCATCCTGACATCCCATCCACCGGGATCCTCCCATTAACCTGGCACTCCATCCCCTGGCATCCTGACATCCCACCCACTGGCATCCCCACTACTCTGACACCCCAATCCGTGGCATCCCCCATGTCCTGGCACCACATTCCCTGGCGTCCCTGTCCATCCTGGCACTTCATCATCACACTGACACCCCTCACCCGAAGATTCCCCCTCTCCCAGTCCAGGCACCCCATCCCGCTGCCCTAGCACCCCGTTCCCTGCTTCCCAACATCCCTCTCCACCCCCTGTCCCTGAAGCTGGGGGTCCCATGCCTGGGGACACACAGGGGGACACTGTCCCCTGCTGTCCCCGTGCCACCCCCAGGGCGGGGCAGCCAGGAGCCCCGAGGCAGCCAGGCCACCCCACGAGAGCGGCAGGTGACACGTGAGGTGTGCTGGCACCTGCTGGCATGGGGAGACCCCACAGTAACAAACCATGATGGGGAGGGAGACCCCATCATGACAACGAATTATTGGGACATCCCATAATAACAAAGACACTTGGGGAGACCCCACAATAACACACCAGCACAGGGAGACCCCACAGTTAACAGACTGAGGTGGGGAGACCCCACAGTGACACCCTGGAAGGGAAGACCCCACAATAACAAACGGGGAGAACCCACAGAAACAAACCCGAGTTTAGGGGAGACCCTACAACAGCATCCACTGAAAGGGAGACCCCACAATAACAAACTGGCGTGGGGAGAACCCACAGTGATAGACCTGCACCAGGGACCCTACAACAACAGAGGGGCACCCAGGGACTCCCTGGAGCAGCTCAGAAAATCCTCTGGGAAGATTTGTGTGACGTGATATAGGGCTGTCCCTGGGGAGGCCCTACAGTAACACCAGTGACCCCACGCTAACACCCAGCCCCTGCAATGCCCGAGACCCTAAAACAACACCAGGCACCCCACACTAACACAGAGCCCCTGCAGTGCCCCTGACCCTACAATAACAGCAGTGACCCTACAATAACACCCACATCCTACAGCCCTCACCACCCTACAATAACACCAGAGATCCTACAATGACACAGAGCCCCTGTAGTGCCCGAGAGCCTGCAAAAACACACAGCCACTGTAGTGCCTGAAACCCTCCAATAAACCCCAGTCCCTGCAGTGCCCCTGACCCTACAATAACACCAGCGACCCTACAATAACACCAGCGACCCTATAATAACACCAGCGACCCTGCACCAACACGCGGCCCCCACAGTAGCAGCAGTGACCCCACAACGACCCCAGTGACCCCGCAACAACCCCAGTGCCCCCCAGCCCCGCGGGAACCCCGACCGGGATCTTCACGTGGGGTCACCGCGGTGTCCCCCTCTCTTCCTGCCCCTCCTCTGACGTCACGGCGGCGCCGCTGACGTCAGCGCGGCGCAGGGGGGCGTGGCGGGCCGGGGTCCCCAGTAAAGGCTGTGAGCGGCCGCGCTGTCTGTGTCCTGTTCCCGCGCCACCCCGGGGACCCCCGTGCCCGTGTCCCCCGCGCTGGGGACGCCCCGGTGACGCGCGGGGGGCGCGTCCGTGGGAGGGGCGCGCCCGTGGGCGTGGCCAGCGCGGCGGGTTCCCCGCGGTCCCGATAAGGCGGTGACACGGGGGGCGTGGCGGGGGCGTGGTCGCGCGGGGGGCGTGGCCATCGGGGCGGGTCCCCGGGGGTCCCGGCACGGCGCCGTCATGGCGGGGGTGTTCGACATCGACCTGGAGACCGAGGAGGGCAGCGACGGGGACGAGCCCGAGCTGGGCGCCGTGAGCCGGCAGCGGGGCGCGGGGGGCACCGGGACTGCCAGCGGCACCGGGGCTGGGGCGGGGGGCGCCGCGGGGACGGGGGGCACCGGCAGCGGGACGGGCGGGGGAGGCGGCCAGCGGCACCGGGGCGCGGTGGGACGGCGGGAGCGGGGGGTGTCGGGGTGGCGTGGGGTCCGCTCGGTGCCGGGAGCGGCGGGCAGGGGCTTGGGGGGACAGCGGCAGGGCAGTGACAGGGGTCCCGGCGGTGGCGGGACGGGGGTGCAGCCGGGCCGTCCGCGGGGACGGGGCGCCGGGGCACCGGGGGCAGCCGCGGATCCCGGGCGGGCAGCGGGCGGCTCCCGCTGGGCAGGGCCCGGCCTCGGCCCCAAAACATCCGGCTGGGCCGGCTCGGCGCTGCCTCGCCCCGCGCTGCCGCGTCCTGCCCGCGTCCTGCGGTGTCCTGCCCGCGTCCTGCCCGCGTCCTGCCGTGTCCTGCCCGCGTCCTGCCTGCCGTGTCCCCTCCTTGCCATGTGTCCCCTCCCTGCCGTGGGTCCTGTCTCTGCAGTGTCTCCCCTCCTTGCCATATGTCCCCTCCCTGCCATGCGTCCCCTGCCCACCTCTGACCGCGAGTTCCCTCCCGCAGGAGATGGAGCTGGAGCCGCGGGGGAAACGGCCTGGAGTAAGTGGGGGACAGCCTGCGGCGGGGTGTGCAGGCAGGGGACAGGCAGGGGACAGGCAGGGGACAGGCAGGGGGCTGTCCCCGCTCACCCCCTCTCCCGCCAGGCCGGTGGGACACTACGAAGAGATCGAGATTTCCGAGAGCAGCGTCAACAACGGCCCCGAGCACATCGGCCCGCACTGCTTCGAGCTGCTCCGCGTCCTGGGCAAGGGTGGCTACGGCAAGGTGGGGACACGGCGGGGCCGGGCACCTCTGGGGACCTCTGGGACGGCGTCCCCAACCTTCCCTGCCCGTCCTTCCAGGTGTTCCAGGTGCGCAAGGTGCAGGGCACCAACACGGGCAAGATCTTCGCCATGAAGGTCCTGAAGAAGGTAGGGGCGCCCCGGCCCCCCCGGCCCCCCCGGGGACCCCCCCCCGCTCACCGCCTCCCCCCCAGGCCAAGATCGCCTGCAACGCCAAGGACACGGCGCACACGCGGGCCGAGAGGAACATCCTGGAGGCCGTCAAGCACCCCTTCATCGTCGACCTCATCTACGCCTTCCAGACGGGCGGCAAGCTCTACCTCATCCTGGAGTGCCTCAGCGGTGCGGGCGGGCTCGGGGCAGCCGGGGCTTGCTCCAGGGATGGCTGCAAATTGTCCCGGGGGGCGCTCAAGGGCTTCCAGGAATGGCTCAGGGTGTCCAGGGATGGTTAAAGCGGGACTTGGGGTGGCTGCAGTGTCCACGGAGGGTGTCCAAGGTTGGCTCAGGGTGTCCAGGGATGGTTAAAGCGTGACCTGGGGTGGCTGCAGTGTCCAGGGAGAGTGTCCAGGGGTGGCTCAGAGTGTCCAAGGTTGGCTCAGGGTGTCCAGGGATGGTTAAAGCGGGACTTGGGGTGGCTGCAGTGTCCAGGGAGGTTGTCCAAGGTTGGCTCAGGGTATCCAGGGATGGTTAAAGCAGGACCTGGGGTGGCTACAGTGTCCAGGGGTGTCTCAGGGGGTCGAGGGGTGGCTTAAGGGTGTCTCAGGATGACTCAGGTGTTCCCAGGGGTGGTGAAGGAGTGTCCAGGGATGGCTCAGGAGGGTCCCTCTCGTGCTCTTTACGCAGGTGGAGAGCTCTTCATGCAGCTGGAGCGGGAAGGGATCTTCCTGGAGGACACTGCCTGGTAGGGATGAGGTGGTGGTGGTGGGTGTGGATGGGGTGGGCACCCCGACGTGGCTCACAGGCACCCCGACCCCGCCACAGCTTCTACCTGAGCGAGATCACGCTGGCCCTGGGTCACCTGCATTCCCACGGGATCATCTACCGGGACCTTAAGCCAGAGAATATCATGCTCAACAGCCAAGGTGGGTTTGGGGGGCAAACTGGGGAGCCTGGGGGGTTCTCTGGGGGCATGCTGACCCCCCCACCGCGTCCCTCAGGTCACATCAAGCTGACGGACTTCGGGCTGTGCAAGGAGTCCATCCACGACGGGGCCGTCACCCACACCTTCTGTGGCACCATCGAGTACATGTGAGGTGGATGCAGCACTGGGGGGAATTTGGGGGGGTCTGTCCTGGCCCCCCCATCCGCTCAGGGCCCCCCCTGCACCCCCCAGGGCCCCCGAGATCCTGGTGCGGAGCGGGCACAACCGGGCGGTGGACTGGTGGAGCCTGGGCGCCCTGATGTACGACATGCTCACCGGATCGGCAAGTGCCACCGCTGCTCCCTCCCTGCTCCCTGGCGACTGGGGGGACATCCCGGGGTGACCCTGAGCCTTCCCGGCCCGCCTGGCTCCTCATGGCCCCCCCGTGCCCCCGCAGCCGCCGTTCACCGCCGAGAACCGCAAGAAGACCATCGACAAGATCCTCAAGGGGAAGCTGGTGCTGCCGCCCTACCTGACGCCCGACGCTCGTGACCTCCTCAAGAAGGTGCCCCCCCTCCGCCCCCCAAAATTTCCCTCACCCACCTTTATTTATGTAGGGCCTCCCCCCATTCCCATCCCTATCCCGATTTCTCTTCCAGTTCCTGAAGCGGAACCCCAGCCAGAGGGTTGGGGGGGGCCCCGGTGACGCGGCCGATGTGCAGGTACAGGGCTGGCTGGGGAGGGGGGGCAGTGTGCCAGGGGACACCCCCCAAATGCTGCCTGACACCCCCAAACCCCACAGAAACAGCCTTTCTTCCGCCACATCAACTGGGAGGACCTGCTGGCGCGCAGGCTGGACCCCCCCTTCAAACCCTGCCTGGTATGGGGGGCCGAGGGGGGAGGCTGGGAACGTTTTTGGGGGGCCCCGTGGGAGCAGGCGCGGTGTTCCGTGTCCCTCGCAGCAGTCGGAGGAGGACGTGAGCCAGTTCGACACGCGCTTCACCCGCCAGACCCCCGTGGACAGCCCCGACGACGCCGCCATCAGCGAGAGTGCCAACCAGGCCTTCCTGGTAGGGGGGGCGCAGCCTCGGGGGGGACCCCTGGCACGCCCAGACCCCCCCAGTGACACCCCCAAACCCGCAGGGCTTCACCTACGTGGCCCCCTCGGTGCTGGAGAGCATCAAGGAGGGGTTCTCCTTCCAGCCCAAGGTGCGCTCCCCGCGCCGCCTCAACAGCAGCCCCCGCACCCCCGTCAGGTACCGGGGCACAGGGGGTGCCTGGCGTGGGGGGCTCTGGGATGGAGGTGCTTTGGGACGGGGGTTTCAGGGTGGGCACCGAGGTGGGCACAGGGGACAGTGCTGGTGGTGCAGTGGGGGGGCTCAACATGTCCCATCCTGGGGGTACAGAGAGGCTGTGGGGGTAGTGGGGTGAGGGTTTGGGGTGCTTTGGGGTGAGGGAACCAGGGTGGGCCCCAAGGGGGTGAACAAGGAGTAGGGGAGGTCCATGGAATATGGGGGGAGGTGGGGCCTCCCGGGGTGGGGCAGGAGCTCCGTGGGCACTGCCTGCCCCCCAACTCACCCCCTCCTGTGTCCCACCCCCCAGCCCTGTGAAGTTCTCCCCCTTCGAGGCGTTCAAGCCGGTGGCCCCAGGCGACCCCATGGAGCTGGGGCCCCCCCAGGCCCCCCCGCCCGAGGGCACGGCCCCCCTGCCCATCAAACCCTCGGGGGGCGCCAAGAAGCAGAAGGGGGGCCGGGGGCGGGTGCCCAGGTAGGGGTGGGGAGGGTGGGGGGTTTTGGGGGGGGCCTGGTGCTCCCCATGGGGTGGGGGGAACCCCACGGTGCTGCTTGTGCTCCGGGGGGCTCGTCCCCCTCCGGCGCAGCCCCCTGCCCGGCGGGTTTGGGGGGCACGGGGAGAACCCCCGGGGGTGTGGCCCCCCAGGGGTGTGCCCCCGTGGGCGTGGCCTTTTGGGGTGTGGCCCCTTCTGGGGGCGTGGCCTCTGGGGTGTGGCCCCCTGGGGCGTGGCCCTGCTGCTGGATGTGTGCCAATTAAAGGACTTGCTGAGGCTGTGGTGGTCCCTCTGCTGGGGCTGGGGGGCTGGGAGAGTTGCCCCACCAGGGGAGGGTCCAGGCTCCACCCCCTGTGTGTTGCCCCGCCCAATTTTGGGCTCCTCCCACTTGTCACACCCTTTTGTTGGCCCCACCCGCTCCTCTGCAAACCACGCCCCCGATCTGCTCTGCCCCCGGAGCTGCTCTTTTATTGGTCAGTGCAAATTCGGACAAGGCCCCTGCAGCCAATCAGGAGCCTCGGCTGGGGGCTGGCGGGGGACAGAGGGAGGGTCTCTTTGCTGGCAGGGAGGTGACACTACAGGGCGGTGACACTACAGGGCAGTGACACTACAGGGAGGTGACACTACAGGGAGATGACACTACAGGGAGGTGGCATTACAGGGCGGTGACACTACAGGGCGGTGACATTACAGGGCAGTGACATTACAGGGCGGTGACATTACAGGGCAGTGACATTACAGGGCGGTGACACTACAGGGCGGTGACATTACAGGGCAGTGACACTACAGGGAGATGACACTACAGGGAGGTGACACTACAGGGCGGTGACATTACAGGGCAGTGATATTACAGGGAGGTGACCCTACACAGCGGTGACATTACAGGGAGGTGACATTACAGGGAGTCACACTACAGGGTAGTGATATTACAGGGAGGTGACATTACAGGGAGGTGACACTACAGGGTGATGACATCAAATGGTGGTGACGTCAGGCCGGTGATGTCACAAGGAGGTGACGTGTGGCCGCGCGTCCCCCCAGGCCGCTGTCCCCGAGAAGGCGTGCAGGTCACTGAGCAGGGCCTCGGCGCTGCCCCCCGCCGCCTGCCCCTCACTCAGGGCGCTCTCCCCGCCCTCCGGCGCTGCCTCGGCCTCCTGCTCATCCTCCTCCTGCTCATCCTCCTCCTGCTCATCCTCGTCCTCCTCCTGCTGCTGCGGCCGCCGCTCCAGGCTCCATGGCATCAGCTCTTCCTCCTCGTGGCGCACGGCCACCTCCCCGTGGCTTTCCCCGGGGGTCGCGGCGGGGTCCCCCGGCGAGCGCAGCCGGTGCCACTGTCCCCGCAGCAGCTGCAGCGCCCGGCGGCCCAGGGGCCGGGGGTGGTACCGGCCGGCCGAGAGGCGGCACAGGTGGTGCCAGGCCAGCGCCAGCCCCAGCGCCAGGCACAGCAGCAGCCCCAGCAGCGCGGCCACCGCCCGGTCATTGCGCGCCACCGCGGGGTCCCCGGCTGCCACCGGCGCCGCCAGCGCCAGCAGCAGCAGCAGCAGCAGCGGGTGCCACGGCGGGGCAGCCTGCGGGGAGGGCAGCGGGGTCACACCGTGCCGGGCACGAGGCTTCCCGGAGCTGGGACGCCGGGAAGGGCCGGGGCAAGGTACAGGGCAGAGGACAAGGGCCGGGGAGGGGGAGGTGACCCCGGGCGCGGAAGCCGTGGCGGGTGCAGCAGCACCTGCAGGTGCCGGGCGAGAGGAACCGGCTCCTGCCACCCCACACACGGCTGCACAGCCCCCCTCGAGCCCCCTGCCCACAGGGCTGCAGCCCCACAGCACCCCCTGCCAAAGCCCCAGAGACCCCCAAATGCGGCACTAGCAGTCTTCACAGCCCCCAACCCCACCCCAAAACCTGACCCACCCCCAAGCCCACCATGCTCCCCTGAAGGACCCCCCCTCCTTACCCGAACCCCACTGTGCTCCCCTTATCCCCCCAGACGTTCCAGACTCTCCTTACCCTCCCCATCCCCCGAACCTCACCCTGGCTCCCTGATCCTGACTCCCCCAACCTGTGCCCCATCCCCTGCTCTCCCTGCCCCCCACAATCTCCCACCCTGCCCGGTTTTGGGGTGCTCACCATCAGTGGGGCGCAGCCAGAGCGGGTCCCGATGCCGCGGGCGCGCTCCGAGATGGGGGAGCCCCCCCCAACTTCCTGCCCGTGCAGCGGATGTGCCGAGCGGGGGGAGCCGAGCTCTGCACCCCCCTCACCCCCCCCCCGCTGCCCAAAATGCCGCCCCGTGCCCCCCCAACTTCCTGCCGAGGCGCCGAGCTCCCACCCGTGACCGCCGCGCCTTCCTGCCTGCCCCCGCTCCGCCACCCCGCAGGTGGCCCCGCAGCCTTTCCTATAAACCACCCCCAGCACTTTTCTTATAAATCCTTTATTTGGAGTGAAAATATAGTTTTTGACCCTGCACTGGAATGGAGAAGGGTGGGGGGGGGGGGGGGACACGAGGAGGAGGAAGGGAAGAAGAGCCCCCAAAATATAGGGGGGACGGTATCTCACAGTTTAGGAAGGCAGATCATGCCCTGTGCCCCACAGAAAGGGGGGAGACCCCACACGGGGATTGGGGGGTGCAGGGGGTAATCTTTGATCCCAGGAGCAACCCCCAGCCCGAGGAACGGGGGCAGGGGGGGAGAATGGTCCATGATTCGGGGGGCAGCACCCAGTAAGGCAATGGGGGGAAGCGGGGAGCTGCCAGAGGGGCGGCCAGCCCCCCAACGGGAGAAGGGCCCGGAGCGGGGCAAGGGGGGGCACCCCAGGGGGCGAGATGCTTCAGGGGGGTCCCTGGGGTGCAGGCGTGGTCCCGGGGGCGGTGGTCCCTGCGGGGGTCCCTACACGTGGCCGTTCTCCAGGCGGCTGAGCTGCTCCTCCAGGCGGGAGATGCGCTGGCCCTGCTCCGCCACCAGCGCCCGCAGCGCCGCCACCTCCTGCAGCACCTCGTCCAGGCGGCCTCCCTGGGGGACAGCCCCGTCACGGGACACGCCCCGCAGAGCCACACCCACTGCCACACCCACCCACGCCGACCACACCCCTCCGTCCCTTTCCCGTTTGTCCCCCTGTCCCCCGTGTCCCGCTGTCCCCCTTACCGTGGCGCTGCCGGAGCCCAGCACCGGCGGGGCGCTGAAGCGGGCGGACGCGGGGGCCGCGGGGGGCGTGGGAGGCGGCGTGGTGGCCCCGGTGGTGGCCCCGGTGGTGGCGCGGCTGTCGTGGAGCAGCGACCGCCGGCTCACCTTGAGGTCGCGCTGCTTGCTGGGCACGTAGGCCTGGCGCAGGGACACCAGCACAGGCCCCGCCGTGCGCCCCGCCACCCACTCCTCCGCCTCCATGGCCGCCTCGGGGCCCGCCGTGTCCGGGTACAGATCGTCCTGGAACAGATCCGACTGCCCCCGACGGCGTCACAGGGGTGCCACCCTCAGGGGGACACCCAGAGAGACGCCACGGGGACACGGCCTCACTGGGGACCCCCCACTGCTCCCATGTCCTGCGCTGGGACCTCACACGCAGACCCCATAGGGACCCCCACCCAGACTGATTAGGGACCCCTCGCCCGGTCACCAAGTCCTGCCCAGGAACCCCACACGGCCTCGTGTCCTGCCCGGTGACCCCACTCGGTCCCCCTGGGGACTCCCCCCAGCCCACAGTCCCCTGTCCCCACCCACCTTCCTTGGCACGGTCATGATGATGGGCTCACACTTGCGCTCGTGCAGCTTGTAGAACCTGCCAGGGGAGCAGAGGGGGTCACGGAAGGTTCTGGCAGGTTCTGGGGGTCCCTCACCTCGTCCCCCGTGTCCCCGCGCCCACCTGGCGATCTCGCACTTGCTGACATCCAGCCCACGCTTGGGCATCCAGCCCATTCCCCGCTGGGGCTCCTTGCTGGTGAAGGTGTTGAGGAAGTGGATGTAGGGCGGCTCCTCCGTGATCTCGAAGTAGCGGATGCTCGAGTCCCCCTGGGGACACGCCGTTAGGGGGGACCCCGGCTCCGGGGGTGCCACCAGCGGGGCGGGGGGCTCCCTACCTTGCCGCAGACGTAGACCACGTTGGTGTCGGGGTCGTAGAAGGGCAGCAGAGCCCCGTTGCTGGAGTCCAGCTCCTGCAGCCCCATGGGCTCCTCCAGGTTCTCCTGGGGTGGGATGAGGTGTCAGGCACTTGGGGAACCCCAGGACGGTTCCGGGGGAGCCCCGGGGCGCCACTCACCGTGTCCCACAGCGCCAGCTGCCGCTCGCTCATGCGGCTGAAGCCGGTGGTGAAGATCTTGCCGTCGGCCAGGAAGATGGCGCGCATGGGACGGGCCCCCTCATGCGCCCGCTCCTTCTCCTGGGGGGCACGGCTGTCACCGGCGCCCGCAGCACCCCAGGGACAGGCACCGAGGGACAGGGGACAGCGGGGAGAACGGGGGCACAAGGACACCCACAGGACACGGGACAATGGGGCACGCCGAGGGGCAAGGGCAGGGAGCAGGGGATGTCCCCAGGAACCAGCGCGGGGCAGCGCCCTGGCGACACAGGCCCCCCGGGGGGGGTGGGGACACTCACGGCCACCACGGTGCCGCGGCGGGGGTCGATGACACGGACGCTCTTGTCCTTGCAGGCGGTGCAGAAGCGGGAGCCATCGCGGCTCCAGCTGACGCTGTAGATGAGGTCGGGGTGCAGCCCGTCCAGCCGGTACAGCTCCTCGGCCGTGCCCACGTTCCAGATCAGCACCACGTTGTCACAGCCTGGGGGACACGGCAAGGGTCACCCCGGCCGCCGCGCGGCCCCCTCCCCGTGCCCGCCGTGTGCCCCCGTACCCGCGCTGAGCAGGACGTTGCGGGCCGTGGGGTGCCAGGTGACGATGCCAACCCGCTTGGAGTGGCCCTCCAGGACCACCACCGGCTCCGTCAGCGGCTGGCTCAGCCCGTTCTCCGGGATCTGCCACACCTGAGGGGACAGAGGGGACGGTGAGCGAAGCGGGGTGACCCCCGCCGCCCCCCGGGATCCTGGGCCACCCCTCACCATGACGGTGCAGTCCTCGGAGCCGCTGGCGATGACGTGGTCGTTGTGGGGACACCAGTCGATGTCGAGGACGGGGCCCGTGTGGCCGCACACCGTGGGGTACGACTTGTCAATGCGTCCGGTCTGGGGACAGAGGGACAGCAGGGAGGGGGTCACCCACGGGCACCAGCCCCCCTTCCCCGCGCCACCGCCCTGCCGTCACCTTGTGCAGGGGGAGGACGAGGAAGGCGCCGCCGCCGCTGGCCTCGACGATGATGGCGACGAAGGAGGGGTTGACGGCGCAGAAGGTGCTGTCCCAGGTGACGCGGGACACGCGGATGTCATCGTAGCACTGGTCCGTCTTCACGGGCTGCCCGAACACGTGCCGGAATTTGCTCTGCCGCACCACCTTGCGGAAGGACATGGCTGGGGAGCGCCCCGGCCGCGGTCAGGCACGCTGGGATAACCCAGAACGGCAGGCGGGGACACTAGGGAACGGGGTGTCCCCTGAAGTGGGTTTGTCACCGTCTGCCAGCCCCGTAAAGGGTGGCTCAGCCACTCCTGGGGGACACACCCCTGTCCCTGCCGGTTCCCTGAAGGGAACTCAGGAAGCACCCCAGGAATGGGGGCTCTGAGTGAGACAGGGAGTGTCCCATTCGGGATGGGACAGGGACAAGGGTGTCCTCCTGGAAACACGGGTGGGGATGGAAAGGAGGGCAGGGACAGCCCCAACAGATCACGGGACAGGGGTGGCCCTGCTGGATACGGGGTCAGGGACAGGGAAAGGGATGGGGACAAGGATAGGGATGGGGGGGCACGAACGGGGCCGGCGGTGGCCTCATTCTGTACGAGGATAGTGACGAGGACAGGGACAAGGATGGGGACAGGAAAAAGGATGGGGACGGGGGCGGGGTCAGGAATGGGGCCGGTGGTGGCCGCGCTGGGTACAGGAACAGGAATGGGGACAGGGGGGACAGGGACGAGGATGGGGACACGGACGGGGAAGGGGTGGCCCCGCTCGGTATGGGGACAGGGACTGGGAGAGGGACAGGGATGGCGACAGGGACGGGGGTGGCCCCGCCGGGAACGGGGATGGGGCTGCCCCGGGAAGGCGGATGGGGGCCGCGCCCGGCGGGTCCGGACGGGCTCGGTGCCCGGTGCCGGTGCCCGCACTCACCGGCGGGTCCGTGCCCGGGGCCGGTGCCGGTGTCGGGGGCGGCGGGAGCGGCGGCGGCGGCGGGGGCGGGGCAGGAAGTGACCGGGGCCGCCCCGCGCCTGCGCGGCTCCGGGGCGGGGGCACCGGCGGGGGGGCACCGGGGGCGCCCCATGGACCGGGACACGCGGGGGTGCGGTCCCCATGGACAGCGCCAGCGGGGGCACAGCGGGGACACTGGCGGGTGGCACAGGGGCAATGGCAGCGGGTGACACAGGGGTGCTGTCACCCCCACCGGTGTCACCCCTCTGTGTCACCCCAGGGTGGCACGGCAGCCAGGGTCACCCCCCGGGCCGGGCTCTCCCCTGCTCTCATTTCGGGAGTTCCTTCCCGAAGCCCCCTGTGGCACCCTGTGCCCACCCACTCATGTCTTGGGGACACGCCACCAGTCCCCATCCTGGGGGACAATAAATGGACCTACCTTAGGGGTGGGGGGAGCTCGGGAGAGGTGCCAGGTGAGGGGACACAGTGGTGGCCTTGCAGTGTCACCGCTGGGGATGTGGCTTGGTCTGGGGACACCGTGGTGGCTTTGGGGTGTCCCCTCTGGGAGCATTCAATGCTGGGGACACTGGTGGCTGTGGGGTGTCCCCTCTGGGAGCATTCAATGCTGGGGACACTGGTGGCTGTGGGGTGTCCCCTCTGGGAGCATTCAATGCTGGGGACACTGGTGGCTGTGGGGTGTCCCCTCTGGGAGCATTCAATGCTGGGGACACTGGTGGCTGTGGGGTGTCCCCTCTGGGAGCATTCAGTGCTGGGGACACTGGTGGCTGTGGGGTGTCCCCTCTGGGAGCATTCAATGCTGGGGACACTGGTGGCTGTGGGGTGTTCCCTCTGCACTCGGGCTCTCGGTGGTGGCCCCGGGGCGCTGTTGGGGACCTGTCCGGTGCCCGGGGCGCGGTGGCCGTGGCTGTTTGCTGCCATTAATCGCCGCTAATTGGCTTTGCCCCGGCGGCGGGGGGAGCCCGGGGGGTGTAAGAGGATTTCCCGGCTCCTTCCTCCGGCTCGGCCGCCCCGGGGTCCCGCTCCCTGCCCGCCCGCTGCCCACCCGGCCCCGGCCCCATGCCACGCTCCCGCGGGGACAAGGGGACCCCCAAGGACAACAAGGAGACGGAGCCCCCGCAGAAGGGGAAAGGGGGGCACGAGGAGGGGGAGAAAGCCCCCAAAGCCCCCGAGGACGGCGGTGCCCCGGCCCCCAAGAGCTCCGGCTCCGAGTGCCGGCACGGCGGGCACGGGCAGAAGAGCGGCAAGAAGGGTCCCGTAGACCCCTACGCTGCTGCCATCAAGACCTACTCCCCCTTCCTCAACACCGTCTTCGGCAAGGTGGGGACACCGGGAGGGGACGTGGGCATGAGGGTGGACATGGAGGAACCCTGGAAATGGAGGGGGTGTGGGGACAGGGGAGATGGGGACAAGGATAGTCCAGGATCCTGTGGATGGCAGGGGGACAGGGGCTTTGGGGACATGGTCAGGGACACTCTGGGACCCTGGGGATGGAGAGGACATGGGGACATTGGGAATGGGGACATGGGGACAGTGAGGGTGGGGACAGGAACAGTCCAGGACCCTACAGATGGAAGGGACATGGAGCATTTGAGACATGGGGACAGTGGGGCTGTCCCAGGAGCCTGGCTATGGAAGGGACATGGGGAAAGTGGGGATGGGGACAGGGACAGTCCAGGACCCTGTAGATGAAGAGGTCAATGAGGCAGTCAGGATGGGCCTGGGGACAGTGGGATGGGAATGTTCCAGAACCCTGTGGAAGGAGGGGACATGGGGCCAGTGGAGATGGGGTTGGGACACTGCAGGACCCTGGGGATGGAGGGGATGTTGGGCACAGGGGACGTGGTCAGGCCACTCTGGGTCCCTGGGGATTAAAAGGACATGGGGACAGTGGGGGCACAGTTGGGGACACTCTGGGACCCTAGGGATGAGGACATGGGGACAGTGAGAATGGGCTCAGGGACTGGCTGGAAACCTGGGGATGGAGGGGATATGGGGCACTGGGAACAGTCGGGGACAGCCTGGAATCACGGGGATAGGTGGGACATGGGT
Organism: Calcarius lapponicus; assembly: GCA_039654755.1. NCBI lineage: Eukaryota > Metazoa > Chordata > Aves > Passeriformes > Fringillidae > Calcarius > Calcarius lapponicus. The sequence continues at coordinate 8,665,385 of CM077468.1, forward strand.
GCTGGGAATGGTGTTGGGGACACTCCAGGGCCCTGGGGACAGAGGGGACGTACTGAGGGGACATCAAGAGCAGGGACAGCCGAGCTCTGTGAGGGTAAAAATGCTGCCCCTCCACCTCTGGAGTACAACCCCCCTCTGTGGCCACCCTGCACTTCCCACCCAGAGCCTGGGGGTCCCGGGGTGGGACACGCCTGGGGTGGGTGACAGGAGCAGGGACACGGGGACTGGGACAGGGCGGGTGGGAGGTGCAGGCACGGGGCAGGGCGGGGCTTTGCCTCCAATCCCACTAATCCTCCGCTGGAGTTAATTTTGGCCCACGCTTAACAAAGGTGACACCGAGGTTTGGGGGGGCAAGGAGGGGGGGATGGACACGGAGCTGGGTGTCATTCTGCTGTCACCCCTTCTGTGTGTCCCATTCTGCTGTCACCCCTTCTGTGTGTCCCATGCAGGAGCGGGACCTGTCACCGGAGGAGCTGGATGGTGAGCAGGGGGGACAGGGTGGGGACAGGGGCCTAGGGGAACTGGGGGGGAGGATGGATCTGTCCTCATGGAGGGATCTGCTGTGGGGATGTGGCCATGGAGGGGTCTCCTACATCCAAGAAGGGACCTGCCCCGGGGTGTCACGGTGTCCGTGTGACCCTCCACTCCTGATGATGTCCCTGTCCCCACCTGTGGCCGTGCCCAGAGCTGCTGGACGCCTTCAAGGAGTTCGACACGGACCAGGATGGCTACATCAGCTACAAGGACCTGGGCCCCTGCATGCGCACGCTGGGCTACATGCCCACCGAGATGGAGCTCATTGAGATCTCCCAACACATCAAGATGAGGAGTGAGTGGGCTCGGGGGGACAGGGAGGGGACCTGGGATCACTGGGGTGCTGAGGGTGTCTGTCCCCTTCCTGCCACAGTGGGCGGCCGCGTGGACTTCGAGGACTTTGTGCAGATGATGGGCCCGAAGCTGCGGGAGGAGACGGCGCACATGGTGGGCGTGAGGGAGCTCAAGATCGCCTTCCGCGAGGTACGGCCACCGCCACGGGGACAGCGGGCGTGCCATCCCCTCCTCAGGGACACCACGGCTATGAGGGGACACTGACCCTGGAGAGACCCTCGTGGGGACAGTGATGGGAGGGCATGGAGGGGACGATGATCACGGGAAGAGCATGGCGAGATGGTGACCACAGGGGGGACCATGGAGGGGACACTGACCATGGGAAGACCATGCTGGTGACCACAGGCAGGAGAGGACAATGACCATGGGGAAACAATGACCGTGGGGTGTGGAGAGGAGGTGACCACAGGCATGGAGGGGACAGTGACCAGGGGGGAATGATGACCATGGGGTGACCACAGGCACGGAGGGGACAGTGGCCACAGGGAGCTGGGGGGTGCCGGTGGCCGTGCTGGGAGGGTGACCCCAGCCCGCGGGTGCTGCAGTTCGACATGAACGGGGACGGGGAGATCAGCACGGCCGAGATGCGCGAGGCCATCGCGGCGCTGCTCGGGGAGCAGCTGAAGGCGCAGGAGGTGGACGAGATCCTGCAGGACGTGGATCTCAACGGGGACGGTCACGTTGACTTCGACGGTGAGGGCACCCCCTAACCCGGGCGGGGGGCCGCGGCGGGGGCTGAGCCCGGGTCCCTGACGTGCCCTCCTCGCCCCGCAGAGTTCGTGATGATGCTGTCGTCCCGGTAACGGAGACACCGGGCAGGAGGGGACCCCCGATGACGCCCCCAGCCCCTCCTCAGCCCCTCCCTGCCCGGCCGACCGAGCCGAGAGCTCTGCCAGCATCGGGGTTCAGAGGGAACAGCTGGAGCGGAGCAGCTGGCAATGAGGCAGAGGCGACACCCCTGACTCCAAGAGCCACCCCCGTCCCCAAGAGCCGCCGGCGGTGGCGGCAGAGCCGGCGGAGGCTGGGCCCCAATAAACCCCCGTGACCGGAGCTGGAGGAACTGTCTGCTGGTTGTGACGAGGGACGTGGGGTCACTGTCGCCCCCGGGCCACCCCGGGGTGGGGACAGCGGGGTCCCACGGAGGACAAGGGGTGGGCGCTGCCGGGGGGCGTGGCTGCAGGGCCACACCGCGCCCTCCCATTGGCTGGATCTGACCCGCTGCGATCGACCAGCCAATCAGCACGCTCCAATTCAAGGTGGGCGGGGCAATGCAGCCCTCCCGGAGCTGTCACTCAAACCAACTGGCCAATCAGAGGCCCCGTGCCATGGGGACGGGGTGGGCATGGGGGCACCGGTGTCACTCGCAGGGGGTCCCCACGATCCCTGGGGACATCCCTGCCCATGGAAGTGCCCCCAGGGGATCCCAGGGCCACTCAGGACCTCCCCTCCTTGAATGCCACCCCCCAGACCTCCTGGGCCAAAATGGGTCCCCTCAAAGTCACCCAGGGTATCCCCAGCACCCCAAATCCAGTGGGGAACACAGAGGGACACTGGAGACACCCCTCAATCCCTCCCACAAGGGCAGCAGAGCCTGGGTAGTGGACAAGGAGGCTCCAGGAGAATCCCATGAATGGGGTTCAAGTCCCTGTTTGGGTGCCGCCACTCAGGTCCCTATGGGTGTAGGGCGTTCCCCCCAAAATAAGTCGCAGGGATGGGCTGGACCCTCCCCCTACCCCACAGAGCAGGCGCAGGGCTGGGGCATTCACAGATTTTAATTTAGTTCTTTTTCTGGAGACAAAAAAAAAACAACCCAAAAAAAAGAAAAAATAAAATAAAAAGGCATCAAACGCCCCCAGTTTCAGATTCGGGGGTGCAGAGAATCCCCCCACGGCGCATCTCCCCACCCCTGTAGTGTCTGGGGGTGCAGGGGTCCCACTGCACCCTGGAGAGACCCCTCCCAAAACCCAGGCCCTCCCCATGCCCTAAACCTACAGGGAAGGCACCTCATGGGGGGTCCCCACACGTGGGGGCCACTCCGGGGAGGGCGGGGACCCCCCAAACTGGGGGCTGTGGGCGAGAAGGGGACCCCGATTGCTCTCTACATATATATAATATACACCTATAGAACAGGCTGGGGGGGAGTCTGGCCCCCCCCGGACCCCAAAAGCACCCGAACTCCTGGGGGCGAAGGGGAACGGGAATAAAAGGGGAGGGGGGGAGACCAAGGCCAGCCTCGGGCTCGCCCCGCTGCGCCTTCCCGGGGGCCCCCACCCCAGGGGCGGCCGTGCCCCCCACCCCAGGGTGCCGAGGAGGTGGGTGGGACGAACGGAGCCCCCTGCTCCAGCTCGGATTTGAGGGGGGCTGTGTTGGCTCCTGCTCCCCAAGGTCAGTTTGGGTGGGCTAAGGCAAAGCCCGGCCGGCGCTCACGGCGAGGCACGGGGACACACGGTTAAGACAGACGGATGGACAGGGGGGGTCCTGGCCTTCATCCCTCCCCCCTCGCCGCTCCTCCTCCTCCTCCTCGCCGGGCTCAGAAAATATCCGGGCACAAGCTCCAGTCCTGCTTCTCCTTGCTCTCCCAGTAGCCCCCCTTGTAGACGTGTGCCAGCTCCTGCGTCACCGGGTCCTTCTTCCGCTCGAACCACAGCGGTTTGTAGGGATCGTAGGGTGTCCCTGGGGAAGGGGGGCACACAGCAGGGTGAGGGCCTGGCGGGGACACCCAGGGGGGACAGGGACACCCCTGCCTGACAGCCGGGCCTTACCGTCCTCGGTGGCGCGGGCGGCCTCGGCCTCGCGGCGCTTGCGGGAGAGCCGCTGCTTCTCCTCCAGCCGCTGCTTCTCGGCATTGGCCTCGTCCCACCTCCCGTTCTCCATGAGCCGCTGGTCCGGGCGCCACCGGCTGTCCGTGGGGGCCGTCCCGCTCTCTGGCGCGTTCAGGGTCAGCGCCAGCTCCGAGAAGTAGTACATGTTCTCTGCGTACTTCCTAGGGCACGGCAATGAACGGGGCTCAGTGCCAGCCCTGCAGCCCTGCTCCCGGTGCCGCCTCATTCCCGGTTTCCCCACTCACGGGAGCGGGTTCCGCTTCCACAGCAGCACCCGGCTGTCCTCAGCCTCGTGGGCTCGTGGCCGCGCCTCGGCTCCGTTGTCCCCTGGTCCCGGCTGGACCTTGTAGCAATCCATCTTCTCGTCCCACGTGCCCAGCAGGGCAAAATGCACCTTTCCCGAGGGGTCCATCACCTCCCCAGTCACCTGGCAGGAGAGAGGACAGCCTGCATCAGGACACACCAGAATCATGAGCGGCCCTGCGTGTCCCATGGCTCCGTGTCCCTACCTTCCTTGCCACATCCCGGGAGAAGTAGCTGTAAGGGACAAACTTGAGGATGCACTTGTCCCCTGTCTTGTGGTTGATGATCTCAATCTCACCTGACTGTGGAGGGGAGAGGAGAGTCAGACCCACCCGTGCCCCATTCCCCAGGGATCCACACTTCCCTACACCTCCCATCCACAACTTCCCACCTGGTCTATCCAGAGCTTCCCCACGATGATGTTGTGCACGGTGGTCGTCACCTTTTTCCACGTGTAGTGGTTGCCGGAGGAGTGGAAGACGCAGTGGATGGTGCCTGAGGGAGGGAGGGAGATCATGCTGGGAACCACACCTGAAACCTCAGGTGGTCCCGAAAATCCCACACACTGCTGGGGTGCTCACCCAGAGGCATGATGGAGAGGTATTTCCCTCGGAATTTGCTGGTGATTTTGATTTCCTGGCGCAGCGTCCAGCCGTTCTTGGAGTCGGCGTGGTGGGCGGCGGCCGGCGGGTGGTGGCTCACCTGGACACGGGATTGGGGACAGCTCAGTGCCGGCCATCCCAACAGCCTGGGAAAGGCTGGCAGAGAGGGGCTGGCCTCACCTGCTCGCAGAGGGAGCGGTATCCGTTCTCCTCCAGGCGATCCAGCTCGAAGGTCTCCCCCAGGAGCGGGTTGAAGGGTTTGCTGGTGCGGAAGACAGTGGTGGAGTAGGAGGAGACGGTGAAAGCGGCCACGTAGCACAGCTGCTCCAGGGAGCTCTCGCACCGCGCCGCCCGATCCAGCAGCTCGTGGTATTCCAGGTCCTCCGTCAGCCGCTGCAGCATGGACAGCGGCTCGTTGAAATTCACCTGGAAGAGGGAATGGGTCAAAAAAAGGGGGTTCTGGGGTGCCCTGTGCCCACCCACCGGCTGCATCTGTGCTCACTGGCATGGGAATCTTGGACAGCTCCTTCCCGATGCAGTTCTTCATGATGCTCCAGAGGTTGAGGCTGTAGTTGGGTTTGTAGGGAATGCGGGTTCTCTTTTCCTTCTTGGTGTCCTCAACCTGGTGCTTGTACTAGGGAAAGGGGAGGTAAAGGCTGTTATACCCTGCGACCCCACAAAAAACCTTCCATGGGAATTTGGGCACCCCGAAGACATAAAACCCCATCCCACCTGCTCATCCAGGCTGATGTCACTGCTGGTGCCACTGATGTTGCTCCCAGTTCTCCTGGGAAAGGGGGAAAGGGTGTGAACATTCCCGAGCAGGGCAGAGCAGCGAGGGGACTCCCTTCTCCCCCAAAACTCACTTGTGGCCCATGGCGTCAGGCATTGGGAAGATCTCCGGGGCGTCAAAGAACTCGTTGTTGTCGTCGTCCTCGTCACTCAGGTCGCCTTTGGCAGGGCAGCACAGATCTGGGAAAGGGGACAGGGCTGGTAAGGAAGGAACATCATTCCCAGTTTCCCGCTGAAGGCTCCCCTGTCACCATCATCCCTACCCCAGCCCTGAGGGGTGTCGGATAAGGCTCAGAGGAGCCAGTTTGGACCCTGTTGGGGATGCCAGAACCACGGATGAGCTGGGACAGACACACCCTTTGGGATCAGCACAGTGAGAGAAGCTCAGCCTGGCTCGGAAAATCCCAGGAAGCATCTGGGAGACACTTGGGCACAGCGCTTGTCCCTCCCCACCTTTTCCAGAGCCTGCAGCGCCGGGCGTGCTGGCGGGGAGCACCGTGGCCCCCCGGAAAGCCCTTTCCAGGTGGTTGTGCTGCTTGGCCAGCTGCTCCAGCGTCTCCTCCAGCCGGATCCGCTGATCCCGCTCCTGCTGCAGCGACTTCTGCCACTTCTTCCCATGAGTCTGAGCCAGGAGCATGAAATCCCGGCAGGCCTGCGGGGAAACGGCACTCAGCATGGAAGTGGGGGCTTTTCCCACCGTGGGATCCTCGGGGTGGGGACTCACGTTGATCATGGCGTTGGAGGTGATGCGGAAGAGCGTGGCCCGCTCGTTGACCTGCTTGATCTTGTCCGTGCTCTCCGGGGGGAGCCGCAGGGCCTCGAGCTCGCTGAGGGAGCGCTGCAGGGCCGTGCCGTGCTTGGCGATCAGGTCGTTGCAGGTGCTCAGGTCCTCAACTTTGCTGGATAAAATCCGCAGGGTGTTCTGCAGCTCCGTCTTGTCCGTCTGCGACACTGACTCATCGCCGGAGTCGTCTGCGGGCAGGAAGGGACCAGGAGTGTGGGATTGTCATGTCACACCAGGAGCTGGGGTGGGGCTGCCAGGAAGGGCACAGGGGGATCCCCAAATCCCTGAGGTCTGATGGTCCATCTCTGTGCATGCCAGGCTGTTTGGGTCACACGTGCATGGACACAGTCGTCCCCTTCCAAACTTTCTTTCTGGAGATGCTGGGATGCTGCCCAGGGCACTGGGATCCTGGCCTGGGGGCACTGGGTTTGTGAGGAACTCAAAGGCTGCCCTAAGGACATTGATCCTGCCCTGGGGTCATGCTTGGGGGGCACTGGATTCCTGTGCCCTGTGGGGTTGGGATTCTCCTCTCTGGGCATTGGGATGCTGCCCTCTGTCTTGTGAGGCACTGGGATTCTGCCCTGGGGATACTGGGATCCTGCGGAACACTAATATCCTGCCCTGAGTCCTCCAAGCACTGGGATCCTGCCCTGGGATTCTTGCCACCTGTAGGGGTCTGGGAACCTGGCACTGGGATGCCACTCTGAGGACACTGATCCTGCACTGGGATTTCCCCCTGAGTGGACCCTGACCCCGCCATGGATCCAGGAATTCTGTACCTGACTCCTCCAGCATCTTGACAGCCTTGGCCTTGGCGAGCTCGAGGGCGGTGACCCAGCGCTGACGCTCCACCTCGGAGCTGGCCTTGAGGTGGTAGGTCTGGGCTCCGCCGTTGGAGATGATGAAATTGCAGGAATCCTCCACGCTGATGTTGGCCGTGGCCAAGTTGATGGTGCCACGGCACGTGTGGCCCATCTCCGCCTTGGATCTGCAGGGGAAGGACAGAGTGAGGGAAGGACAGGGCTGGGATCCCCGGGATGGGGCTGTGCTGAGGGAAGGACAGGGCTGGGATCACCAGGACGAGGCTGCAGTGAGGGAAGGACAGGGCTGGGATCCCCAGGATGAGGCTGTGCTGAGGGAAAGACAGGGCTGGGATCCCCGGGATGAGGCTGCAGTGAGGAAAGGACAGGGCTGGGATCCCCAGGATGAGGCTGTGCTGAGGGAAAGACAGGGCTGGGATCCCCGGGATGAGGCTGTGCTGAGGGAAGGACAGGGCTGGGATCCCCGGGATGAGGCTGCAGTGAGGGAAAGACAGGGCTGGGATCCCTGGGATGAGGCTGTGCTGAGGGAAGGATAGGGCTGGGATCCCTGGGATGAGCCCTCGGAGGGCTGCGCAGGGGGCTCGGCATTCCCAGCCCGGCAGCCAGGGCTATTAATAGGGAGGGTTTGCTGGCGCCGGAGCGGAGCCGAGCCTGGGGATGTCGCTTTGGGGGGACAAATCCAAATCCACAGCGCCCAGGTGTGGCCCCGGGGATCCCGGAGCCTCAGGGATCCGGTGCTTCCCGGATCCTGGCACGGGCTGGGACGAGGGTGAAGTCCCAGCGAGGCCGCGCCAGGCTGGCACTCCCCTTCCACGTCACCGGGTGACAGAGGTGACATCCAGCCGGGACACCCCCGGCCCGGCGCCCCCGCGGTGGCGGCGGTGTAACCGGAGCCGGCAGCTGCCCGAGGCTCCGGTTGCCCATCAGTAATGGAGCCACAAGGCCCCCCCGGCCAGGCTCAGGTGTCACCGCGGGTGACAACACACGAGGCCACCGGGAAGAGCTGCTGGGAGGGACAGCGGGACCCGGGAGCTGCGGGAGGCGGAGGGGCTGCAGACCCCGGCCCCCAGCCGCCCTCAAATACCCACGGGAACAGGGATGTGACAATCCAGGGGACAGACGGGTGACAACCACGGGGACAGGGATGTGACAACCGCCCCCCTTTCCTGCTGGCACGGCCCGGCGGCGGGGAGCGGGCTAACGACCCCCTCCCCCGGCAAGAGCGGCCCCGGTGACCGGGAGGTGACATCCCCCGTGACACGGAGGTGACAACTGCGGGGACAGGGAGGCGACAGCCGCCCTCCTTCCCAGCGGGCACCGGGGCACCGGGCGCTGCCCCGCTCGGGGCGGGGGCCCCACACGCGCTTCCCTCCCGCCGCGGGGGCTCAGCCCGGCGCCAAGGTCACGGGGGGCCCGGGGGGCGGCGGGGCGGCTCCCGGTGCGTACCGGTAGTAGCTGAGCAGCCCATTGCTGAGCACGAACCAGCGGCGCTGGTATCCCTTGATGTAGTTGGTCCATTTGAAGAGCCAACCCTCACGGGCCGAGCCGGGACCGGCCCCGCCGCCGCCCGCGCCGGCTCCGCCGCCCGCCGACGTTGTCGGTGCCGCCGGCGCCGCCGTCGGTGCGGGCGCCGCCCCGACGCTCGCCGCCGGTGAGGGCAGGGCCGGGGGAGCGCCGGGGGCCGCGGGCAGCGCCGCGGGACCGGGGGGCGCGGCCGGGCCGGGCCCCGCGCCCGCCGCACGCAGCTCCGCCATCGCCGCCGCCGCCGCCACCGCCCCGCCGCGTTGCCGTCACTCGCCCCGCCCACGTCCGCGCCCCATTGGCGGCCCGAGCGCCGGCGGGGCGGTTCGCGCGTTGCAATTGGTCGAGAGTGGACTCCTCGGCTGTCAATCAGGCAGGGAGCCAATGGGCGGTGAGAGCAGCGCGCCGCGCGTGCTGACGCCGAGCGGTGAGTCACCCACCAGTGATTGGCGGAGGGGCGGGGCTTCGCACCAGGCACGCTGCCATTGGCTGAGGGCTAACCACGCCCCCCGCCCGCTGCCCACGGAGGAACTCGCGGGGCTCGAGGGTTCGAGACCCCCCAGGGGACAGAGCGGGGACACGGCGGGGACACGGCCGGGTCGCGCAGGGGGCGGCACGGGCCCAGAGAAGGAGAGGCCAGGCTGGCAGCCGTATACAATTCATCTTTATTTACAATACCCTATAAAAATGTAAATTTAGAAACTTTATTCTCATTAACCAGAACCGAAAACTGGGAGGGATGGGGAAGGAAAAAACAAACAAACAAAAAAAATTACTGCGAGCAAATGAAATTAAGAAAAAGGCAAAAAAGAGGGGAAAAGCAAAAAAAAAAAAAAAGAAAAGAAAAGAAAAAAACAAAACAAAAAAGCAGGAAAAAAGCAATAAAATAAAATAAAAATAATAAATGAACTTTCCACTCGATCTGTCAGAGAAAAAGGACAGGGAAAGGGCTGGGAGCAAAGGAAGGGGCTGGTTAATGCCAGGAGGAATTCTGGGGTGTAAAATCCCTACATGTGCAAATTTCTTGGTTTTTTTTTCTTTTTAAAAGCAAAAAAAAAAAAAAAAAAAAAAAAAAAAAAAAAAAAAAAAAAAAAAAGTAAATTTATCCCCCAACCACCACCACCACCACCTTCCCAAGGAGCAGCACAGCTGAAGCCACCCGGATCTGATCCGGAGGGGACAGAGACCCGGCTGTGCGCCCCCCACCCCGGAGCTGCTGGGCTGATCCCGGGGGGAGGGAAGGAGCCGAATTTTGGGAAGACGAGGTGAGTGTGCGAAACAAGTGTGTGAAGTGTGTGGGGAAGGGCAGGAAGCGTAGCTCAGTGCTTGTGGGAAGGGCTGGAGAAGGAGCAGGGAACGAGCGGAGAACCCCTGGCCATGGATGTGGAGCGAGGGGCTCCCTGCTCCCCAGGATCCTCAGTAGTGTGTGTGTGTGTGTGGGTGGGTGTGTTTGGGGGGAAGCAGCAGTTTCTGGGGGTGCAGAGGGAGTCGTGGGGAAATTGGGAGCAGCAGGGAAAGGCAGCACTTTGTGGGAAGGGGGGGAGCAGCCAAACATCCCCCTCTTCCTGCTGATCCAGGGATTGGGGGGCAGATGTGCCCCATGTGCCAGGCCGGGCGTCGGGGGAGGTGTGGGGTGAACCGTGTGCCCTCCATCCATCCTTCCTTCCTTCCTTTCTTCCTTCCTTCCTCTGGAACATTCCAGTGGTGGCGAGGAGCCACAGAGATCTACCGGATCCCCTGCACTAAGCTGGAAACAGGGAACATCAGTGGTGGGATCAGAGGGAGGCAGCAATTCCCCTCTCCCCAAGCTGCTCCTCCCCACTCCAATCCTTCTCCAGCTGCACCCCCACCTCTGGTTTCCCCCTTCTGCCAGTCCCCTGGTGGCACAGGGCCACATTCCCATGGGAAAAGAGGGCTGGCACTCACTGCAATTTCGTCTCCAGCAGGTTCAGCTTCTGCTGGTCAACGTAGCGGGAGAAGAGGGAGATCAGGTTGGAGGGGATGGACACGGGCTTTGCCAAGGCTCCCTGTGGGATCCGCAGCAGCTCCCGGGTCGCCATCAGCATCAGCTCCGTCCTGCCAGAAAAACAGAAGGGAACAGTGAGAGGTGTGGGGGTCCCGGGAGCATGGAGGCTGCCTTTGCCACCCCGAGGGGCTGGGAATGTGGTGATGTTCCAGGCAGGAGCATCCCAGCCTGGGACAGGGAGTTACCATTGGTTGTCCTGCATCAGCTCTGTGTTCGTGTCCGAGCTCTGCAATTCCTCCCCTCGGCTCAGGACCAGGTACAGCAGGGACAGACCAAACTGTGGGGACAGGGAGGGGATCCGTCACCTCCAAGCATTCCTTGAGAGAACTGGGGAATCCCCAACGCTTCCCAATCCTCCTGGAATGCTGGCATGAGCAGGAAGATCCCTGCCTGCCTTTGCAGGAGGAGGAGGAGGACGAAGAAAAGACCACAGAGCACTCCCAGCCCAGGAGGGATTTACTGGAGCAACATTCCCACCCCAAATTCCAGGACTGGAGCATGGAGCGCAGCGGGACAGACCCATAAGCTTCTGCCAGGCTAAAGCAGAGCCTGGGGCCACCCCAGACCGTTAATTAATGTGCCAGACACCCTCATTAATTAGCAAGGGGAACACCCCAGTGCCGAGAGGCCACGGGAGCAATTCCCAAGGCTGGGAAGGGGTGGGAATGAGGAGCACCTTGTTTTGGAGCACAGCAGTGAGGTGCAGGTTGGTGGGAGCGGCGGCGCTCTGAGGTAGGTTCGTGAGCTGCTGCACAAGGCTGGTGACTGTTCCCAAGGGAAGGTGGTAGAGGACGTGGGAAAAGGGCCTCAAGAGGCAGGGAAGCACCTGTGGAGAAAGGAGCACAGTTGGGAGCTGCTCACCTTTCCCTGTGCCTGGCTGGAATTGCAAACAGCTTCTCCCACACAGCCCCTCCAAACCTCCAGCACCCTCCCAGGAAAGGCAGGAACTGCCACCCTGAAGACACACGGATCCCTCCCAGCCTCTGGAAGCTCACCTCATCCTGAGCATCCTTCTTGATGAGGAAGGGCAGGTTCCTGGCCGTGGCCATGAGCACGTCGGCTGCTTGCTCTGGAGCCAGGAAGGGCAGGATCCGGGCCACCAGGCGCTTTCCTTTCCGGATGCACATGATCTGCATGAAGTGGTCATCGCTCGGCCTGAGGAGGGAGGGAGAAAGGTGTCAACCCTCACCTGGGAGCATCCCAGGGTTATCCCATGGCTGGATCTGCCCCAGCAACAGGTGGAAAACGCACCCGTGCCTGAGAAAAACGTCCCTGAGGTGGCAAAAACTACACAGGAACGACATCCCTAATCCTCAACTCTGCCTGAGGTAGGGGATGAAAGTCGCAACTTTGTAACCACAGTGAGGGTAAAATGGCTAAAAAAAGGTTACTTCAGCCCCCTGCAAGAGTCAGACAGATCCACGGAAAACTGGTTTCAGTGATCCCAGAGTGCTGGAGCTCCCAAGTCCCGCTCACCTGTCCTGCCCAGGTGCCTTCCCCCTCAGATTGTCGTACATGTCACAGATCTTCTGCTTCCTCTCTCCCATCAGGGCTGGCCGCTCCCCTTCCAGGCTCAGGAGGTAGCGGCGCTCGTAGTCCTCCACGTCCAGGAGGAGGCTGTACGTCTGCAGGAAGCATGGATCACTCAGGGAACCATAGAATGGGCTGGGCTGGCCCACTTTTTATCCCACCATGGACCTCTGAGGGTCAGGACGATCCCCTTTAAACTCACCTTCTCAATGGTGACGAGCGTCTGTCGCCTCTTATCCCGAACCTGCTTCTCCTTCGTCTCCTGCCAGGGAGGGAAGAGGGAATCAGGGCCATGGGAAGCAGCCACAGGGCTGCTGGAAAGGAAGAAGGCCAGGAGGAGCTCACATCATCCTCGCTGCGGGACGTCACCACGGCGTCGATCATCTTCCGGGGGTTGTTGACACTGGAGACGGTGAGCTTTCCCAGCGAGCCCTCAAACTGCACTGCAGGAAGGAGGAGCAGGGAAGCCGAGGGATGAGTCCCCTCAGTCCCTGGATAAAAGGAGCCCTGGGGCTGCTGGAGGGCTTTACCTGGCTTGTAGGTGTGCTCCAGCTTGGCCACCTGAGGGGTGATGAGTTTAGTGCGCTCCTTCTTGGGACCGTCACCGTGCACTTCCTCAGCTGCTGCCAACTTCTCCAGCTTCTGGAAGTAATTCTGAGGCAGGGACAGGAAATGTTGAGTGCCTTGTCCCAAAAAAAAACATTGGCAATCTCCCTGTCCTCAGCTCCATCATCTTTTCAACACCATCATTTAGGCCACAGCTGAGTCCATCCTCCTCTCTCATCCCTCAGGATGACAGAGATTGAAGCTCCTCCTCAGGACAATGACAATTCTGTTCTCCTTGTGGGGTTCCCAGTCCTTCCCAGCACATCCCAGTTAGCCCTGCCTTGCTCCATTGGCACCATGCCAGGACCTCCCCACCCCATCCACCCTGTTTTGGAACGGCAGAGCTTTGCTGACTCACAACCTGCACCAGTTCCTCTTCTCTACTAGGACCAGCTCACCCACAGATCCCCAAAAAATTCTGCCGGCTCAGGAGAGGAGCCATAGCTCTCCCACCCCATTCATTCTCCAAATGTCCATCCCAGACATTTCCCTCTCTCCCTGGGGATGCTCAAACAGTCCACCTTGCTCCATCTGCTCCAAGTCTGGCTTTTCCCAGCACTGTCTGACATTCCCTAGTCCTGAACTGGAAAAAAGCAGGAGCAATCCCTCCTTATCCACCTTCTCCACTGCACTGCTTGGATTCCCACAGGGTTCACCACCACCATTCCCAATCAGACCAAAGTCAGCATTTCCCTGACAAGGATCTCTCTTGAGTTTTCCATTTACCATCTCCCTTGTCTCATTCCAGGGGTTTTATCCCAGCTCTGTCAAATTTCTGATGGAGAGGAGCTGCTCTCCTGTTGTCCCCAGACCTATGAAATCAGTGTATCCCAACATTTCCTCACTCCTGGAAATCTCACCCAAGAAGGAGTCAGCTCATCCCAGGGATGCTGATCCCTTCCTCTTCCAGGGAGGAAAACAACCCACTGCCCTTCTCCCTGGATTGACATCCCCTTCCCACCCAATCTCCAGCGGCCAGGGGGAAGGTGCTGCTGCTCGAGTACCTGATAATAATAATCATCCAGGTAGGGATCAGTGCTCTGCAGCTGCATCATCTGGATCTTGGACACCCAGTCCTTTTCCCGCTGCAGCATGAGGTTGGCGTAGGGATCCTTACGGATCTGCTCCTGATGGCTGCTCCGGTGGCCCCCTCGGTCCCCCCCGGAGCCGTTGAGGCTCCGGTGCTGGCTGGCAGGAGAAGAAGGGCACCCGTGAGCACACCGGAGCTACAGGAAGGGACAGAGAGGGGGGACAGGTGACCCCGGAAGCAGGACACGTCCCCGCGCCACGCGGCCCCGGCCCCGTGCCCGCACTCACTTGCGGTTCTGCTGCTGCCGCTGGTGCAGGAGCCGGCGGTGCTGCGGGTGCAGGTGGGTCGTGTCCGCCGGAACATCTGGGGCTGCGGCCTGGGGGAGGGCGGGAACGGTCAGGGAGGGACGCAGGGAGCGGCTGGGACGCTGGGACAGGGACGGCACCGACCTCAGGTTCTGCAGGTGGGATCCGGGGCCCGGAGGGTGCGGCAGCTGCGAGGGGGGCGGGGCGGGGGGGAGCCCCGAAAAAGGCACGGAACCCCCCGGCCGGGGACATCATCTGCCCAACTCTGCCCCTGGAGCAGCTTGGGATTCACCGAGGGCAGCGGGCTCCCCACCAGCCCGGACACACGGGCAAACTGGCTGGGGGACATTCGGCCGGCCTGCAGGGCAGAGAGGACACCTCGAGTCAGCCAGGCGGGAAAAGGATCTGGGAATGGCCAGCAAGAGCCATGGAGTGCCAGGTCCCGGAGCCACGCAGAAAGATGGGATAAAGCACAGGAAGGAGCTTTACCTGGGCTCCTCCAAGCAGCTGGGCTCTCTGCAGGTGTGTGAGGACGGGAGAGACGCTGTGGGGGAACGGGTGGCCCAGGAGGGAGGAATTCTGGGGAAAGAGTTGGGGAAAAAGGACCCCAGTCACAGACCACGACTGGAAGACAGGACAAACCCCAGGATGGCCAAGCTCCATGGGGTGGGGACGAGCCACAGGAACACAGGGAGGTTTCAGGGGGGCCGGTCATCAATCCCCAAAAAGATGGAGGAGGGAAAGCGGGATACCGGAACATTGCAGAGCTGGTTGGGGGACATCCTCTCTCCATAGGGAGCAGGATAACGCTGCTGCATGGTAGCTCGGATGTGGACAGGCTTGGGACACAGGATCTGGGGGGAGGCAAGTGGCACAGTCAATCCCCCTGGGAAGCAGCTTGCACCCTTGGGAGCAGCGGGGAAGCTGGGAAGCGAGGATATACCTGCTGGTTGAAGTTTGGGATGGCGGCCTGTTTGGGGGGGGTGCCGATGGGAATGGCCCGCACCGGGGGGCTCCCGATGATGGGGGAGGAGGAGCGCCGGGGCAGCGCCCGCTCCGAGGGATCCCGCTCCTCATCCCGAGCCTGCGGAGGCCGCTGGGGCAGGGCATAATCCAGCACGGACACCGACGGCATCTCCTGCAGGAGAATGGGGAGGGACACCCCCCTAGAGCCACAGGCTGGGACACGGAGGAGGGTCAGTGTCCCCCCTTCCTCCTGCCAGCTCTCCACCCGCCACTGCGCTTCCCTGGGATCTCCACGTGAGGCTGGGCATTCCCGGAGCACACAGACTGCTGAGAGCGTCCCGTTTGGGATAACAGGGCGTGGGGCAGGAATTCTGGGTCACCTCCCAGCCCGGCAGAGCCAGGAGAGGGTTGGACACGCAGCACTTCAAAGCCTGACTCTTAATGAAACCACAACAACACAAAAATCCTCTGCCTCCAGGCATCAACATTCCCAAATCCTGCTGGGAGCCCTGAA